>JARFIX010000277.1:0-152810 GCA_036346125.1 Lycocerus yunnanus
TATGTACAGGTGAGGTCAAAATTCACGAAGTGGTTCTTTCAGATAAAGTAAATATTATTCTGAACTCTTGGAGTGTAAACTAAATCTATATTGAATTAACAAAGAGATAAATTCGTAGCTAACAAATATCGGTGATACTCAAACTTTTAATAATTTAAATTAAGACGACATTGAACATCAATATAGATTTAGAACCACTGACTTAGAAATTTAAATTTTGTATATCTTGAGAGTACTTTGAAACGAGACAAACAGATAAACTATTAGGATGATCATATAAAAGGGATTATTTTGCACGGTCAAAGTAGTCCTCAAGGAGTCCTCAGGGAGTCCTCATCGCGTAGTCCTCATCGGGGGTAGTCCTTATCGCAGAGTCCTCATCGGGAGTTTTCTTCGGAAGTGTTATTGCGACAGTCTTACTGCGGCAGTATTACTGAACCAATCGCCGGGAGTTTTAAGTGAGCGAGTTCCAATAGTTTATCTGCGGTATTCTCGAGATCTCAAGGTAAGAGTTTAATTGTTTACCATCAAGTATATCGTACTTGATGGGCTTTTTCATTTTATTTTTTTATTTTATTTTATTCAACTGTTCTGCTTGTTTTGTGTTTACCGGGTTATTATTATTCTCTTGTGTGTTGTATATTATACCAAATAAAGTCAATTAGATCTTTGTGAGTTTTTACGTTGGGATACTAGTCTATTTTTCTCCTACGTCTCCGTACTTGAACCCGGCAGGCTTAGGAACCAAACGGCCTCTACAAAGCCTACCAAAACTTGTAGTGGTGGCAGCGGAAAGAAGGACAGCTGGGAAATCCAACAATACCCCAGTTTCGGACTTCCACAACTCATACGACCTGGACCACATGGATGGTGGATTTAGGGTAAATTTCACATAAACTTGATATTTCCGTATGTAAAAAACGGATGGGATCAGTTAAAAGTCAAGAGGAAGTTCAGGGAACGAGACGTATAGGTCGAATTTTATGAAATAAAAAGAAAAAGGAATCGTGCATGTTTATGAGTACAAAGAAAGAGGGTTAGGTAGAAAGATTAAGAGGAGATGGAGATATGAAATAGTGGATTTAATGATGAACAAATATAAGGAGCAGAAATAAAGAGTATACGAGGTTAGTTGAGAGAATTATGATGATGAATTAGGGAAATATAGAAGTAGGACAAAAGGTCCAAAGGAAGATTAAAGTCAGAGGTAAAATGCCTGATGAGTTATAAAGGGGGGTAAATAGAAGAAGAAGATGATGATGTTGATTAAAATGAGTATACGAAATATTGAGGTAAATGATATGAATTTAATGTGAAAGAAGCTATAGGAAAGAGAGGTGGAGGTAAACATAGGGAATTTTATAAGGAAAATAAACATACACGAGGACTTATTGTAGAGTAAATAATGGTCTGACATGAGGCAGGAATACAAAAAATAAAAATGTGTACAAAAGGCGAAAAGGGAGAAGGAGTATTATAAAAATGTGTAGAAGAATGTGAATAGGGCAAACGAGGTGTATTATAAATAATTAGAAGTGAAAGTAGTATTGAAGTAGATAATAATGTAGGAGATAGATTAGGATAAATATGGTGTAATTATAAATAATTTGAAGATAAAGTAAGAGGAGGTAGAAATAATGTAGGAATAGATGGGAGAAATTAGCTTGAGTAAAACAGGAAGAATTGTGATGATGGAAAAAGAAGAATTATGATGATAAAAAGGGGAAGAATTATGTGATTAAAAGAAATGTGGTTATGAATAATTTGAAGATAAAGTTGAAAGGAGATAGATGAAAAGGTAGGAGATGAATTAGGAGAAGTTAATTTGAGTAAAGAAGGAAGAAATATGATGATAAAGAGGGGATTAAGATGAGAACGTTGGAGCAAGGGAAGATAGGAGGTAAATAAGCTATAAAAAGAGGGTGAGAATAGTTTTAGAATAGAATAGATTAGATTATATTAATGTTAGCGTTTTGGGCATCGTAATGCGAGGAGATGAGTAAAGATTAGTTAGTTAAAGATAAGGCTAGAAGTTTAGGGTAAGAGTGTTAATACAAAGATCATTAAACTGTTTGTAAACAAAAATTTTGAAATTCCACGTAAGACAAGTGTTACCGAAATTTAAAAATTTTTATTTAGGGGAAATTTGTCATGTTATAACAGCGGTAGGTTCACATTTTGGGACCGGTTAAGAATCCCGAATCGGGATTTTTACCATTTTTGAAGTGGATTATGAGATAAGGGTCTAATTAGCGTATAAAAAAAATAAAATTTGCGGAATATTCACACAATTTTGAAAAAAACGTCTTTAAAGTTAATTCGGAATGCAATTTTATCATTGGCTCTTTTGAACTGTAACCCCGCCCCCAAAATTGAAAGAGGATGTGGCGACTGTAAATATACCAGAATCTCGTTTTTTACAACGAATTATGAAAGATAATGGTTTAATTAGCTAATAAAAGAATTAAATTTGTGATCGGACAACAAATTTCCGAAAAAATCACTTTTTGTGTGAATTCGTTTCGGAGGTGGTTGCGCTGTCAAAACCTACTCTCCGCACCCGCCCTCGCCCCTCCGGGGCTCGTACGGGGCTACGAGCGGTTTTGACACGCGCTAAACTCATTAAAAACATTCCTTATGCGGCTCCAACTCAAAAAGTTTGAAAGTTAACGCTACGGATCTCTGAGAGCGACTGGTATCTCCCCACCACTAGTCACTGTCGACCCAGGCACAGCACACGTACCGCCAACAGAATGAATGATACCTTTTCATTTTAATACACTTACATGTATTTCTTATGGGAAAATTGCAATTTTCAAAATTAAATTGTGGCCTTATTACAACTCCGACAAGATTGATCCTCACCTTAGAGACTTGTATTTTTTTGTTCTTTCGTTTGGTATAGCCATTTCTATAGGGAAAAGTGTATTTTCGAGTTCGGGATTCTTAACTCTAGCCCACATTTTACCAATTAATAAAACATGTTATCAGCTGATGCGAACAAAGGTTATCAACCTTTAGGTTCCTTTACCTAATATTAAAACAAACTAGCATTAAAATTGTGTAGTTTGAGAATCGAGGTCATACGTGTAAAAAAAAAATGTAAAACCAAATGTAATTTTAAATTAAGTATTTTGTGGAGAAACTTTAATTATTTAGTTTAAGTAAATGATAAAAAGGTATAAGTGAACTTTAAAACAAAGTGAATATGTGCAACGCCGCATCCTGTATATACCTCGTGCGTAAATTTATCCAATGAGATGGTGGACAATTCATTTGAAAAACATCCAATGGAAACTGCGATTAATTGGTTGTAGGGAAAACAAAAATAAGTAGGCGAAAGTTGTTGTTAGAGGGGTAGTAGTAATTGAAAACGATTAGTGAGTGCAAGAACGGTGCGCTCGGCTGCTTTTTGCCCGTGTCCTAAAAAAATACAGAGATAAAAAGAAAAAAATGGATAATTATTGAATAAAGTGCGACAAGTTATTAAAAGAAATTAAGGGTAGGATGACCAAAACTTTTAATAATAAGAAGTAGTTTATAAAAAAAAAACACGCAAGTGCAAATGCGTAATCGCGTGGATAGAAAAGAAGAATCAAAAGCGTTAGCTAATATTTATGTTTTTTGGAACAAGGAAGAATAAATACGTACCCGTAAATGTCTGTTGAAGTTGAAAAAAAAAGAAAACTTAGTGGTTCCAGACGTGAAAAAGAGGTTAAATTTTAATGTTACAAATTTTAGATTTAAGTTACCATTGTTCAATTAACTTTTTGTCAAAAATTTATGTCACTCATGATTTTACTTTGCCATGTTTTTATGTTCAGCACGGGTAAAAGACCGCTAGATAAGTATTTTGGGAATATGAATAAAATTCATTCAATTCATCATAAAATAGAGACGGTCACGGCTTGGCGCTTAAATGCGTTAACTACTAAGCCGAGCGGCCCCGGTTCAAACCCGGGTGGAGTATAAAACTTTATTCTGACCGTCTTACCTGGCAGTAGGTATAAAATGCACTCACCAAGACCACTGATAAATTAAACTGGTTGGACAAACCACTAAAATTCCACCAATTTTTTTAAATTTTATTATTTGAAAGTAGAGGTCAAATTGAGACATCAGTTTTTTTAGAAGTTTTTGAGCACGTTTAGCATGATAAAAAAATTATTGAAACTCAAAAAGTCAGGTTTATGACATATGACGTAGTTTGACCTAAAGAAAGCGGGGTTTTAAAAACCAATCCGAATTAAGACAAAATGCCAATTTCCAATTCTTACATTTTTAATTTTATTAATCTTCCCCGAGTTGATTTTGATTCTAGATCCGGCTAGTAATTTACTAGAAAAAAGAATAGAAACATCGGCAAACCCAAAAAATGATGGATTGACCAGAGGAAACATAACGGGTAAAATTAAACCTAAAACGTGCAAGAGAAGAAGAAAGAAAAGATATACAAAATCTACTTTTTTCAAAAATTGGTTTTTAAATTTGCAGGTGTAATATAAATTTTGAAAAAAAATAGGGCAACTGACAGCCTACCCTAAAGTTCAGTAGTTATCAAAATTTGTCAACTAAGCCCTTTTCAAAAGTATTTATAATAATATTTTGCTATTTTCAATAATTATTCGATCATTTATAGAGTCATAATATGATAATTAATATGCGACGAAATCATTGTATTTCTACTTTGACATTATACATTCAACGTTCATGTACTTTACAGCTATCGTGTCATATAAGCAAATGACCTTTTAAATATCCACACTTATAGCAGCTGGTGAAATTTCACTCACTCTATAAAAAAATAATGAATCTCATATAGAATTTGATTTCTACAACCTAACAGATTTGATCTTCTCGTCAAATCGTCATCAATGTATCTTTTATGCTGCAATTTATTTGCTTTATACCTTTGCCTATCAGCAGAATTCAGCTTTGTTAGTACAAAGGCATCAGTATCTTTTGTTTTTTTTGAATTTTCTTTCATGCTGAATTCGATTGTTAACTTTCCAACTCTAATTCATTTTTCAAAAATTCATTGCATCTCTGTTCTAACAGTTTCTTCCTTCATAATAACGCCTTTCAAAACTATGTTGTTCTTCTTCTTTCTCTTTTCAGATTGATGAACTCTGATCTCCAGGTCCATAACTCGGTCTTTCAGTACTTTATTTTCTTCCTTCAATATCCGGATATCATTGTCGTAAACCTTCTGTCCCGACTTAATATCCTTTATCTCATTCAGCAGCTCTCTCATCATCTTTTTCAGCTCCTCCATGTCGCTGTCCTGATTTACACCGCTATCAGGTTTCTTTGTTGGGGTTCTACCAAACTTTTTACTTCTGCGGAATATCTCAAACTCTGCCTGTCGTTTTTTTGTTTTCTGTTCGTCTGCTGTTGAACTTTCGCTGTCGTATTGATGCTCTTCCTCTTGCATCTCTTTACCGCGAATAAGAGTAACACTCGGGTCGTCCCCTCGGAAATGTTACACCTAACAGTTGTATTGTAATAACTAACTAATCAATAATTAATAAATAATTGAACCAAATTGCAGCGTAATAAACATGAACCTATGCAACCCAAAATACGACTCGCTTATCGTATTCTAACCTTTTGCAAATCACTCAACCACAAAAAGGTATTACTTTTCTTCAGCTATTCCAAACCAAATCACTTTGTTCTAATCTTCTATCAATCGCTCTGTATTTCAATCAAGAAAAAATTCCAAAATAAATCCAAGGATTACTCCAAGAAAAGACCACTTATTGCGCTAGTGTGACGTAGACGTGTTTACGTTACTATCATCGACACCCATATCCTAATCCGAATGATGAGTACTATAAAATGCACAAAAGACTTGTTGCGATGAACAGGGTCAAAAAAATTAAACAGCACGAAATTTTGGTATTGCTGCTAAGACTTAGGCAGATTTGTTGTCATCCATCACTTATTACAGGTGTAAGTTTTTTTATCACATATACGTACTATTAGCTAAGTGTAACTGTTTTAGATGTTGGGAAAAGAAGATGATATTCAAGACATAGACGGTGCCGATGATTTTGAGAATATGAACTTATTGGATCAATTAAATAGATTAAACCTTGAAGATGAACAAGTTGATCATAATAGGATGAGCATAGGTGGTGCTGAAGTAGGTCTGGCTGAAGCCTCCAAGGGTATTTTAAACCCTTCAAATCCTGTTTTTTCTAAAAATTATTGCAGTAGTAAGGTAAATGTAAATTACTCCAATCTAACATGCCGTTGCTTTCATTTTCTCTATTTTAGATTAACAACATCATGAAATTAGTGTCAGAAATCCTGCCAACTGGAGACAAAGTTATTATTGTGTCACAATGGACTTCGTTCTTACATTTAGTAGCTTCACATTTGAAAGAAAATAATGTGCAATTTTTTTGCATTAGATGGTACTGTTCCAGTGTCCAAGCGCATGGAAATTGTCGATGGTATAAATAACACTTCTCATACAGTTCAAATTCTGTTACTTTCTCTTACGGCTGGAGGAGTTGGATTAAATTTAGTAGGTGCTAATCATTTAGTCTTGGCAGATTTGCACTGGAATCGATAGCTGGAAATGCAAGCTCAAGATCGTATATTTCGTAAAGAAATGGTATAGAGTCGAGTAAAGAATGGCATACAAATTCAAAGTACAAGCAATATAACAAATGTCGTATGGAAAGAAGTTTTGTAACTCGAAGTCTGTAAAATACGTATACTAGACGTATACCATATACGTATAACTTTGCGACATTTTAACGTCAAATATACGGTTACAATATATGGATAATATACGTAACTTACGTTTGGTTTAGTTGTTGATTATACGTCTAATGTACGAAAGTGTGTTACTTGGGTGGTTACAAGAGTAGGATACGGAATGGTCGTTATAAATAACGAACGTTGGAATTGGGATCAACAAACCAAAGAAATAAAAAGGCATGAAACATCGGGCGCATCAAAAAACTAGCAGGAAAATATCTCGGACGGAAAACAATTATGACGAAAAATGCAAGGAAACAGGATAATGATAATATAGAGCTGGATTGTGCGAATAACAGTAAGACGAAAATGGCGAAGATTTGGAAATATGAGAGAGTAATAACAGAATGGAAATTGGGAACATGGAATATCAGAAGTATAAACGGAAAAGAACCGAAGTTAGCAGATGAATTTGAGAGGAGTGGTTTGCAAATATTGGCTTTAACGGAGACCAAAAGAAAGGCACAGGTATGATAGAAATGGATAAGGGCAATTACTGATTTATAGTGGAGTTCCGATCAAAAACAGAGCAGCGGCAGGAGTGGGTTGCCTAATAAAAATGTATTAAAAAATAAACTGCACAGCTGGGTCTTTGTCTCGGAAAGAGTATTGTCGGTTACATTAGATATAGATCAGCTAACAACTGTTGTAGTTGCATACGGACCAAATGAAGATGCCAATAAAGAGGAGAAGGACCGCTTCTGGGAGGAACTGCAGGTAACAGTAGAAAATGCGTTGGGAATAATTTATGTAGCTGGAGATTTAAATGGACGTGTAGGACGCGATTCTAAAGGAAAGGAAGAGATTATGGGACCTTTTGGAGAAAATAAAATAAACGAAAACGGTGAGCGGTTAATTGACTTTTGTATTTTGAATGGAATGATGATTGGAAATTCTTTGTTTGAGCACAAAAATGTCCATAAATTCACACGAGAAGAGCCAGGCAGAATGGAAAAGTCTATCATTGATTATATATTGATTGAGAAGAGAAACAGAAAAAAGCTGCTTGATGTTAGAGTACGCAGAGGGTTTGAAATCGGAAGCGATCATTATCTTCTGGTGGGAAGAATTGCAAGGAATCCGGGTGAAGTAACAAAGAATATAAAGAAAACTGAAGTAAACTGTTTGGAAAGAATCAGGTCATACAAACTAAAAGAAGAAACAATCAGAAATGCATATCAGGAGATAGTAAGAGTGGAATTGGAAGGAGTTAAGGAAGATGATGGGAAGGATATAGAATTACAATGGGAGACACTAAAGAAAACACTACAAATGGCTGCGAAACAAGTATGCGGAACAATTAAAATCAATTAAATAAAAAACAAACAGCATGGTGGAACCACCAAATCAAGGAAGAAGTTAAAGAAAAGAAAGTTAGGTGGCAGAAATATATGAACCACAAAACGGAGGAGTCGTATGAAGAGTACAAAAGACAGAGACAAAAAACTAAACAACTAGTAACGGAGGCAAAGAAAGAAGCATGGGAAGATTTTGGGAATAAGATGGAAAGAAATAAGAACCAAAACCAAAACTATTTTATAGAGTGATAAAGAATTTGAGAAACCCCAAACAAGTTGCATTAAAACAGATCAAAAATAGTAGAGGAGAAATACTGAGTGACAGAAAAGAAATAATGGACAGATGGAAGGAATATTTTGAAGAACTTTTAGAAGCTAAACAAGATGAAGGGGCAAACGAAAAGAAAGGAGAGGCAATACAAGAAGAAGAATCCGAAATTTCAATAAAAGAAGTAGAAGAGGTAATACAAAAGCTAAGAGTAGGAAAGGCAGCTGGTCATGATGGGTTAAAGCCGGAAATGTTGAAGTATATGGGCGAAAAGGAGTTGAAAACTACATAAAATTTTTAATTTGGCGTGGAAGAGAGAAATTATACCGAAGGACTGGGAGGTGGCGGTGATTATGCCAATACATAAGAAGGGGGATAATAGAGAGTGCTGTAATTATAGAGGCATATCACTGCTATGTATCGCGGCAAAGTTATACGAAGCAATACTAGAGAGGAAACTTAAATAACAATTGAACCAACTCTTGATGAAGTACAAAGCGGCTTCAGGAAAGGACACAGCATACAAGACCATATATTTTCAACAAGACAAATCGTCGAAAACGGAGTACATATAATAGAGATACTTATGCATGTTTTATAGACCTAGAAAAGGCTTTTGATAGAGTACCAAGACAGCAAATATGGAAAATATTGGAAAAAGAAAAGTCGAAAAGAAGTTGATAAAAGCAATCAAAAGCATGTATGGAAAAACTAGAAGCTATGTGAGAACAGGAAATTGGGTATCTGATGAGTTTACAACAAGGGAAGGTCTGAGACAGGGCGGAGTGCTCAGTCCAATTTTGTTCATTGTACAGATGGATGACATAATCAGAGATGCCAAAGCCATAACAAAAAAAATAAACATAGGATACAGAAATATGCGCCCAACAGAGATTTCGGAACTTGTATTTGCAGACGACGTAGTGGTGTTTGCCGAAACGAGAGAGACCTCCAGCATAATATTGACGTGTGGAATAAGACCTTGAAGGCAAACAGTATGAAGATAAATGTAGATAAAACGAAAACAATGGTTTTTGGGAAAGAGGTGAAAAAGATCAACATAGACATAGAAGGAAAAAAATAGAACAGGTGGATAGGTTCAAGTATTTGGGTGTGCTATTCGAAAGTAATGGAAGCTACGAAACCGAAATAAATAATAGGTTGACTTCAGCTGCAAACGTGTACTATGGGATGTGTGGGGCGATTATAAACAAAAAAGAAATTACGAAGAAGACAAAGATGACGGTGTATAAAACCATCTATTTGCCGGTGTTGACGTTTGGCTGCGAGTCGTGGATAACAACACAAAGAACGGAGAGCAAGCTTCAAGCAGCGGAAATGAAGTACCTCAGAAGAGTGGAAGGGGTTACTAGAAGAGATAAAATAAGGAATGAGGAAATAAGAAAAAGGCTAGATGTCAGCACGGTACGGGAAAAAATAGAGAAGCAACAGCTGGGATGGTTTGGTCACCTGAACAGGATGAAAGCGGAGATGCCAGCAAAAAAGATATGGGTAGCCAGAGAGGGAGGACGACGCCCTAGAGGTAGACCTCAGAAAAAATGGAATAATGTCATACAGAGTTGCTACATAAAGGGAAGTAACATGGAGTACAGCTACAGAAATGACCATCGATAGGAAGAAATGGAAGGAATTTATAGATGTTAAATGATGTAATGTATATGTGAGAACTGTGTACCTCAACACCTTAGAATAAAATGAGGATTTATTTTGATTATATTATTATTATTATATCATTCGGATTAGCTAAAATTAAAATCATCAAGGCTGTACATCAAAAAATGTATTAAAAATTTTCACATGAAAGCTGTGGCATATTATCTGTATCTCGCTCAGCACGTTGATGTAAAACTGCGCAAACAAGGTGCGTGAAAAAATTAAAACTTTTTGATAGACATTCAATTCTTGTTTACTGAGACTAATTTCTATCAGCTTCCAAGTTTTTTCCGGCAAACTGGGTAGCAAATTTTTCTCACTCAACTGTTGTTTTGTGCGCCTCAAAATCAGCGAAGACATAACCATGTTTAATCTATCTTGCCCACCGGTTGTCTTATCGCTAACCCATCGTTTCCACACCTAAAAATTGACACAATAAATATTAACTTTTAGCTCTGAGGTGTATTTAACTTACAGCTAAATCATCAAAAGGTGAGCATCTTAAAAACTTTAATAGTGCATAAATATCAAGTTCCTTGTTGTGAATCGGAGTTCCAGTAAGTGCCCATCGTGATTTTCCTGCAAGGTTACAAACAGCAACAGAAGTCTGCGATTTATGATTTCTAATTTGATGAGCTTCGTCTAAAATTATGTGCTGCCATTTAATGTTAAATAGCGGCCCATTCTTGTCGTAATCGTTTCTTGCCAATGTGTATGTTGTAATGACGAAATCATGCTTTGCGAGACTGTAAAAGCAAAAATTATTTGGTTGCGATAATAAAAGTGGTAACCATGTTAGAAATATTCATCACAACCATTACATATTACTACAGACATTGTAATGTGATTGGCATTCGGAATGGAGATGGTAAAATAAGTTTTAAGAATTAATTTTAATTGTAAATGATTATTAACTTGTGTAATTATATGTTGAATAAAACATTTTAAAAACGATAGTTAAGTAATATAATTTCTTATTTTTCCAGAAAAGTAAAAAATTTTGTTCCATTTTCACTACTAATTGGATGTCCCAAGGATTAAGTGCATCCCAAATATTACTGCATTGGCCAGCGTGATAAAGTATGGTTAAAACATTTCTAACAAGAACAGAAAGTTTTTATGTTCAGCACGGGTAAAAGACAGCTAGATAAGTATTTTGGGAATATGAATAAAATTCATTCAATTCATCATAAAATAGAGACGGTCACGGCTTGGCGCTTAAATGCGTTAACTACTAAGCCGAGCGGCCCCGGTTCAAACCCGGGTGGAGTATAAAACTTTATTCTGACCGTCTTACCTGGCAGTAGGTATAAAACGCACTCACCAAGACCACTGATAAATTAAACTGGTTGGACAAACCACTAAAATTCCACCAATTTTTAAATTTTATTATTTGAAAGTAGAGGTCAAATTGAGACATCAGTTTTTAGAAGTTTTGAGCACGTTTAGCATGATAAAAATTATTGAAATTCAAAAAGTCAGGTTTATGACGTAGTTTGACCTAAAGAAAGCGGGGTTTTAAAACCAATCCGAATTAAGACAAAATGCCAATTTCAATTCTTACATTTTAATTTTATTAATCTTCCCCCGAGTTGATTTTGATTCTAGATTCGGCTAGTAATTTACTAGAAAAAGAAAAAACATTGGCAAACCCAAAAATGATGGATTGACCAGAGGAAACATAACGGGTAAAATTAAACCTAAAACGTGCAAGAGAAGAAGAAAGAAAAGATTATACAAAATCTACTTTTTTCAAAAATTGGTTTTTAAATTTGCAGGTGTAATATAAATTTTGAAAAAAAAATAGGGCAACTGACAGCCTACCCTAAAGTTCAGTAGTTAACAAAATTTGTCAACTAAGCCCTTTTCAAAAAGTATTTATAATAATATTTTTGCTATTTTCAATAATTATTCGATCATTTATAAAATAAAGAAATAATTAATAGAAATATTGTAATTTCTACAACCATCAAACAAGATGACTTTCACACATCTGTATCCACACGCAAAGTCGACTTTTTAAAATGCCAAAAAATAGCTATAAGATTGATAAACTTAAGGGAAGATATCAAAAATCCTATATTCCGAATGTCTACGTCGAATAACGAAATACTATTGTATGAACAAATAGTGGACTGTAGTTTTAAATTTATTTATTTCAAAAGCGACACTAATAAGTTTTACATCGACAAAATAACGTCTTACTAGTTCGACGTTTCATTTCTAATGCCTCGCTGCACCCCTCTCCGGCTTGCATTCATGCTAGTAACAACGTGCATAGCATCTACACCAGTGTCTCTAAAACGGCGCGAACAACTATATTTGGCGACGTCAAAGTGTTGTCGTCAAAATGTCCCATCCCAGGTCTTGGTTTGAGCCACCCGTAGAAAATGAACGAGTCAAACCATTAAAAGTAAAACAATTAAAAAATAATGTAATATTGTACTTTTCATTTAAACAATTTGACTATTTTGATCAACATTCAACTGTTTCCATCAACAACTGTTTTATGCAAAAATCTTTTAATTTGTCTAAAAAATGCAGTTGTTTGGTTCAATAATTCAATTATTTGTTGTTCAACAATTCAATTTGTCCAGCAATGCAACTGTTTTGTTAATTCAACTATAGTTTGTTCAATCATTTAATTATTTTTGATTTACACTTCAATGGTATGTTTAACAATTAAAACTATTTTTGGTACAATAATAAATTGATCCAAATTTGATTTTAGTTTACCAAGTTTTGAGAAGTCAAGAACCGTGCTTCGGAGGGCGTATAAAGCCGGCGGCCCCCTCATTTGAGAGAAAATCGCTCCTCGGCTGCGCGACACTTTAGAAAGTTGAACACTTTAGAAGTTAGAGCCGGGATCCTGGTCAGCAGGCTATACCCAGCGATTGTGGTGGGACCTGGCACTGGTGGAGTGCAAATCATGAGGCTTCTTGACTCGGTCCTCCGGCGAACATCAACATGCTGTAGTTAATACACAACATTAGCTCGGTGTGATCATTAGTGGGTTGCAAGGCGGTGGAGTCCTTTGTTCGTAACACCTGCCACTGTTTGAGGCACGAGTCGATGGGAAAGTCAGGCTGATCACCTAACAGCTGCATACCTAGCATCATGCGCGTCGGGGGTGAACAAAGACGAGTACAGCTTCAGTGCAAGTAGGTCTAGACCCACACCCACAAGATTAACGAAATGAAAGAAAAGTCAAGAAAAATTATTAATTTTAATCAGAGAAAACCTGGAAAAGTCGGGGAATGTTTCAAAAATGTAGTGGAACCCTGTAATAAAAAAAAATTTTTGGTTTTAATGGTTTGTTAAGAGGTAAAACCACTCTAGGATGGTTTTTGTCTTAAACAATACTTTAGGATCATAAAACAATATGCAGTTGGTCCTATAGTGAAAACAATTTTTAAAAGTTCAATTTTAATTTAATTGTAAATGTTTATTATTACTTGTTGAAATTATATGTTGAATAAAATATTTTAAAAGGTTTCAAGTTTAATAGAATTTGAAAAAAATTTTATTATTTTTTTTTTAATATTTTATACAACATACAATTTTAATTTATTGTAAAACTTTAAACGCGTTTTTCTCGAAACCACTTTTTTCAAACTGGAAGAACGGATTACTTGAACACCGTTGCATGGATTGATTTGAAATTTTGATGATAGTTTCATAATTACATTGTCTGTGGAAGTACGTAGCCGTTTTTTGATTTAATCTAATTTTTTTTATACGCAATTTATTGTTTATTTTCGATTTGAATACATCGATTTATTTTTTTAAAACAAAATTTGATTTAGAAAAAAAAATGTATAGACATTACACATTTTTTTGGCTTTTTACTTCAACGCTTATGCTTTACGAAAAAACCGTTCTCCCATGACGGTGTATTAAAAAAAGACGATTTTTAAGATTAGGCTTTGTCGTCGCCATTTTGTATCAAAATGATAATAAATTTTTTTTTCATACTTCAATGTGCTAAATAAACCCTCTATAAATAAATTCTATTCCTTCTTTGATAATCCCAAAATAAATTGTCAAAGTCGGAATTTTTCTGTCGCTAGAGTGGTTTTACCCTTAAGGTCGGTGTTCTATAACTAATCCCTTATGAAATAATCCTTTCACTAAAGGAAAAACTTGGTTTTCATGTAAAATTATATCAAAAATGTGTCAGAATTTTGCGTGTAAACTAAGTTTTATCATTTTTTAAAGGATCTTTACGTTAGGCTCTTTAATTTTCTATGAGTGACTCAACCCAGAACACAGGATGGGACATTTCGCCCTCGCCGTTGCTTAGTTAATATTCAAAACAGCTGTAGTATTGAACTAAACAGCAGAATTATTGAATAAAATAGTTGCATTGTGAAACAAAATTGTGTTGAATTGTTGTAAAACACTTGAATTCTTGGACAAGCAATAATTGAAATTTTGAACCAAAACAATTGAATTATTAATTAAACCAAAAACTAAATTATTAAATATTAAACTAAAATAATTAAATTATTAACCTAAAATTATTAAGCAAAAGGTGAATTTCTGAATAGAACAGTTTCATTATTGTTTCAAGTATCATTCAACGTGGTGGAACAAAAAACAATTGAATTATTAAACAAGAAACAATTAAATTATTAACCCATAAAGTATTAAATCAAATAGCTGCATTTTTGCATAAAAATGTTACATGGTTAAAAAACAGTTGGATTTGTATACATAAGAACTGTAATTTCATCATTTCTTCCACTCTCACTTAAAAATTCTTTGATTTTCCATGACAGCATTTGACTTTTTGGAACTTGCTCCATTTATTTTTATTTGAAATTTTTAAAACTAAAATTTTTTTTTTTAAGTTTCGAAAAATTTTCTCCGATTCAAATTTTAATTTTGTTGATTTTTGATTAAAACTAAAAAATCCCTGACTTTCCATGACAAAATTTATACCCTGCGTGTAAATTCTTCTTCTTCTTCTTCTGACGTAGTTCAAACATCTGAAGTAGTTTGCTAGACTTGCTTCAGATGTGCCTGTTACCCTATATTATTGTTAATGATGGCAATTCATTAACATAGGAGGACCACCGGGTTTACATGCCTTCCGAAGCACGGGGACGGTCATAGATAGAAAGCGTCGGAAAGAAAATTTTCCTTTGTAGACTCCTCCCGGGTTCGAACCGGATGCCTTAGCATTAGTAGTCAATCGTTCTAACTACTAGGCTAGTGACAGTCTCCTGTGTAAATTAAAAATTAATTTCTTCTCTAGTTGTCATTATTCGTAAAATAGTACCTACTATAATCATTTACCTAAATTTACTTTAACATTATCAAATGTATGTATCAAAAACAAGCACTTTTAATTTTATTGTCAGGTGCTGGGCATATATAATAGTACGTTTTAAAAAATGCATCAACAATGCCCAGTAATTTGTGAACAAGTAATACATCAAATTATCTAAATCCTACCTTTGCCAAAGCGCATCGCTGCATAAATTTTGAACAATTTGTACTTGCTTGTCGTATTCCACATTTGAAACTTGCAACTTGGACGAAGAAGTAGAAGTTGTGCTATCAGATATGTCAATTATCAATTGTGGTCGAGCGAGATTATCGACACATCTATAGTTTGTTCATTTGGAATAACTTTTCTTTAAAATTGTGGTCTATCTCTCTAATTGTACTTTGATGTGTTGAAGAAGATGCTCTACAAACAATTTGTTAAAAATTTCATCAGCAATGTTTAATTCAAATTACCTCGTCATCACTATCTATATCAATTATCTTCAATTCATCCTCGGATACAGGACTGGGACTTCTTGAATTAATAATTGCTAGTGATTTGTTACGGATAAATTCGTCGTCGACGCACACACCGTAGCAAAAGCCTAAAAGTGCCGACTAAACTCGTCGCGAAGGTCTGGGTTGAACGAGAAAGTATAATTTTGAATTGCGTGCGCCGGAAAGGTCGAAATCGGGATGGTTTCGATACTGAAACATAGAGGGCGCCACTAGTGTAATCCTAGGTTAAGATGGAACAATAATGTACCGCACACTAGATCGGTACAACCTTTAAAATGAAATAATACTTAAATTCGTTATACTTTGGTAAAACTCAATTCGCTCGCTCCACTTTACAAAACCAGGATCTGAAAAAGAGTACAAAACAAACAAACACAAGTTCGGTAAAATAATACTATAATGTTTACTAAGGAAACAAGAACAAAACAACAACAAAACACACCAGAAGGGTGTAGCATTGACAATACACTAACTAAATTCGATAATGGAGTGCACTCGCCCTAATATTTAAACTTATTTACAATAAAACTTAAAATTATTTAAAATATAAACATTGACGGTAAAACAAGTGATTACAAAACACAACAATGTTGACGTTATTGGCCGACGACCGCAGATGGCGTTCGTGGTCACTATTATTATTTAAATTACTGAACGATATCAAAACCGGAAAAATGGCGGCGTAGCACTTTTGAAAACATAGCAACGATAATTTCACTTTGCTGCACTGAAGTTGTTAAGTTGGACGAGATTAAATAACTAACCTTAATTATTGTGATCCACAGCTTGGCGATTGAATTGGTTTTACGGCGGTAACTAACATCGAAATTGATTGCGATGACTTTAAAGGTCATCGACTTCTTGAACGTAAAAATAAGGTCGACTTGCGCTGATGCGGGTGGTTTTCTAGACACGGTGATAAGACGGTAATCCCTACTGAGGGTATTTCTTCCAAACGGAAACGACAAAAATGGCATAGTGCTCAACATAAAATTCCCCTATTAGCGGGTTAACAGGTGGGACTTCATCACCCACACAACGATACGGTAAATTGGCACTTGCTTAAAACGATAATTAGTTCACCGGTCAGATGCACGCCTACAACCAGCATTGGTCGCCTCAAAACAAACGAAACGGTATTACATTATTAACGAAACTGAAGATGGTAAAATTTGATTTAACGTGTTAAAACACGGAGCGACTTGACTTAAGGAAAGCTCGAAGCCAACTGACGATAATTTCGGGAGTAGGGAGGACATTAGCGCGCTCGGCCAATCGGATGGCCGCGATACTGGCAGCTGCTTAACAAACTCGCTTCAGCTTGCTTGAAAATTCTCCAAGGCTGTCTACAAACGGCACGTGGGGATTGATAACAAATTCAAATATGAACGCAAAACTTATTTCTACGGAATAAAACTTGAGCGATAATGAAATTAACTGACTGAAATTTGTAACTTTTTAAGTTTTTAACGAAATTTGCATTAGGGGCACCGTGCACTACCCTAGGGAAATGAAGTCACGTGACAGATTCACAATAAGACTGCCTCCCCAAATTTTTAAGTACCCCACTATTTCGTGCGTTTTCATTATCTTGACTTTTATTATTTTACTACAATGGATGCGAGTAAAGGATTTTGGATGATAACACTAAGTGAAGAAAGTTCAAAATTGTGTACGTTTGGAACGCCTTATGGAAGATATCGGTTTCTACGATTACCATACGGAATCAGTGTGGCACCAGAAGAATTTCACAGAAAAATGGTGGAATGTTTTCAAGACATAGAAAATGTGATAATCTATATTGATGATTTCTTGATCCATGCAAAGACCATGCAAGAACATAATGAAACTCTAAAATTAGTATTGGAGCGTGCAAGTAAAATTGGATTGAAATTTAACAGAGAAAATGTAAAATTGGCCAAAGTACTGTCAAGTTTTAGGACATCAATTTAGTAAGAAAGGCGTGGTACCAGACAATGAAAAAATTAAGGCAATATTGGAAATGCCGAAGCCTGTTAAAGTAAAAGACCTACAAAGATTCTTAGGAATGGTGACTTACTTAAGTGCGTTTGTAAAAAATATGTCCCTACAAACAAGTTGTCTGCGAAATCTTCTAAAAAACCAAGTGGTATGGCAATGGGAAAACGAACATCAACAAGAATTCGATAAATTAAAGGAATTAATTGCAAAAGCACCTTTGTTAAGCTATTTCGATAACAAAAAGAAAATCACGATGTCGGTTGATTCATCAAAAGATGCTGTAGGTGCAGTAATTCTTCATGAGACAGGTCCGATTGCATACGCATCTAGCACACTAAGTATAAGTCAACAAAACTATGCACAAATAGAAAAAGAATTGCTAGCTATAGTGTATGGTTGCAAACGATTTCACCAGTACATTTATGGTCAAAGAATTACAGTGGAAACAGATCACAAGCCATTAATACCATTGTTCAAACGAAATCTATATGATGTACCAGCAAGGTTACAACGACTCATGCTAGAAGTTCAAAAATATGATCTTGAAGTAATTTATAAGAAAGGGACCGAGATGTATGTTGCGGATACATTATCAAGAGCTGCCATTATAGATGATAGAACTGAACTAAAGGAGATTGAAAAACAAACAAATATACACGTAAATCTGTTAATAAAAACCTGGCCGTATCAGAAAAGAAATTACAAGAAATCAAAGAAGCTACAAGGAATGATGAAGTTTTACAGCTAGTAATGTCATACAATGAAGAAGGATGGCCAGATCATAAAAAATTGGTAAACGTCGAAGCAAAAAATTATTTTAAAATACGAAACGATATCCATGTTATTGATGGAGTCATTTTTAAAAACAATAGAATAATAATACCAATAGAAATGAGAAAAAGTATATTACAAACAATTCACGAAGGCCACATGGGTAGGAAAGATGTAAAAGTAATGCAAGAAGAACAGTATATTGGCCATCAATTAATAATGATATAGAAGAGCTAGTAAATAAATGTGAAGCATGCTTGAGACATAGGAAGAATAATCAGAAACAACCACTAAAACCACACGAAATACCATTGCTGCCATGGGAAAAGGTGGGCATTGATTTATTCCAATACAACAAACAGACATATTTGATAGTGGTAGATTATTACTCTCAATTTGTGGAACTAGTCACATTAAAAAGCTATACAGCGAAAGCAATAATAATACATCTAAAATGTATATTTGCAAGACATGGAATTCCGCAAAAAGCAATGTCTGACAATGGACCTCCGTTTAACTCAACGGAATATCGTAAGTTTTGTGAAGAATGGGACATTGAGATAGAAACATCTAGCCCAAATTATCCAAAGTCAAATGGTCTGGTGGAGCGAACAATTGGTACAATTAAGAAACTATTTGCAAAATGTGATGAAACAAACACAGACAAATATATCGCGCTTTTACAATACAGATCGACAAGAAAAGGAGAACTAGAATCTCCTGCAGAATTGCTTATGTCTAGAACTTTACGTTCAAAAATACCAAGCATCAAGGACAATTTATACCCTAAATTAATAAACACGAAAAGACATACACAAATAAAGAAGAATAGAAACGATAAAATGAAAGAATATTACGATCATGGGCACGACCATTGGAAAAGGTAGAAAAAAATGAAATAATAAGATTTAAAAAAAGTCCAGCAGAAAAATGGATTCCAGGCAAGATTAAGGAAGAAATCAACCCAAGATCATTCGTTATAGAAACGCCAGAAGGAAAGATATTTAGAAGAAATAGAGAACATATACTAAAAACTAAGGAAAAATTAATGATGAAGAAAACGAGGAAATCGAATGCAAAACAGAAGTAGAAATCAAGACAGGTCAAGTCAAACAAGTACGACGACAGAACTAGACAACAACAAATTAACGAATGAAGCTAATACGGATCAACCAGCATCAAGATATGGAAGAAGAATTATTAAACCAAGAAGATTCACATTTTCAGAAGATTAGTTACTAATCCCTCCCACCTATGTATGCACTAACAAACCTCATGTGTGAAGAATGATTCACGCGTACGAGAATAATTATTATACAAAAATAAAATTGAAATTTTAGTTTTGAATTTTCAACAGGCCGTGAAGTTCCTCATTACTATTGAGAAATTCTGTTTGTATCATTAAGAATCAGAAATTCTGTTGGCGATATTGCTAAATATTCAAATTGAACAATGAGGTCTCTGTTGGAACAGAACATTTAACATTCGGCTTCGACCATTCTCGCAGTTGTTGAGTAACAATTAATCGCATTAGGAACAATAAGTTATTATGCTCGTATCAATTATAATTTTTCATAAATAGAACCCGATTACACCAAAAAATTTTTATTATGGCGACTCTATTCACAATAATAATTGACTGTAGTGGCTTAAAGAGATAATATGAAAAATAAAGGTGCAGTTATTTTTGGAAGAATAAGAAGTGAGCGTATGTGGCCTACTTTAATTCATATAGTCAAATTACAAGTAGGAATCTGTAAACCGACAATGTTTTTTATCGATAAAAATGGCGAAGTGTTGGGCGTTGGCTAGCTCGTTTTGTTGTAAAATGAGTTAATAACGATTTTAATAGTGAATTTGAGAGTTAAATTCGATTGGTTCGTGAAGTGTGTTCGTTCCCTTTGAATCGCCAATTGACCACAGGACGGTGAATTAACTTTTCAAACGTAAATTTGGTGATAGGAGTTGAGGGGGCTTCGAAATTTTCTTTGTTGAGTGATGAATAAAGACATGGTGATTTAATGTTTATTAACGGTGCTGTATAAGTAGTACAATAGTCTCTTAAGAATTTATTGGTAAGAATACAAATTTTTATGCGTACAAAATTAAAAATTGTTCC
Source organism: Lycocerus yunnanus (assembly GCA_036346125.1). NCBI lineage: Eukaryota > Metazoa > Arthropoda > Insecta > Coleoptera > Cantharidae > Lycocerus > Lycocerus yunnanus. The sequence goes on from JARFIX010000277.1 coordinate 20,678, forward strand.
TTTATGATTAATTGTGATAATTAAAAATTAAAACAGGACTATAAATCAAAATACAGGAGAAATATAATATGGAAAGTGGAACAATGGCCAGAGATTTTCGATGATCTTCGTGCAGCGGTTGTTTTGGTCGTTCGACAATGGTAGTTTGTCCGGTTCATAATTGAAGATGTTTTTGATTAGCAGATTGGGATGGTCTTTCGTAGATGCGATTAGTTGCTGTGTCCTGATGATGATGTCATGGATTCCTTCAATGTTGCAGTCGATGAGCTTGTGTATCATTTTAGTGCATCTTGTGTAGTCACCGATGTTTAGAAATTCTGTGCTACTTGGATGTCATTTTGTTTGCATCGGCCCAGATGTGTGTGTTGTAGGTGAGTACGCCTTCAGTACATATTTTATATCTTGTGATTTTGTCATCTTTTTAGGTGGATGAGTGAACGAAGTGAATGTGTCCATGTGCATGTCGACATACTTTGCATTGTTTTCGTATGGAATCTGGATGTTGTCGAGGGTAATCTGTGGTAGCGTATTACGAGTGAATAGGATCCTCTGTATCTTGGGTAAGTTCATCTTCATTTGCCAGTTCTAATAATTTTGGAGTTGTAATAATTATAAATTGTTGTAGTTTATAGTATATATTAATTGATGGTAATCGAATATATATTTTTGTTGCCATTGTAAACAATTTTGTAGAAAATGTGGCAAATAATTACAAAAAATTTACGCATTTTATAATTTTCTACTGAAGAACCTTACTAAAATTAGTTGATTTACAGGAAACTAAAAATGACTAATAATGACAGTGAAATTGAAATACAAGCTAAGGAAATGCAATGATTATGTACAAATAATTATAATGGCCTTTTTTTAATGAAAACAACAAATAAGATTTGCAAAGAAGAAGTGAGCAAATACATTACAATAATAATTAGCATGGATAGGAATAAATAAGTTGGTTAGGTTAAGATAAGGAAGTTCCAATTTACAGCTAAAATCTTCAAATTTCGGTAAGGAAAAAATATTTGCTGAAAATATTTCTTTATTAGTCTTTTATTATTTTTAGGAATGCACATTGGTCCTCTCAGGGTGGCTTGATGCCAACTGCAATTCACGCCCTAGCCTAGAACCATGAGGAGAACAACTGCCCAGCATTGACGCAACAAAACCTACGAGGTTGATTGTATCGGCCTCCACTCCTGCATAAAGAAGTTGGCTTAGGGAGGGAACCACAGCATTCTGACCACCATCCAACGTGGTATCGGTGAGCACCAATCAGAGTAATACTAAAACTATAATGACTAAGCTAAAATTTGCATCATGAAATTTTTCACCTTTGCTTACCTGATTCCGTTAGAGTTTCTTCGATCTTGATCACATTTTTATATAAATAAAGTTGTAAAGTGACCGTTATTTGTGCAATGTGTATACATTGATTGCAAACGCATAAATTCTTCACCACAGTGAATACATTTGAATGGTTTTTTATTAATATGTTGAAAATAATGCGAAGATCTGTTGTCATAATTTCTAAAATTTTTATCACACACCACGCAATGGTACGGTTTGATTGTATGTCTAAATGGTATGATTTTTTAAATGTGTGGGATATACAAACCCTGCTGAACACATAGGACATACATGCGGTCGTTGTCCTGTGTGTACCGCCATCGTATAATGTATCAGTAATCTAAAATCAGAATAAGATACAGTAGAACCTCGATTATCCGGGCCGACCGGGACGGATAATTGAAAAACACGGATAATAATAATTGACGGTTTTTGTTAAATTATGAAATATGTATAATGCATACTTATTATATTGTACACTATAATACACTATATGTTTTCTCATAGTCGATCACTCATAAGAAAAAACATACGAAAAACATAGCAAAACATGACAACTTTATCGGAATGTTGTTCGATGTTGTATTCCGCTATGAGAAAACATTATATACGGGTGGTTGACCACTGACCAAAAATGTCTACACCAAATTTGCGTTTACAATAATTTGCAAAATTAAAATTTGCAAACAATTGCAAATAATTTTAAAATTTGCAAATAATTTCAAAATTTGCAAACAATTGCAAATAATTTTAAAATTTGCAAATAATTTACACAGATATTTGCAAACAATTTCAGACATTTGCAAAGATTTACAGTCATTTCCAAAAATTTACAAGCATTTGCAAAAATTTACAAACATTTGCAAAAATTTACACACATTTGCAAAATTTACAACATTTGCAAACAATTGCAGAATTTGCAAAATTTACAGGCATTTACAAAAATGTACACACATTTGCAAACAATTTAATACAAATTTTAACTAGTATGTATATTTATTACGATGTGCTTGTGTTGGCTCTCGCATTTCTACTGCCGGTATAATACCGACGTAGAGCGCTTAAAGGTACGCTCGAATGTACGCGTGGTAAATGTTTATAAAACACTAAAAAACGTTTCAACATTACACTTACCGCCCTTGGTGCACAAATAGTACATTGTAATTGTAAATGTTTATTATCAACTTATGAAATTATATGATGAATAAAATATTTTAAAAGGTTACAAATTTAATGAAATTTGAAAATTTTCCAACTTACATTTTAGTCTAGGACCCCATTACGTAAATATCATCAGCTAAACTATCCCTAAATGAATTAAATGGATTAAAATCCATTAAAATTAAAATCAAAAACTATTTGGAAAATTTTTTATAATAAAATTAATTGACATGTGTATTGGAAAATTTTCAAATTTCATTAAACTGGTAACCTTTTAAAATATTTTATTCAACAAATACATTGTATTGCGTTTTATTAAACGTAAATTGTTTTCTTTTATAAGAAAGTGTAGTTAAATACATTGTTCTAATGTTAATTTTTTCAGCTATATTCAATAAAATGGGAAACGACGAAATTCTGACGTAGACTCCATTACCACTTCAGATATTTTAAGAAATTAACGGATTCGATCAAGTTCTTCCAAGTGGGCTCGAGTTTGCTGTATCCTGACTTTGGATTAGATTTCATCAAGGTGAGTAATTTTAGTATTTTGTCTTGAGCTGCTTTTAACAACTTTATGGAGGTTATCACAATGAAATGAAACTCTTATCCTTTGTTTTGTTCTTATTAATTTTAGGCCGAATTTTTTGAAAACAGTTCAATAAATGAAAATTTGTTTAAAAATGTGGGTGCGCATATTATAAATAATAAAATGACTTAATTTAAGAAATTATAGATTTTGGCTATGTAATTTTTGTAGTACAATTTGGGTATAAATACTAGTTGGGATGCTATCCCTTAGCATCATTATTTATTTTGTGATAATCATATGTATTATGTTTCACAAAACGTTATTTTAAAGGTAACCGTTATGAAATAACAAAGGTTTACGTCAAACCGATGACACTTTAAAGGTTGATTTCTTTTATATTATTTATGGTGTTTAGAGAGTTTCCTATAGATATGTACTACCTGGCTTTTCAAACGATTTGTTTAATCTTTTAAGAAAGACCTTTGAAGGAATCTTGCTGTTCTTAAATATAAGTTAGAGTTATACAAGTTGAAATTTTTGACGGAATACGTCTTTAAAATTGGTAAGTAACGAAAAGTGTAACGGATGGTGGGTGGTGTCTGGATGTCCGGACTAAATAAAGTCGGTAGCATGTTGATACATTTAAAAGAAACATGTAACGAAAAGTGTAACGGATGGTGGGTGGTGTCCGGATTAAATAAAGTCGGTAGCATGTTGATAAATTTAATATAAATATGTAACAAAAAGTGTGTGTAGGTGTTAAAAAATATGCACGACCAATGTTAAAGTCGTTCAATGGTTACTAGAAATTTTCTCCAATCGGTGTTTTTTTACGGAAAACTAGTTTTATTCACATAAAAATATCCAATAGAAATGAATTTGATAAAGTAATATTGTTTTAATGTATCTACAAGATTATTTAACATAAAGCTAAATATTATAAAAATACTTAATATAACATCGGTAATTTATAGAATTGGTTGACCAAATTTGTGTTGTAAAATGTATCTCAACATCTTTTGATAAAGTTTATGTGCTTTTCAACTTCCAGTTTATAAAGTATTTTATTTTAGAAGTTACAAGTTCATCGATAGGTTTTATTTTAAAAATGTGTGTAAAATGCGAACCTGGTGAAAAAATCTTTTTGATTTTGATAAAACGGACCAAAGCATTTTTACGTTGTTTCATAACTGGAAGACCTGTATCCAGCTGTTTTAATTAATTCAAGTACACCGAAGAAGTCTTAAGTTTCTTTCGGTTTGATTTTCCGATTTTCCCCATTTCTGGCATTTGGTTCCACTGAGCAGCGGTCTCCAAGGGACTCCCATTGAAATGGGATTCAAAGTTCACAATCTATAGCTTTGGAAGAAATAGATTTTTTGCGTTTGTATCGATAAGGATCGAGTTAAATAGAATAGGTGTTTCTCTGTGTTTGTGACATATGTATTTAAAGTCAAGTCTTGTCCTTTCATATCCCAGGGCCTAGTTTCATGCTCTCTGTCCTGAATTTTTACCAATGTGGGCGTTTGTTAACTGCAACAAATTATCATTTCACATAATCTTAGGCACTTATTTACGAGACTAGTTAATTCTTACAATGAAAATGAAAAGTCATTTTAAAATAAATATGGATTTCCTTTTTGGGAAACTTTGTTATCATTACAGCAATAATTTGAAATATTTTCGAAAAAAGGTCTAGAGAAAGGATAATAGTATGTTCTTACTGGGCAAAATGTAGTGTATATATATTATTATTATTATTATGTTGCACATCACCTGATAATAATTACTTATTTAGCAGAAGCTGTGGCAATATTATGATTTCACAAAAGGTCTCTTTGAGTTACTCGGAGTTGTACAATTGAGATTATTGTTTACTCAATTTAAAAATAATTTTCCTTTTTGTTACAACAAAAATAAAGTTGTAGTATCAATATAATAAACAATATATTTCATACAAAAACAAGGATCCTACAAAATTATGCACCTTCTTTGTTAAAAAGGTTTTGACTGAATGTACATATTAAAACAAAAGTTTAAAATAATTCCAATTATCAAAAAAGTAATTAGCCTACACTGAAAATTATCAAAAATTTGATTTAATAAAATTTTTATGAACTTTTATACAAGTTCTTTTAAAATAGAACACTCGCACATTCAAAAATAAAAGAAATAAGGACTCTTGTGTCCTAATGGATAGCGTGGATTGCAATGTATCAGTGCTTTGTAAATTACCCGTAGTATTTTTGATTCCATCCGCTGGATTTTTGCAGTGTTGGATACTGGTATAGCCTTAAAGCTGGATTCCATAGGTCCAAATGGGCTTTAAAATTGTTTTGTATAACAATTTTAAGCGTTTGACCAAAATAATTATTAGTTCAGACAGAATTAGTGATATATACAAAGTAAAGTTAATTAAGGTATGTACGTAAAACTCTATTTACGTGGAAAGTACAGAAAATATTTTATTTGCCAAGAAATTATAGTGTTATTAATTATTTTATGTCAAAAAGTGATGTTTAAAAGCTTCGTTTAGTCTAAACGCTTATATTGCACAATACACGTTTTGTATAAGCAATTGCGCTTTCTGCACGGTGACTAGTTGAGAGCGTTTGCGTACTTCGTTCTACGTAAAAGCTGTATAATATCTTGTACAATAAATTGACTAATTGTTTCGGGGCAACATTCATGATGAATGGTTCTTCGCCGTGGTAACTACATACATACGTTGTATATCGGTATGTTTTGAAATATCTTTGCGATTTCTAAAGGAGCAGGATTAAAATAACTTCTCATAATTGATCCCGCAGGGTAGCATCAGCTGCCACCCTCGTGTGACAACTGCTAAATGTAAAAGTAATTTAGTATAAGTATGTGGTCAATGCATAAATTATAAAGCTGAAAATTCCAGTTCGAATTGCAATGAACTTGTTTTTATGAAAATGTTTATTTCTTTGGATAAAAGTTACAAATAAACTTAACTCTACTTAAACTTAACACTTAATTACATTAAATTTAAAAATTCAATTTTTTATTTTTTATATAACAAAGTATAAAACTGACTGCAAAAATATAACTATTAATCTAGAAACTATAATACTTCTTCTTTAGGTTAGTTTCTTAAGTTCTTTAGGTATTTATTTATAAAACTCAACTAAAAAATTATGGTCTAGTATAATAAAATAGCTGTACAAAATATCAGTTTATTGTTAGGGTTCAGATGTGATCGCAAAGATGATCTTTTGCGATTTAACTTTTTGAGAAATTTAAACCGTTCAGTTTTGTAAAACACGTGAGCAAACAAAGGTGACATTTCATGCAGCTGTTCTTGATTTTATTTTTATTAATGTACAATTATTGCCGTTGCAACATAATTTATTGAAAATTTGAAAATATTTTATACATTTATATTCAAACAAATATTGTAATTTTTTACGTCACCATCAAACGTAGCTGTCGGTGTACATTCTGAGGTCACAGTTTTCTTTTGAAATCAATGGGGCTGCAAGTTTACTTAAAGAACTTAGCTTGTTTCCGTTTACTCATCCTGGACTAGACCTGCCGGACAATTACTGCGTTTCATCGTTTCATACCATCCTGTAGTATTTCGTGAATAGTTATTAACGTAATTGGATTTTCATGCTTCAAAAACAAATTATTTGATTGAAGCAAGTCTATTTTGAATCGAGTAAATCTCTGTTATAATATTTATAAAAATATAAAATTATAATAATTATAAAAATATAAAATAAATAAATTTTTAAGATGCAATTTCGGAATTTCCTTGAGTACTGCTTTTTCCTGTGCATTTCTGGCGGAACAGACCTAAAACTATTAAATTATCTTAGACAAGTTGCAGGAACCCGGTTAATTGTAAAATCAACGAATTTTCCTGACACAAATTTATTTTGTGTCGCCGTTGATAGTCGGTTTCGGCCAGCTGTAGTTTTTGACGGTAAGCGGAGTGGATCCGCTCTCTTTGCCTTTTGGTTACTTCAGTTAAATTACAAACAATGAAACTCAAAAATTAAGCAAAAACAATTTATTAACAAAGTTAAAGATAAGAGTTGCCTTATGGTAAGCGGTACAACTGCGACACAAATGGGTCAACAACCCCAACAGAATTTCCACAACTCCAGCGACAATGGGTCGCTACAAAGTGATTAACAACAATCACTGTAATGAAAAATTGACTTTCAAACGAATATGACTCTTGTAATTAAAATATAAAACTCACGATCGGTTTGTTTTCGTACAGAAGGTGGATGTCGACAGGTAGTTAAAAAGGCACTCCAGTTGATTGCTGAAACTTAACAAGCAACCGATTTGCACTGGTAATTGCACTGTAGAAACCGTCGAGGCTGGCTACGTTTCAATTAGCGTCAAGATTACGCTTTCAGGTGAAGCAATGGTAAAGTGAACGGAAAATTCACTATCACTACTGGGGCGGTCGAACAGCTGAGAAGCAAATTATCGTCGACCTTATCGCACTAAGGTAAAATTGGTGACGGTGGTCGTTAATTATAAAAATAAGATTACTAAACATTTGCAGGCTGTTAATAATGCTGATAAATACTGCGTAATTCGAAAAATAACGTGCAAAATATTCGCTTGCACCGTGACAGATGGTCACTTTCCAGCTTATCTGCCGCTCGAAGAAAAATGTGCGTAGGCCGGCGTTGAAAAAGGCACGTACGAACAGTGACTTCTTGTAAAAAATACTTGGTAGACAATGATATCCGCATTTAGCGCTCTAATTGTCACTAGACACCCACTCACTACAATTATCTGCAAAAGAATTTACTTAATATGGTGAAAACTAATTGGTTTTCAAAATGAAATTTCGAAACCAGGCGTATTGCATTGAGACCGTACACTCGATTTAGACTTAAATTGCAACGACAAGTCTGTCTTTGTATCGTGACCTGTGTGACCTAGTAGTTTATGGTGTCATAATTCGAGTATTCAGACTGAATAATTTAACATTTATCATTACACAAGTATGTTGTTGTTTAAATCCGATCGAATGATGTCGAAAAGGCAGTCCATTCCACTGTAGAGGTAAATCACCAAGAACCAAACCTGCAAGTTAAAGTTTCGTTTGATCCATACCTGGACTGTAGATCTGTCTGGACAATTAAAATTACATTTATCGTTTAACATACCATTTTTAAAGTATTTCGTGAATAGTGGAATACGTAATGGATTTTCTGCACAACCAAAAAAAATTATTTGATGAAGCAAGTCTATTTTGAATCGAGTAAATCCTGATAATATTTAAAAATATTAACAATTATAATAATGTATAAAAAGTAATTAAATAATAAATAAATTTTTAAAGATGCGAATTTGGAATTTCCTTGAGTACTGCTTTTCCTGTTTGCATTTCTGGGAAAGCAAAACTATTAAATTATCTTAGACAAGTATGTAGTTGTTTAAAATCCGATCGAATGTTGTCGAAACAGGGCGAGTCCATTCCACATGTAGAGGTAAATCGCCAAGAACCAAACCTGCAAGTTAAATAAATCAAAATGTCAAAATTTTATTTAAAGTAATGAAAGTACCTTGTAGGTTGTTGAGCGAAACGTTTTCCGCTTTATGTTGGTGAACTGTGGAAAGCCGTGGCCGGAATTGATTTTAAATCCACGAATTTCGACACTACGCGGACAATGTCATTCTTGCTTAGACAGGGTGCACATTCGTAAATAGTTTGCTGTATTTAAAGAAAATTGTTGAAAATTAATTTTGAAAGGCAATCTATTAGTTAAATTAATCAGCACGTGAATGACACATCAATCAACAAAATTGTAAAATCAACTTACGTTTACAATGTCACTGAATTTACCCGTGGCTCTGGTTTAGCCCGATTGACAGTTAAGATATTAGGCAATTTTAAATTACCGCGAAAATGCTTTCTGGCAATGGCGGATTTCCTATGGGACTTGAATTCCACGAAACTGAATTTGAATTATTCTTAAAGAAAAAATTGAAGTTTAATAACGGCGCTTACCATTTTTTTTAGTTCATTGAAAAAATCTTCTTCCGCGATGTTTACTAGTATCCCACCCACGTATATCGTGCGATTGCCTATTGAGGGTACAACGCTTATCGTAGATCGTTACCTCCCAAACACAAAACCCCACTAGACGTGCCGGAATTGCTAAAGCAATTCTTCCGAACTCTCCTGCATCGCCTCGTGCTTCTGCTTTTCGGGGCTTTCTTTTGCAAGTCTTGAGTTTCTTGGAGCTCTTGTTTTTCCTGGATCCTAGTGGACATAATCGCCACTAGCGTTCGCTCTATGATTCCCCATTTGGCCTTGCTGCTCGACATAAGCTCGACGATGTTTTCAGGACCGAAGTCGTCCCCCAATTATATTCTGCAGTGATTTGCTGGTCGTGGCTTTTAGATATAATGATTCTTGCTGCCAATAAAAATAAATTAGCACTGTGTATGTACCTGAAAGGATACATTACATCTTCAAAATCTAAAGAAATTAGAAACAACTTACGAGCTTCAATTGTCTAAATGGGTCTAAATGGTAGAGGTAAGTCAGCTGTTGTATTTTATTCATTAAATCTGTTACTTTGACTTGCACTCGTAGTTCTTTTTCCAGAAATTGTTCCATTTTCTCTCTCGTTATAATTCCCAATGGTGGTGTACTCTTGATCACAATATTAACCGCTTTTTTGTCTTTTTCGTACTTAACTAATTGAGTTTCAAGATTTATAATTCTTCTCTCTTGCTTTATAACTTTTTCTTCCAATTCTTGGACTTCCGCTTGCAGTGCTTGTCTTTCAACATCCCATTTTATCTCCAGTCTTTCCAGGTTTTCCTTAATTTCCTTTACTTCATTTTTGTTTTCATTAAAGCCCTGATTCACTACTTTAGTTAAGTTCATCAGCATAGCTTTTAGTTCTTCCATTTCTTCTGGTTCTTTGATTTTTTCTATTTTAGTAGTGTTTACAAGTAATGGCGATGTTATTGTTATATATTCCTTTATGGATGGAAAACTTTCAGATCTGTTTCTTCTTCGTGTATCTCTAGCCATTAATTTTTGATGTTTTATGGTTTCTCACTATTACAATTCTTACTGAACTTTGCCGAAGTTTTATTACAATCTTAGTGCGTATGTTAGTTATCACATATACTATTTATCACGTATAACACCAGCACCCGGTTCTTCACCTCGGAGGTGCATGCGCTATTATTCAGTCTTAAAATATTTTATAATGTAAGTGTAAAATGATTTCTCACCTTAGTGACTTTACGCTTCCTTTAAGAATTCTGTTGGTATTGGAATGACTTTGTAAAGTTGTCAAAAAGTTTAACCTCGCAATGAACAACGTACCATATCGATATCCTTTAATATAACTGCTTTTTTCTTGCCAACATTCCTCTCACATCCAAATCCTATCTATTTTCGCTCTCCACCTCAAAAACACGATTCTATCACTGTTCTACTACTGTACTATAATCTACTCACACGTGATGATAACTATAACACAGCCAGGACCGGGCTAGGTCGTTCTATATACCATTTTTAATTAATTTTTGTGCATCTAAACCATAATTCACAGCTTTAATTTGTATCAATATTTTAAAAAATAATCATATTATGTATTACTTATAACAACTCCGCCTACTTATACGGAGCAGTATTGACGTTCAGCACATTTCAAAGGGAACTAATTATCAAATTAAATCACGATAAATCGGGCAACACACTAAAATTTTCAACTTTCGCCATAATAAAATACTTCAGTATACGTGTTTCAACAGCCATGTTGAATTTTATGGTGGCGCCACCAACGGTAATGTAAATCGCGAATAGTCCACTCTTAAGGAAAGCACCAATTTCATTTTATTACAGTTTATTTTACTTTTTTAAAAGTTCTACGAATGCTATATAATTAAATTCCTCATATTAAAATTCTACTAATTTCAAATCCACGAATTTCGACACTACACGCACGACGTCATTCTTGCTTAGACAGAGTGCTACATTTCTTCTAAATAGTTTGCTATTCTGTAAAGAAAATAGCTAAAAATTAATTTTTAAAGGCCACCTATTAACTAAATCATCAATATGTGCTGCGCTAAAATGCGACAACAAAATTCTAAAATCAATTTACGTTTACTCTGGTTTAGCCCCATCGACGAAAAAGTTATTGCCCCACATTTTTAAATAATCGCGAAAATGTTTTCTAGCAATGGCGGATTTCCTATGGGACTTGAATTCCACGAAATGAAATTTGAATTATTCTTGAAACAAATTTGCAGTTCATCATCACGTGCATCGTTAGGCCAAGATCAATATATAAATCGCTGCATACACTTTTCTCGTCTCGATGGTGGTAATTACAAAATCAAATATATTTTATTTCTTCAGGAGAGGATTTTTTAATGTTGCTGGCAGAAATGGTATGTGATTTGAACATACACGAATTTCTACACCTACATTTCATTCCACAGTTTGAAAAACTACATTTCGGACAAGTTAAGGATTGCTTCTCTTTTAAGAAAAGTAAGAGTTCCAGTTAAGGATTTTTAATTGAGATAATTGACAATGGTTGTTATGGGCCATTTTCATATTTTGTCGTAATGAAGGATGATTGGGTTGGAGTCCGCAGATGCATTTATTTTATTTAGATCGATGAGTGCACAGAATAAGTTTAGTTTGTTTTGATTAATGTTATTGGGGTTATTTCTTTGTATTCTTTCTGTTACTTGAGCAGGATCTTGTATCCGTGGTATTTTTTCTTTCGAGTATGTACTTGCAGGCTCTAGAGTTGGCGGGGCGACTGTCTCCGGAATTAACACAGACCGGGGGATCGCGTACGTTCTTGTTATATTGAGGATCAAGATGATATCCTTGACACTTGACGCATCAATAAGATGTTTCCTAATGTGTTTTTAATGATTACTTTGATATTCCATTGACCTGAACGTGGTTTAGAGGTCCAGATAAGAGAATGGATGGAATCCTTTTTTCTTTTGTAACATGGGCGATGATTGCAAGGTTTCATGTGCTGACGTCTAACAGACGTAATTAACTAAAAGACCTCATTAGGTCTTTTACCTTCAATTTTACTCTACACCTCTCTCTCGTTTGAGCCTTTCCCATTAGGTATAATCTTGTGTAAGGCCTCTGCCAATGTCTCCGCTTTCTCTTCCACTCTATAATATTCATCAATGTCGATCCTCGGCGCTCAAATTTACGTTTTTCCGAACGCCAAGTTTTTTGAAGAATTTTGATGAAAAAATTTACATTTTTGGAAAAAAATTATAAGTAGTGATTATTTTTAAACACAATTGACTATAATTTTCAAATTATAAGTCAAAATATAACTTAAATTATAAATTGACGAAGAGCATCGTTCTGAGCTAACAAGTCCCCTAGTATTCGCTTAATTTGTTGTTCTTCCGACTGCTTTTGATGTTGATTTTTACTGCAAGTTATAGTTCTGGATACCTTACTGATCACAGATCTAGAGCAAGATCAAGATTTGGAATTTTCCCTTGAACGCATTCGACTTCTCGACACTTGGCTCCCTTTACGCCTCGTCCAATTGTGTCCCCGTTTCCTTTTATAATTTACATTTTGCATTTCTTTATCCAAATAAGGATATTTGACGCCCATAATAATCGATAAGTTAAACGACGAGTTTGAATTTTATCACTGATATTGAGATTTTGCGAATTTTCACCACCCACAATGTCCATTTTGATTTTGGCTAATTCTTTTTGTACTTTTTGCAATTGTGTAAACCGAGGATTAGGTTTCACCAACGATTTTCTGGTAACAGGTGAAATCTTATCTGTGTCTTCTGATGGTGCCGATAGTTGTTGCCGTTTGATTCGGCTCGACTTCTTCTTTAAATGTAATTTTGTGTGCTTTCAGCTACAGTATCATTGCTAGATAAGGCAGATTATTTTTATACCAAGATTAGGAGAACAATTAACAAATTCTTTAATTTTGATTCGAGTATATCAATTTCTTTGGTATTTAAATTGCATAATTTCGTGAAAGTTTTTTTGTATAGGAAACTTTGTAATATCAATTCTAATAACGTAAAAGGATTTTTCTTTCAAGTATGTTTTATGACTTTATGCCAGTCTTTAGGTATAAAAATACGAGTTTTCTACGAGTCCAAAATCTTGGTCGTAGGGTAGGTAAGAATGACCACTTACCAAAATTTATGATCAATTTCTTACTATAATGATGAATGAATTGAAAATTCGAATAGATATACATTTGCCTCATGTCGCTGATATTGAAGCTGTCATAGGTCTTGTAATTTCTTTTGCCATTTCGGTGTCATATTTTAGGCCTTCTCTAGCACTCTGAGCCTTTTTTGATGAAGTTCGATGTCAATTTCGAGTTGCTTTCTTCTGGCTTCATCAACTGCTTGTATTTGGACATTGAATAAATCACACTTCTTACAAGAGTCTGAAATGGGGAGATGAAAGTGCAATTTAAATTCTTTATTGAAGGTTTCTCGGAAAATAAAACAATACACCGAATCCTTGGTCTCTTCTTTATATAACTGATACATTTTACCGAAGCTTAAATCTGGAGAAAGATATTTCCTATGGTTGCTTTTTTCTCTGGCATAATGGGATTTACAGAAAGGAAACTTTTCGATGAATTGTTTTAGTTCATCTTTCTTTTGCGTCGGTTGTTTTGTTGTGTGGTGGATGTTTGCCGCGTTGGTCACATGGTGGTGGTATTCCCACTGATTTGTGTTTTAGTAACCTATCTAATCTAGCAGCAGAAACTTGGAAAACCGCTTGAAAAAATTATTTACACATCTTATGCTCTACACCTTTCGCATCGGGCAAATAATAATGTCTAATTTTTTCTCTCTTAGATTCTGGATTCTGAGTGTAGGCGCGTAACTTATTTACAACTTTAACCAAGGCAAATAAATAAGCCGTTTGCAAATTTAAGTTTTCTAAGGCATATAAATTTTTATGTAGGTCCATTTGTCGTTCTACTGGAATTAAGTTTGTGCATCTACCTTTACAAGAGCATCTGCACGGTTTGAAAGATTTTTATAAAACAGTTTTACCCGATTTGGTCTTATATTCTTGTCCAGAACATTTCATTCTCTTGCTTGCATTCCTTTTCCATTTTTCAGAATTGCGGACTCAATTTTTAGGCTTGGAACATGTGAATGTTATCGGTTCGTCTTTTTCAATATTCGCCGTTGTACTTATATTTTCTCTGTCCTCTTCAATTTGAGTTTCCGACATTAGAGGGCAAGTACTCCGATCCTGAATCCTGAAATGGCTCCGATTCAGAGCTCTCTATAAAGAAAAAAGCAAAAGACTGTAGTTTTTTATAATCAAAACCTCTAGATATTGCTATAAATAATTTATAACATAATTTTTTGAGGTTAATTTAAATTTTTTTAAGTTAATTAGTTAAGTCCAACTAACACAAAACAAGTATTTACCTTCAATTGTGACATCTTGATTGACATCCATTTCATTAAATCAATATAATCAATTTAAACCCGAAATATTTTACAAAAAGGTCGAACACTATTAATCCCAAATTATACAAAACGATCTCTAACTGTCAACAGCAAAGTGAATTTATAAACGTGTTCCATCTTCCTGTATTTCTTGCGTTATGTCCGACCCATCTCCATTTCAGTTGTGCCGTGGTTGTTGCGGCGTCTTTAACTCGTGTAATTTCTCTTAAAAGTTTTGTTGGTAATACGGTCTTTTAGAGATATTCCAAGCATAGCTTTCTCGATAGATCTTTGTATTTTACGAATCTTGTTCACATTTTTGTTTGTGAGCACCCATGTCTGGACGCCGTACGTCAGTACGGGTAATACACACATCGAAAATTCTAGTTTGGAGATGTTGTGAGATATTTTGGTCTTTTAGTATATAGCTCAGTTTTCCAAACGCCGCCCAGCTCTTCTGCCAACTTCTGCCGTCTGGTTTTCTTTATTTGGGCGGATTTCTTGACTTCGACAGATGTAGCTGTTCACTCGTTCGATTATTTTATCATCTACTCCCACCGGTCTTCCGTATTGGTCATCACCTTTGTTTTGTTCTTATTAATTTTTAGGCCGAATTTTTTTAAAAACAGTTTAATAAATGAAAAATTTGTTTAAAATGTGGTGCATATTATAAATAATGAAATGACTTAATTCAAGAAATTATAGATTTTGGCTATGTAATTTTTGTAGTACATACAATTTGGGTATAAATACTAGTTGGGATGCTATCCCTTAGCATCATTGTTTATTTTGTGATAATCATATGTATTATGTTTCACAAAACGTTATTTTAAAGGTAACCGTTATGAAATAACAAAGGTTTACGTCAAACCGATGACACTTTAAAGGTTGATTTTTTTTATTATTTATGGTGTTTAGAGAGTTTTCTATGGATAATATGTACTACCAGGGTTTTCAAACGATTTGTTTAATCTTTTAAGAAAGACCTTTGAAGGAATCTTGCTTTTCTTAAATATAAGTTAGAGTTATACAAGTTGAAATTTTTTTTTACGGAAAACTAGTTTTATTCACATAAAAATATCCAATAGAAATGAATTTGATAAAGTAATATTGTTTTAATGTATCTACAAGATTATTTAACATAAAGCTAAATATTATAAAAATACTTAATATAACATCGGTAATTTATAGAATTGGTTGACCAAATTTGTGTTGTAAAATGTATCTCAACATCTTTTGATAAAGTTTATGTGCTTTTCAACTTCCAGTTTATAAAGTATTTTATTTTAGAAGTTACAAGTTCATCGATAGGTTTTATTTTAAAAATGTGTGTAAAATGCGAACCTGGTGAAAAAATCTTTTTGATTTTGATAAAACGGACCAAAGCATTTTTACGTTGTTTTATAACTGGAAGATCTGTATCCAGCTGTTTTAATTAATTCAAGTACACCGAAGTAGTCTTAAGTTTCTTTCGGTTTGGATTCGAAAAGAAAAAACTATATGCGATAACTTGGAAAAATATTAAATTTCCCCGTTTTTGGCATTTGGTTCCACTGAGCAGCGGTCTCCAAGGGACTCCCATTGAAATGGGATTCAAAGATACTTCACAATCCACCGCTTTGGAACAAATAGATTTTCTGTGTTTGTATCGATAAGGATCGAGTTAAATAGAATAGGTGTTCTCTGTGTTGGTAACATATTTTAAGTCAAGTCTTGTCCTTTCATATCCCAGGGCCTAGTTTTATGTTCTCCATCCTGAATTTTTTACCAATGTGGGCGTTTGTTAACTCGCAACAAATTATCATTTCACACTTAATCGGTAGGTATTTCGTTAGTAATGCACTTGTGCTACGAATAAGGCACTTTTACGAGGCTAGTTAGTTCTTGCAATGAAAATGAAAACTTCTTAGTTATCATTCACAGCATGTACAGTGTGAAATATTTTCGAAAAAAGGTTTAGAGAAAGGATAATAATATGTTCTTACTGGGCAAAATATAGTGTATATTATTATTATTATTATGTTGCACATCACCTGATAATAATTACTTATTTAGAGAAGCTGTGGCAAAATTAAGATTTCACAAAGGTCCCTTTGAGTTACTCGAGTTGTACAATTGAGATTATTGTTTACTCATTTAAAATAATTTTTCCTTTTGTTAAGCACACCTATCCCCGATTTACACGGTAGATACGTTCCTGAGAAAACGTGTAAATCGAAAATTAAAATTTTCAAGTCAAAACCGTGTAAATCGAAAAGCTTGCAGAAAATGCATAAGCCTATAATTTTTTTAATTCATGTTAATTTATAATAATCTAAATTATGCACTCACTTGTAATTTACGAATATGGAAAATTAAATCTTTCTGAAACTATGAAACTTTCACTCAAATACAATTTTCCGTAGATAAAACTTTAATTTTATGCGAAGAAATACAGACACAGTGTGCATGTGCAGCAAGTCAGCACATAAGCTCAGATTCCCGTGAGATGTGTACACAGCGCACGTGTTCAAACACAGTAGCATTTAGTAGAGTGCGATAAAACAAAAAAACTTATTTGGAAAACCGTGTAAAAGCGAAAACGTGTAAAACAAGTACCTGTAAATCGGGAGATAGTGTACTTCCATTTATAAATTTATCTTTACAAGTTTGGTTAAAAATGTAAAGTCCAATTTGAATTTTAGGGTTACAACAAAAATAAAGTTGTACTATTAATATAATAAACAATATATTTCATACAAAACAAGGATTCTACAAAATTATGCACCTTCTTTGTTAAAAGGTTTTGACTGAATGTATAAAACAAAAGTTTAAAATAATTCCAATTATCAAAAAAGTAATTAGCCTACACTCGAAAAATAGGATTATCAAAAAATTTGATTTAATAAAATTTTATGAACTTTTATAAAGTCCTTTTAAAATAGAACACTGCACATTCAAAATAAAAGAAATAAGGACTCTTGTGTCCTAATGGATGGCGTGGATTGCGCCATGTACCAGTGCTTTGCAAATTATCCGTAGTATTTTTGATTCCAACCGCTGGATTTTTGCAGTGTTGGATAATGGTATAGTCTTAAAGCTGGATTTCATAGGTCCAATGGGCTTTAAAATTGTTTTGTATAACAATTTTAAGCGTTTGACCAAAATAATTATTAGTTCAGACAGAATTATTAATATATACAAAGTAAATTTAATTAAGGAATGTACGTAAAACTCTATTTACGTGGAAAGGACAAAACATTTTATTTGCCAAGAAATTATAGTGTTATTAATTTATATTATGTCAAAAGTGATGTTTAAAAGCTTCGTTTAGTCTAAACGCTTAATATTGCACAATACACGTTTTGTATAAGCAATTGCGCTTTCTGCACTGTGACTAGTGGAGAGCGTTTGCGTATTTCGTTCTACGTAAAAGCTGTATAATATCTTGTACAATAAATTGAATAATTGTTTCGGGGTAACATTCATGATCAGATAGCTGTACAAAATATCAGTTTTATTGTCTTTTAGGGTTCCAGATGTGATCGGCGGGCAAAAGATGATCTTTTTGCGTATTTGACTTTTTTTGAGAAATTTAAACCGTTCCAGTTTTGTAAAACACGTGAGCAAACAAAAGTGACATTTCATGCAGCTGTTCTTGATTTTATTTTTATTAATGTACAATAATTATTGCCGTTGCAACATAATTTATTGAAAATTTGAAAATATTTTATACATTTATATTCAAACAATATTGTAATTTATTTACGTCACCATCAAACGTAGCGGTCGGTGTACATTCTGGAGGTCACAGTTTTCTTTTGAAATCAATGGGGCTGCAAGTTTACTTAAAGAACTTCAGCTTGTTTCCGTTTACTCCATCCTGGACTAGACCTGCCGGACAATTTCGTGAATAGTTAATACTGTAATTAGATTTTCATGCACCCAAAAAACAAATTATGTGATTGAAGCAAGTCTATTTTGAATCGAGTAAATCTCTGTTTTAAATAGCCGCAAGTAAATATAATTTTTATTCAAGAAAAATATATTGTTTTATGATTTTTTTATATTGAATAAATATAGTTTAAAGTTAAAAATATTAAATTGAGTAAATAAATTTACTAATTATTCATAGCAAGTAAATAAATGGACTTGACTGAAACTTGCTTGTTTTTTAAATTAAAATAACTACAGTTTTATAATTAGTAAACGAAATATTTGTAACAAATAATTTATTTTTTGCAATTTACACTTTTATTAACAGGACGAGTAGTACATTCTTAAAAAATTAAAATGTAGTCTAAATCTGCATTAGATAGATTAAACTTTAATCTATCTTTGACAAACTTATAAATTTTTCCGAATGTTTAGTATGTATAATTATTGTAGGAATATTTGAAGGCAAATTTTTAACGAAAATAACATTAATTTTGAAGTTATAATTATCGAATAGGTATACAAATGTAATGTACGTCAAATTTGACATTTTCAAGTAAATTATACACGAAATAATAGAAACTTGAGTCTTCTTTGTTAACAAAAATATGCTTTATTTGACCAAATTGGGGTTCCTAATTTCTATTGAAATATTACCACGTTCAATATTATCTATTCAACCTACGCTTGAAATTGATCGTGCAAGAACTTTTAATTGCATTCTAACAGCCAAAGTATAAGGTAAATTTTTACGAGGTTATTAGCGATACTTTTTAAATCTTTATGTTCCACGTTAAACCTCATATACGATAATTTTATAAAAGGGCCAACCTTTAATATTACCCTTCCGTAATGTAATTAGAAGTGGCGTTTAAGCTTTAAATTTATTTTGAATATAGATATGTGTAAACATTTTATGGTGTTTTGTAATTAAACATTGTACTAGTTCTACCATATTGAATTGATGCGTGGTTAGATAAGAGCACGAATATATCAGTTATTTTCAACAATTGTATATTAAAAATTCCCAATTGTGAAAAAAATTTATTACCAAATGTAATGCAAAAATCTTGCAAAATTAAAATACATTTTAGTTAATAAAAGAAATGGTAATAATCTGCTGATTACAGCGACGACTACCGTCTGTTGTAATGTCATCGTATTCGATACATACATCATTGGAAGCTCGCAGACAATTAAAGGTGTCTTCGAATTTATCAAACTCTTCTAAAAGTATTATCCTCTCCTTGCTCGAAGCGAAGGTTAATCAACTTCAACTTTGATTTGACTGGAATAAAAATTTTCGAGGTTAGATTGCAGAATACAAACCCTGCAAATCCCACACAATATAATTAATTCAAATGTATTGAATTAATCGCGATTAATCAAAACGGAAGATTAGGAGTAAAAGTTTTATTCATATGCATACACGAGCTGAATCGCAATAACCGTTTTGAAGATATCTACAATACCCACCGAACTGTACACGATAGTATGTACCCACATATACACCACTTGTATCTCATGCCCCACACGTCTGCGTCGACTTCTTGCAGTACTTGCAGCCAGCAATATCTTTTGTTTTTCGTGATTGCCAATTGACACTCTATCCTGGCTTCGTGCATCTCGGTACATTAATTTTTATCGAATCAACAGTTTGTAAATTTATGACTGCAGGTAGCAAATGCACATTTTGCTTTCTACCGTCTACTAAATTATAACGTCAAATTCGATTACTCAGCAAATTTAGTCTTAAAGCGCGAGCCGTTTGACACGATTGTACTTGTTCTGGTTGCTTTTAAGTTTGAATAAATATTTTTCGATTGTCTTCCAACTAATTGGCCCGTGAAATTGTTGGGTATAGAACAAAACTCAATTTTAATTTCTAATAATTTACGAGCTTTATTTACTGCTTCTTGGCTCTTAAAAGTATAAAAACATATGCCAATAATGTATAAATAATTTGGCATTAAGCAAGTTTGTTACTGTACTTTGTACTTTTATTTTACTTCTTAAAAAGTTCTACAAATGCTATATAATTAAATTCAATATCCGAAACAATTTATAATATGTATATAATCGGTGGCATTAAAAAATATAAAAATAAATAAATTTTTAAAGATGCAAACTTCGGAATTTCCTTGGGGTACTGCTTTTTTCTGTGCATTTCTGGCGGAACAGACCTAAAACTATTAAATTATCGTAGACAAGTATGTAGTTGTTTAAAATCCGATCGAAAACTGTCGAAACAGGCCGAGTCCATTCCACGTGTAGAGGTAAATCACCAAGAACCAAACCTGCAAGTTAAATAAATCAAAATGTCAAAATTTTATTTAAAGTAATGAAAGTACCTTGTAGGTTGTTGAGCAAAACGTTTGCCGCTTTATGGTTAGTGAACTGTGGAAAGCCGTGGCCGGAATTGATATAAACTCGTTGGACCAATTTAAAATTCACGAATTTCGACACTATGCGGACAATGTCATTCTTGCTTAGACAGGGTGCCACATTCGTCCAAATAGTTTGCTGTATTGTAAAGAAAATTGTTGAAAATTAATTTTTTGAAAGGCCATCTATTAGTTAAATTAATCAGCACGTGAATCGACACATTAATCAACAAAATTGTAAAATCAACTTACGTTTACAATCGTCACTGAATTTAGCCGTGGCTCTGGTTTAGCCCGATTGACAGTTAAGATATTATCCCACATTTTTAAATTACCGCGAAAATGCTTTCTGACAATGGTGGATTTCCTATGGGACTTGAATTCCATGAAATGAAATTTGAATTATTCTTGAAACAAATTTGCAGTTCATCATCACGTGCATCGTTAGGCCAAGATCAATATATAAATAGCTGCATACATTTTTCTCGTCTCGATGGTGGTAATTACAAAATCTAATATATTTTATTTCTTCAGGAGAGGATTTTTAATGTTGCTGGCAGAAATGGTATGTGATTTGAACATACACGAATTTCTACACCTACACTTCATTCCACAGTTTGAAAAACTACATTTCGGACAAGTTAAGGATTGCTTCTCTTTTAAGAAAAGTAAGAGTTCCGGTTAAGGATTTTTAATTGAGATAATTGACAATGGTTGTTATGGGCCAGTTTCTTATTTTGTCGTAATGAAGGCGGATTGGGTTGGAGTCCGCAGATGCATTTATTTTATTTAGATCGATGAGTGCGCAGAATAAGTTTAGTTTGTTTTGATTAATGTTATTGGGGTTATTTCTTTGTATTCTTTCTGTTAATTGAGCGCAGGATCTTGTATCCGTGGTATTTTTTCTTTCGAGTATGTACTTGCAGGCTCTAGAGTTGGCGGGGCGACTGTCTCCGGAATTAACACAGACCGGGGGATCGCGTACGTTCTTGTTATATTGAGGATCAAGATGATATCCTTGACACTTGACGCATCAATAAGATGTTTCTTAATGTGTTTTAATGATTACTTTGATATGCGATTGACCTGAACGTGGTTTAGAGGTCCAGATAAGAGAATGGATGGAATCCTTTTTTCTTTTGTAACATGGGCGATGATTGCAAGGTTTCATGTGCTGACGTCTAACAGACGTAATTAACTAAAAGACCTCATTAGGTCTTTTACCTTCAATTTTACTCTACACCTCTCTCTCGTTTGAGCCTTTCCCATTAGGTATAATCTTGTGTAAGGCCTCTGCCAATGTCTCCGTTTCTCTTCCACTCTATAATATTTATCAATGTCGATCCTCGGCGCTCAAATTTACGTTTTTTCGAACGCCAAGTTTTTGAAGAATTTTGATGAAAAAATTTACATTTTTAATAATTTTCAAATTATAAGTCAAAATATAATTGAAATTCTAAATTGACGAAGAGCATCGTTCTGAGCTAACAAGTCTCCTAATATTCGCTTAATTTGTTGTTCTTCCGACTGCTTTTGATGTTGATTTTACTGCAAGTTATAGTTCTGGATACCTTACTGATCACAGATCTAGAGCAAGATCAAGATTTGGAATTTTCCTTGAACGCATTCGACTTCTCGACACTTGGCTCCTTTACGCCTCGTCCAATTGTGTCCCTGTTTCCTTTTATAATTTACATTTTTCATTTCTTTATCCAAATAAGGATATTTGACGCCCATAATAATCGATAAGTTAAACGATGAGTTTGAATTTTATCACTGATATTGAGATTTTTGCAAATTTTTCACCACTCACAATGTCCATTTTGATTTAGGCTAATTCTTTTGTACTTTTTGCAATTGTGTAAACCGAAGATTAGGTTTCACCAACGATTTTCTGGTAACAGGTGAAATCTTATCTGTGTCTTCTGATGGTGCCGATAGTTGTTGCCGTTTGATTCGGCTCGACTTTAAATGTAATTTTTGTGTGCTTTCAGCTACAGTATCATTGCTAGATAAGGGCAGAATATTTTTATACCAAGATTAGGAGAACAATCTAACAAATTCTTTAATTTTGATTCGAGTATATCAATTTCTTTGGTATTTAAATTGCATAATTTCGTGAAAGTTTTTTTGTATAGGAAACTTTGTAATATCAATTCTAATAACGTAAAAGGATTTTTCTTTCAAGTATGTTTTATGACTTTATGCCAGTCTTTAGGTATAAAAATATGCGGATGAAATTTTTTCCTTTTCTACGAGTCCAAAATCTTGGTCACAGGGTAGGTAAGAATGACCACTTACCAAAAATTTATGATCAATTTATTTTGATGAATTGATTGAATGATTGAAAATATGATGAATTATTAGTGCCCATGTCGTGAATATTGAAGCAGTACGTCCATAACTGTCTTTTGTAATTTTTTTGCCATTTCAAATGCCACGTTAATGAAACGAAGTTTATACATGTCACATTTACTTTAAGAAAAGGCACCTGTCTATCGGTCAGACTAAATAACTGTTCAATACCACAAGCAGAAGACGCGAAATATTTCGATATACATCTGGACAGACGACTCACTTGGCGTTAGTATATCTTCACTAAGCGAAAGCAGCTAGAACTGAAGTTTAGAAAATTGTATTGGTTGATCGGCAAAAGGTCTGAAATGTCAACGGATAGTAAAATTCTACTATAAAAAACTATTCTTATGCCTATTTGGACCTCTGGCATCCAGATCTGGGGCTCGGGAGCAAACTTCAACCTGGAAATAATTCAAAGATTCCAATATAAAGTACTTCGCACAATTGTTGATGCACCAAGCTTCATACCCAACAGCGTTATACAACATGACCTTCCATTACCTACAATTAGAAAAGAAATCGAAAGATTTAGCCTAAAATACCGTGAAAGACTTTCTAACCACCCCAATGTACTGACAAAGAAACTTTTTATGGACAACTATGGTGAGATTCGTCGACTGCATAGACTTATACCTATAGACTTGACTCAACGATTTACAAAACGTGACTAACATGTGAACACAAATGGTAATGATTGTATTATATAATATAGAGGTTACTTGCTGAAGTAATACTCTGCGTGCTATTTCATTTAATACATATTATTTAGTATTTTTGTATCAAAAGGAATTTATTATAATTTATTATAGATGGCCTATATCTTAGGTCTTGAGTTTAATACTCTCCACACGGTGTTCTTAGGATCAGGCGAACCACTCGATCGGTGTTGAAAATATTAAATTACTGGGGACGAAGGAGAGCTTTATGCAGTTATTCTGATGAATTGGTAAGTTGTGTACAAAAAAATTTACAACTATATTATTCTTGGATGTCCAGCAGGCATTTGACAGCGTGTGGTTAGAAGGTCTCAAATACAAAATCCTTCGCTTACCAATTCCCGAGTATCTCAAGACAATCCTTTTATCATTTCTCACCAAACGATCTTTCCAAGTTAAAATTCACACATCCAGATCTGCATTAAAATATATAAACGCTGGGGTGCCCCAGGGCAGCGTGCTGGGACCCGATTTGTTCAACATTTACACCCACGATACTCCATCCACAACAGCTGAGCTAGGCATGTTCGCTGATGACACCTACATCTTAACATCCAGCACAAATCTCGAAAATGCCATAGAACAACTACAGGCAGCTACTGATATACTACTAAAATGGTACAACGAATGGAACTTGAAAATTAACAGCTCAAAATGCGTTGCCAAAGTTTTCACATTGAGAAAAATCGATGATCCCACAGAACTGTCTTTAAACGGTGAATTAATCTCTTGGAACCCGGCAAACTGCGCCGTTAAATATCTCGGAGTACAACTAGATACTAAACTAAGCTGGAGAATACATATCCAGAAAAAAACTAGTAGAGTGTCACGTAAAACTCAAACTACTATATCCTCTAATCAATAGAAAATCAACACTGAAACACGCATGTAGCGTTCTCCTATATAAATCTCTCATAAGGTCCTCGATGATGTATGCTTGCGCAATCTGGGGCAATGCAAGCGACTCCAATATCAACAAGCTGCAAATCTATCAAAAGAAGATCCTGAGAATAGCGGTAGACGCTCCATGGTTTGTGAGAAATTCTTCTTTACATTACGAGCTTAACTGTCCAACCATTAAGCAATTTATCAAGACGACCACCATCAACTTCCATGCTAGTTCGCATAATTGCTCAAGTGTTCAACATTTCTCGCTAGGAGCGACAGGAATACACCAGCGACTCAAAAGGCGTCTCCCTCAAGACAAACACCTACGACCTAGCAACTCAACTTAAATTGTAAAATATTAACTTATATAATGATATTCGAGGTACATGACCTCATTAGTTATTTATTCATGCTATTGTGTAATCTTTTAAAGCTACTATGTGTAACAAACTAATTTGTTGATCTAGTATTAACTACAATAAAAAAATAAAAAAAATAAAAAAAAAACAATACTTATTACTCACATTTGAAGGCTACATGAATAAAACAGGGAATGTCACCAAAGTAGAATATTGAGAAATCTTAATTATTAATCTTAATTCTTTTATAGTACACAAAGGTTATAGATTTTATTAAATTTATTTCAAAATAACGTTTCAGCAAACACTTTTTAACAAAAATACGTGATAATAAACTAAATAATACTTGTATTTTTGATAAAAATAATTCAAACGACAATTAAGTTATGTATTACAGGAATAAAACAAGGTATTTCCATGTATAGTCTAGGCGGTGTTGGACCGAAAATATTTACTTACATTGCTAAATTAACACTAATGTTTTTTTTTTAACAGATTTAGGAAAATATTTATAAAAGTTATAACCAACCCTGGAGTAGAGCACCCTTAATTTTAAAAAGATTATTATCAAAGTTTAGTTTTAGCAAAAATTTTTTCTTTTTGCTTTAATATATTCAACCAATTTTAGATAGTTAATTTCCAAAATTAAGGGTAGTTGCTAACCTCAAGGGTACTTAAATTTTTAATTGATGTTGTTTTCAAAAATAAATATTCCATAACACCCTATTTTTGTAAAAAAACCACCAAACAAAATTATAAAATATCAAGATTTATAGCTTCTATAAATTGTGCTTAACAGAATTAAGAAATGCAGTAATGTGACATTTTTATTAATATTTTACAAATTCTGATATTATGGTCTTTCTCTGTCCCTTAAAATTTAACAAAAGTTTGTTAAAATATACAACCATAATAAATCAATCATAAAAATACTAAACGCTGTGTATTTTTGAATTGGCCGCTTGTTGTAGGGGTAGTGTCAAATTTGGCATAACGTACTGATTTATAGCTTTTCAATATTTTTCTCACGCAACAAAAACCATTATGGTCTAAAAGCGATATTAATATTCTTATAATAAAAATACGAACAGTGGACTTGCCTTGTTTTATTCCAGTTACGCATGGACACACCTATGTAGTTTTATTTCGGTATGCTATATTTTCAACGTTAAATTTTGTGGACATCCCTAGTTTTATTCTATTGGTATTTTACATGTAGAAAGAGCCACAGAGGCAAGAAATGGGATTAACAGTTTCATTTTGTAAAAAATGGACATATGTTGTTTTATTCCTGTACCCTTCATTTGAATTAACCACGAAATTCTTTTAAACAAATTCTTTTTTCTCTAATTAGTAGGTAAAAATGTATTTTTTTCTATTTTCAGTAGAAGACATTAAAAAGAAATGGAGAGGACTTCGAGACACATATAGAAGAGAATTTCAAAAATTAAAGAAATTTAAATCTGGGCAGGAGGCCACTCAAGAAGGAACACATTCTACATGGCCATATTTTGAATACCTCTCGTTTTTATCAAATATTATGGAGCGAAGAAAACTCCAAGGAAACGTTTCACCGGAAAAAGATGAAAGCGATAGAGTTTCAGGACCTGACTCGGATTTATTCTGTGAAACGGATCCATTCTTGGAGACACCGAACGATGCCTTCTCGGAAGAGCCATCGGAGCAGCCATCTACGTCGCATATAAACAAACATAAACGTAAAAATCTATTGATGATCAATTTCTTGAGATAGAAAAAGAAAATTAAAAATTTTTACTGAAAACAGTAAAATGATAGACAATAGTAATTATCAATTTCTGATAAGTCTACTGCCCTTTTTAAGTAACGTTCCGAATAATAGGAAATTAATAGTTAGAAATAAAATTCAAAAAATTCTTATTGATGAAGAAATTCGTTCAACTACATCCGCGCCACTACCGTCTCCAGCATCCATTCAAATTTTGATGATGTGGTAATCTTAAAGCCTTAAGTCACAACAAAATCTGATAAGGAAAAATCCAAAAGTATCCGACACCTAGAAAATTTGTCTAGCAGTTATTCGCGGATTCATTTTTACGTACCTACTGTAAAAATAATTTTTCTTCCCGTTTTAGGACGCCATGTTTATAGCTTATTTTCTAACGAATTTGAAGTTTTGCAATACCTCTTTTATTAGGTAGAATGGGTGCAGGTAGGATTCCCGGATCGCGATTTTTACGATTTTTGAAGTGGATTATGAAAGAGGACGGTCCCAATAGCATATAAAAAAAATAAAATTTGCGGAAAATTCACACAATTTTGAAAAAAACCACTTTAAAAGTCATAAGAAAAGGGTACTCCCCTTGGCTCTTTCTAACCATAAACCCCGCCTACTATAAATACTCGCATAAAAGCGTTTGAAATTGTGATTTTAACTCAGTTTACTCGTTGCATTCACCATGAACGCTCAAAATTACGAAGATATTGTTAAAATTTTCAACCGCAACGACACGGAAGTAGTTGAATTGCTGCAGGGTTTGCACTACTTACCGCAGAACAAACGATGCAAAGCACGTAATTGCAGGCGATACTGTAATGTGGTACATGACAATGACTATTTTTTAAACCATTGCTTCAAATGTCCGGCGTGCAAGAAGAAATACAGCCTAATCGAGAATACCTTCTTTGCCGACAATATGCTGCCACCGAAGACTGTGTTTTACGTATTGTGGCTATGGGCGTGCAATACTAGGGGCGGTGTAGCTGCGCTTATCGTTGGTCTTGACCGACATGC
Source organism: Lycocerus yunnanus (assembly GCA_036346125.1). NCBI lineage: Eukaryota > Metazoa > Arthropoda > Insecta > Coleoptera > Cantharidae > Lycocerus > Lycocerus yunnanus. The sequence continues at coordinate 48,591 of JARFIX010000277.1, forward strand.
TGTGTACAGGCTATACCGTGCGTTCCGACGCATTTGCGCTTGGACGCTGGTGGTAAACCCGATTCTCCTCCAAATCGGTGGTCCGGGCCAGGTGGTACAGATCGATGAGTCGGTCATAACAAAGCGGAAAGCTGGTGTTGGCCGGATACCCCCCCGGCAACAGCAGTGGATATTAGGGATGTACAGTACGTTGGAACGTAGGGGGATCGTACTGTACATTGGTAGTAGAGACGCTGCTACGTTAAGGCGACTCATCCTTAAGTACATAAGACCTGGCACCGAGATTTGGACCGATTGTTGGAGGGGTTATATGGGTTTAAACCAACTTGGTGGCGTCTCGCCCTATATCCATAAAACTGTGAACCACAGTTCGCATTTTGTGGACCCCGTTACCGGGGTTTGCACAAATAGGGTGGAAGGTTATTGGGCGCAACTGAAAATGTATTGTCGTCGGTTAGGGGTGTTATCTTCTACCATGCTACCGGAACATTTGCAGGAATTCATGTGGGTGTCCATTTTTGGGCGCACACATATAGAACGCTTTGAAAATATGGTCATGCAGATCGCGGAGCGGTATCGTGTGTAATTATGTGCAGAGCTGCTGGAAGTTTAAAAAATCGGCCCTTTTCAGGGCCAAAAATATTTTTGAATGGTGTTTTTTACTTTTAACGTGAATTCGTTCCTGAGGTGGTTGCACTGTCAAAACCTATTCTCCGCACCCGCCCTCGCCCCTCCGGGGCTCGTGCGGGGCTTCGAACGGTTTTGACACGTGCTAAACTCATTAAAAACATCCCTTAAGCGCCTCCAACTCGAAAATTTTAAAAGTTGACGCGACTGGTATCTCCCACCACTAGTCACTGTCGACCCAGGCACAGCACACGTACCGCCAACAGAATAAATGATACCTTTTCATTTTAATACACTTACATGTATTTCTTATGGGAAATTTGCAATTTTCAAAATTAAATTGTGGCCTTATTACAACTCCGACAAGATTGATCCTCACCTTAAAGAGCTTGTATTTTTGTGTTCTTTCGTTTTGTAAAGCCATTTTATAGGAAAAAGTGTATTTTCGGTTCCGGGTATTTTACCTCTAGCCGGTAGAATGTGTAATTTTAATTTCAGAATTTATGAAAACATGTTTAAACTTACATTTTATAACTACATAACATTATGACCGGGCACTTTTTGGATCCGACTGTGTGTAAATTGTTAAATCCAATGTAGTCCGACATGATTAAAATACTTAAAGAAACTACTTCATTGTAAAAAGTAATTTTCCTATGAAATAACCTTTTTTATAAGTACTGCAATGATTTTGTCAATTTTCAGAGTGATTTTAACAAGACCATCATCATCAACAACAACATCATCACAGTTACTACTAAAAAGAATAATGCCGAAAACGTGGATCCGGGAGAAAAATAAAAGTAAATTTCTTAATAATTTAAAATAATAAAGTCAGGTAATACTTATTTATAAAATATATTTAATCATATTTCTTTAGGTTTCAAATAATATTATTGTCAAGCCAAATAAAACGTCACCAATTGACGTTTTTGATTTCCAAGATGACGTGGACATTGACATCGACATGGATGGAAAACAAGAGGTAAATTACCTGCACATTTTATGTCGTATAGTTAATTACTAGTAGTATATTATATTATTTAATATTTTCCATAATAAATTAACTTTTTTCTAATTTAGATTTTTAGTAATTCAAACCATGGAAGCTGTGAAAAATCGGGAGATTCGGATGATATTATGACGGACGAAGAAAAGGATCCACCATACACGCCACCAACAAGAGACAAATTTAATTATGATAGCGATAACATGGGACCATCACCAAAAAATAAAATTAACAAAATAGAAGTATCACGTCTTGTACACGACTTCTATCAAGTTTTGTTTTATAATAAAATTAAAATGTAATATTTAAAAAAATTAATTAACTACTTTTTCTTATTTAGAAAATAAATTTGGTTAATAAACCAAATTTAAACAAAATACCTACGCTTGGAAATGAAACTAACAAAGCTGAAATTGTAATAGTAAGTAATATTTTTTCTTTTAATAAAATTACTAAGTTTGAAAAAGACGCGATAACAGAAAACTATTAATTATAAAACTTAACGAACGATGCAAACTAATGTTTTTTAACTTTTTTTATTTAATTTAATTCATTATATTGTTATTATTGTTTTTGTGTGTATTTATTGATGAAATTTTCAATTTTACTTAAGTAAGCCCAGACCATGGGAAAGTAAACCGCTGGCTGCCGGACCACAAAAAAGGTGGGGTTACAACTTGTATAGTTAAACCTATAAATAATTCTGGTAAGCTTTATGGTCACATTTCAAAAAGTCAAACTTTAATAGCCTGCGCCGCCGATAGGTCTAATACGCTCGTCAAAAACAAAGTATTTTCAGTTATGGCTGGGGATAAAATTGCCATGGTAGCCAAATCAGATTTTCTAATAGTACAGTTTGGCGAAAATTATTTAAAAAACACAAGAGACAACAAATAATTAGTTGTTGTTCAAATAAAATGAGAGAATTTACTAGATTGCTAATTGAAGTAAGAAAACTTGTCGGGAACGATAATTTTAAGTTGGTCGATATCCTAGACCCAACATTATTCGAAATTGCATTGGCCGCAGCAAAAATATTAGGAGGTTATAATGAAGTTAATAAAACGTACAAATCTCCTAGTACGCCAATGCATATGGGCACATCGTTGAAACAAGTATGTGACATATGTACTCGCTTACTATTAGAAAAACATCGAGAATTAAAAAAATAGATATCGAATTAAAGATAAAAGAATTGAAACGTTTCAAATTTTTTTTCCAAATTTCTAACCCAGATTTGATGACTTCAAATCGACTAAGAAAGCAAATAGCTACGATTATGCAGTTATTAAACTTATCAAAATCAGAATCAAAACAATTTTCAAAGTTCATGGGACACAGAAAAAAGGCATGAAAAATTTTTGCTGTTAATAAATTATAAAAGCCACGGATATAAACAAAACGTTTCATCAGTAAAAAACGCATAAATGCAAATTCTCTGTAAGTCGCCCACTACTGCTTACTACTAACTAAAAGTAGTATAAAGCGGTGTTGCCAAAGTATTTAAAAAATCGGAGGCTTAAGAGATGTACAGATGCGTGGAGGCCCAAGCAATCCTTAAACATATTCTCTTATAATTCCTCGAGACGGTAGCGAACCTAGCGGATTTTTCGTACACTACGCTGTATAAATGTATATGTGTATAGTACCATTTGGACTCCAGAGTAAAATTGGTCACGGTAATGCAGGCATTCTAGAAACCCATAATTTCAATTTTTAATGGGGAAACGTTTTCGACTCCGTTTTTGAGTCAAAATGGTAAAATCGGAGTCTAACAAGATAAGGTGGTGTACGTCTCGGAAGTGTATTAATACCAGAAATTCAAGCTGTTGATATTATATTTATTGCATCAAACTAAAAGATAAACAACCTTCAAAACTATCGCAATATTTTATTATCATTATCGCCCAGCACGATGTCAATAATGGCTGTGTTTGCTAACCCGTCCAATTTAATTTTACAATCACTTTTACTCTTGCACGCTTTTTTGATCTCCAGAGCTTCCAGTATGTCGAGGAGCCTCACCTTCTTAGCCTTGTGAAGCAGCTCTACGTCGGATTGCGGGTCAAAAAGCCAAATCCTCAGCAAAAGAGGACCCGTTATTGGTGGGGAAAATATGGTCTAATAATTATTTTTAATTTAAATAAATAAATTTAAATATTTAATGAAGTAAATAATTAACAGAAAATAGAATAATTTTACAAAATCAAAACATTTTACAATTCTTGTCAAGTGCGACATAAGCTCATAAAAAAACATGACAATTTAAATATGATAATAATTTTTATATTAATTTATTAAACCAATTACAAAAGAGAAACGTTTCTGTATTCAAAACAGATCATATGTTATGTCCATGGCCTCGGATGAATCCTAGATCGTGGGTGGATTCATGTTATCTTCATACTTTCTGTGAGCCTCAATATCGGGATAAATTTGTTTAAAGAAGTGCTTAACTTGGTTCAAATTTTTGCAACCGGATATCATTACCTTACCCGTATCAAATGCATTAGCACATATTTTACCATTTTCTGCTTTTAATTTCAAAGCTGGAAATGTCTGAGACAAATATTTTTTTTGATCATTCGGTCTGCTTTCTACTTCAGTGAATTCCATTCTATACGGTAGATAATAGCCCACCACCAAATTTTGAACTTGAAAATTTCCCAATCTGACAGTATAACCCTGATTCTGTATAATTTTTGCATATTTTCTGCAGGCTTTTCTTGAAGTTTCGATCGTACCGGCACCTGTGCATACAATTCTGCCATTAGAAAAAAATTAAAGCAGTAGAACTTGGATTTCGCAATTTCATGACGACGGCCGAGAAGGAGTATGGATCGTAAAATGTATTTGGAAGACGATTAATCTTTTTTAGGTTAATTTTACAATTCAAGTCAAGACATTACATTTACAATTCGGGATACATCACCAATTCTGTGATGGTTTATTTTACCTTCTTAATGTTCTCTGCCTTGTTTTTACCACTTTAGGCGTCGTTGTGGTTTATGATTTAAAAATTTAAATTAATTATACATAGATACAGCAGAATTGGGTAATTGTGATAGTTTAAATATTTACAACTCCGGTAATATTAATTTCTTCGAAAATGAAAAAGAGTTTGAATCTTTAAATGTAGACAATGATGACAATTTTCCGATAACTACTCTCGCAGATACGAATTATTATAGTAATAATTTATCTCCGAATAATAATGATTCATCAGATAATGAAAGTTCATCTGAACATTCTGAATTTAATAAAATTAGCGATTCTGAAGGTATTTATTTATTTGGTACGTAATAAAAATGACAATTACTAGTTATGTTGTTCCAGATGATTTTCGCGAAAATTTGAACCCTAATGTGACTAACTTAGAAGATACCCGAAAAAGGAAAAAGACAGCTGATAAAGCATCGTGGATTCGTGAAAATAATAAGCAAAAGCGAACTCCGGATACCAGGCGACCTCTCGGTTTCAATAGCCTTCTTGTGGTAAGCAGACTCTGCTGCAAGTGACTGTTTATCCTAGCATCTCGTGGGAACAAAAATGAACACAGAAAATATATTAAAGGGAGACTCGCCCTTAATAGAGTCAACAACAAAGGCTCCCAAAGCCTCAACCCAATCCTAACTATCCAAGAGCCTATGGTTCAGGATGAAAATCCTAGCCAAAAGGCTAAGGATACGGAACTCATGGTACTGAATGAAAGTCCAGATCAAAATGCAAAGGACGTACTCCTCGCAAGCAGCGAAGAAGATGTCAACAAAGCCTACAAAGTCTTCAATTGAAGACTGAAAGGGTTAAACTAAGTGGAGCTGCTCGCAAAAGGATGAAATATCTCATCCAAAAGGGTCAACCGGCTGACAAAGCCAGGGAACTTGCCCTCAAAGGATATAATTCTAGCAAAGCTACCAAAAGAAATAGATCTGATGGCAGTACTCCGGAAGCCCGTGATAAAAAACGGGTCAAGTCTGATGAAAATAAGGCTGCACCCAGTAAGAGTGAAAAGCCGACATTCAGCCGGGCCGTAACCGGGGTAAAGATAGGAATAATACATTCCTCATATCCAAAACAGCTCCTGACTATGGAACAACTTGAAGCCATTCAGGAAGCCATACTGGACAAAATAATGGAGAAAAGGAAGACGGCTGATATAAAGCCTCAATTCCACCAAATCCACAAAAGACCAGGCTGGCTCGGTATTACATGTACCAATACAGCCACAGCTGAATGGGTAAAGGGCCTAGAGGCCGAACTCAAACCCTGGGAAAATGCCGCATTGAAAGTCGTGTCAGAGGCAGAAATGCCTCACACGGAAATATTTGTAGCATATCTCCCGGGGAGCCAAGATTATAAAAATGAGAAAATTCTGGGTCTCATAGAAGCCCAGAATGAGGATCTCATTACCTCAAACTGGCGAATTATACGAAAAGTACAAATAGGCCAAACTTTAGAGGTAACTCTCTCAGTTGATGTTCAGTCAGCTGAAAATTTGAAAAAGCTGAACTTTAAGATCGGCTACAGATTTGGGCAAGTCCAGCTACGCCCGAGAAAGGGCAAACCAGACAAGGCCCAAACAACTACTGCAGGTGCTAGTGAGGATGCCTCAACGTCCAATGCACCTAGCACCAGTACAAATGCACTCATCTCCACTCACAAGGGGCAACAGGGGTGCTCTGGTGAAAGCCCCAAAGTGCCCAGTACGGGCAGGGAAAATAGTCAGAGCACAACTGGGCTTTCTAGAGTGCAGCCTTCACAGGCGAAGAAAGCTGGGAAGGGCCCCTTGAAGCAGAAGGTAAAGCAATCGGAGAAACGAGGGCTAAAAACAAGCCATCAAAGGCACAAAGTGCATCCAAATAAACCTCCACCATTCAAAGGCAGCTTCAAGTGCCTTATACTGGAGGTTTATTAAGAAACAACTCTCCATAGGGCTAATACAAGAGCCCTGGATAAATGGAGACAAAATCAGGGGTCTTCCTGAAAGGACGGCCAACGTCCTAGCCGATCACAGGTATGGTAATCCAAGAGCAGCACTACTGCTCAGGAAAGACATTAACTTTGTTCCCATTCCAGAATTCAACACCAGGGACCTGGCAGCTGCCGTGGTTGAACTCCCAAGGGAGGGAGGCAGGAGGTGTATAGTAATAGCCTCAGCCTACTTTCCGGGAGACGAGACCAAGGTACCACCAGAGGAAGTACAACGCCTCATAAACTGGTGTCGAAAGGGGAACAAACACCTACTTCTGGGCTGCGATGCAAACGCACACAACGAGATCTGGGGCAGCACAGACACCAATAACAGAGGTAAGGACTTACTTGAATATATTTGTTCTAACAATTTAGACATTATAAACAAAGATAAAAAGCCCACCTTTATAAACGCGATTCGGCAAGAGGTAATCGACCTCACACTGGCCACTTCGTTTATAAGTCAAATCCTTAAAAACTGGAAAGTGATGGAGGAGGCATCCTTCTCTGATCACGCCTCTATCATATTCGACATAGAGAGCACAAAAGTGGAAATGGTGAAATGTAGAGTGGGCCTCTATCAAGAGACACTAAGACCGAGCTAGAAGGCCTCCGATACGAAGTAGCCACCACGGAGGACCTGGAATCAGCCTCTAACCACATTAGTCAGTGCATAATGAACTCCTATGAGGTCAGCTGTCCACTGAAAAAAAGAAACATCTCTCGAGATGTACCTTGGTGGAATGCAGAACTGGAGAGACTTAAAGTCACAGCCAGAAAAGCATTCAATAAGGCCAAAAGGATAGGCCTATGGGAAGAATATACAAAAGCCCTAACAAGGTACAATATTGAATTGAGAAAATCAAAAAGACAATCATGGATGCGCTTCTGCGAGGGGATAGATAAAACGGCCCCAGCAGCGCGCAATCAGAAAGCTTTGTCTAAAAATCACTCAAATAACATTGGACTCATAAAACAGCCCAATGGTGCTAACACCGATAGTATCGGGGAAAGTTTAAATGTGTTAATAAAAACACACTTCCCGGGATCTACGATGATAGTGACAACAAACCTAACGCACGAAATGTCCCTGGATCACATTCCAGCAGGGATAGCAGAAGGTTAGCAGGTAAAATCTTTACTGTAAAAAAAGTAAAATGGGCCATAAGTAGCTTTTTAGCCCTACAAGTCACCTGGATGGGATGGTATCTTTCCGACCCTACTTCAGAAAGGTATAGACTTGATCGCTCCTTGCATAACGGCAATATTCAAAGCCAGTTACTCAATGGGATATATACCCACATCATGGAGGAAAGTGAAAGTGGTATTCATACCAAAATCGGGCAGGAGGCCTCCCGAAGAGGCCAAATCATATCGCCCGATAAGTTTATCCTCCTTTCTCCTTAAATCAATGGAGAAAATTATAGATAATTATATTAGAGGCGAATCGCTTAGAAGGACGCCGCTTCATACAAAGCAATTTGCCTATCAACCAGGCAAAGGTACGGTGGATGCACTTCACCACCTTGTAAGAGAAATTGAAAAATCTCTTGCAGAAAAAGAAATCGTTGCAGGAATATTTATAGACATAGAGGGTGCCTTTGATAACACCTCAAATAAGTCTATAAAGAACGCTGCTGCGAGACATGGCATTGAGCTACCCACGATAATCTGAATAGAATCAATGCTAAAAAGTCGCATAGTAACGGCCTCACTAGGAGGAGGAGATCTCGATGAACTCTCAACAAACTCGAAACCCTCAAACTGGCAAGAGGCAATAAAATTGCCCTTCGCTGGGTGCCAGAGCATGAAGGAATTGAGGAAACGAGATGGCTGACGAGCTAGCCAGACTGGGCTCAAATGTGCCCTATCGGGCCCGAACCCTTCTGTGGGCTATCCAAAGCACATAGGGGGGAGGCGGTCCAGAGGTGGGAGGCGGAGAGCAAAAATATCCTCTGGCATAATGCACCAGGACAGAGACAGGCGAAGAAATTCATAGAGTACTCGACTGAAGAAGCTAAAAGTTTCTTCTCTTATCAAAGAATAAAATTAGGCTCATTACGGGGCTGCTCACTAGCCATTGCCAGGTGAGATATCACCTAAAAAATGGGTCTTGAAGAAAATAATGAATGCAGACTCTGTGAATCGGAAATTGAATCGGCCGAGCACATTCTTTGCACTTGCACTGCACTAACTAGACTTAGACAAAAATATTTGGGACAAACACAACTGACACCAAGGAGGTGAAAAGTAAACCTCTTAGGACCATTCTTTGTTTTGCTAGCAAGATTGATTCCTAAAAGCCAATTAGAAGGGTTATGAACAAAAGATCAAAACTGGTCGCAGTTCTGTAAGGCACACGTAGCCAACCGACCCCGAGTACAATACAATACAATGTATTACTTAAATGTAAACAATCAGAAATTGCAAGTATGTAGGACCATGTTTCTTAACACATTCGATTTGGGCTACAAGACAGTCCAAGAATGGGTAAATAACGGTAAAAGCGGCATGCATCAATCCTCAGAACAAAATGCTACTGTGAAACAAGCACTTAAGATCCGCACAACGTCCAATATCGAGAATATTGATAAATTTTTGAATGAGTTGCCCAAACTTCCTTCACATTACGCTAGAAAAACTAGCTCAAAGCTGTTTCTGGAACCCATTTTTAAGAACAACATTGATGTATTTAACCTTTATAAAACCTATTGTAATGACAATAATTTACAGCCTTTAACGAAAAGTATTTCTACAAAGATTTCAAGAAAAAGCTTGTCTATATATACGTTAAAAAGATCAGTGCAACGTTTGTTGTTCTTACAACACTGGAAATTTATCAGAGCCTAACTACATTAAACATAGGAATAGGAAGGATTGACTCGTCTCGAAAAAAGTAGATAACAGAGGCATTAAATTTATGTATATAATATATTATATAATATATAAAGGATGACTGTATAACAATATGTGTAGATCTACAGGCAGTAAATTGTCCCCTTATCTACAAGCAGGAGCATTTTATTAAAAACACATTACGGTATACATTTGAAAACTCATGATGCCGCATGTTATTGGTTCTCAGAAGATCAGAATAATGAGTTAAAAGCGTCACATTTGTTTCATGTCTTCTTGACTATTTAGAAAAGAAATGTATTCAAAAAGGTACCCATTATTATTTATTCTGATGGTTGTACTTACCAAAATCGAAACAACATTATGTCTAACGCTCTCCTTAACTTTTCGTTGAAACACGAAGTACAAATTTTCAAAATATCTCGAACCTGGGCACACATACATGGAATGCGATTCCGTTCACGCGACAATAGAAAGAAAATTGAAAATCGTGAGATATACCTACCCAGCAATTATTTATCAATAACTAAAGGAGCTCGTCAGAATCCTAGGCCCTATGAGGCTATTGATTTGAATTACTCTTTTTCTTAAATTTTCTCTTTCGGAACACTTACGATATTCGTCTATACGTCCAGGTAAACTAAAAGATGACCCCACGGTGACTGATATAAAGACAATAAAGTATGACAACGGCAAAATTCAAGTAAAATTGATTACGATGCTGAGTGGCAAGATCTGCCTGTGAGACCCAAAACAATGCCAGTAATTACCGCGTATCCACGTCTGCACAATCAAAGGTGCAAAATTTCCTGCCAAATTTAAACATTTACAGGAATTGAAGATGGTGTTACTGCAAGCAGTGCATTACTTCTACGATTTATTGCCGCATTGATTTTATATTTTGTATCTTTTTTAAATAAAAATTGTGTTCGTTTTGCAATTTAATTGTTATTTTCATGTTTTAGAACCTTTAAAATCAAACAATTAATATTAATTGGTGATGATTGATCAGGTGGTCCTTGTAAACCCAAATCATTAAAATATCCCAACTACATTATTATAAATATCAAATCTCCTATCTCTCTCAAACAAAAATTTAGATAAAATTACCTAAATATAAACGTTCCCGTAAAAAAGAGTATTTAACAAACAAATTTACGTAAAAATTGTGAGCGCATAACTTTAAATTGAAAAGCAGGACATTCTTTTCTTTCTCCTGAAAAGTAGTAGAAAAACAATTAGGAGATATTGCAGGCTACACGTCGATATAGTATCTAAAGAAAACAGACGTATAAGACCTGAATTTGCGGAAAATATATTGGTAAAATACAGATTTGTAATACGCCAAACGGTACTTACCGAACTTGATATAAATTGCAATTGTACAGCCTGTCCAGACATCACTAACAACAGCGTAAGTGTTGTACAAAACTGAAAAAATTTTAACAAATATGTAATTTTTAGGAAATTTGAACACTTTCCTGTGTACCGAATGTGGCGAATTTATAAATTTAGGTATCAGACTGTCACTTAATATGATATTCAGAAATTGCAAATAATACATCTTTTTAACAGGGTGTCGAACATCTTAACCTCAAAATGTAACAATGGCTACAGACCAAAAAGGCAATTAATGCATCTCCAGAAGAGCAACCGCTGCATCATTCAAATACTGTTCCTCACAGTTTGACTTATTACAACCAACAAATACCAATACTTTCACAAGTAGGTCAACCGCAGTACGTAGCAGGAAATTCTCAGGTGGGTCAACCGCAATATGTCCCAATATATCAATATTCTCCCGTAGGAAATTCCAACTTCCACCATTCTCATCATCAATATCATACCAGGAGAAAGCGCATGGAAACCAGTGCAATACAAAAAACGATTGAGAAGCCCGGATCAAAATATTAGGAATTACAAACAAAGAAAGATGAGCGATTATTGGCTAAACTCCAACCCAACACAAACTAAAACAGATTTTCTTTACCAGAAAATACGACAACAGAATCGAATGAAAATAAAAGTGATCCAAAAGCACCACCTATTTTCGTGGAAGGTGTAAGTGATATAAATCCACTAATAAAACTGCTCAATGAAGTGGCAAATGATGGTTACATCCTAAAAACTATAAATAATCATTTAGTCAAAATACAACCAAATGCCGGCAAAAATTATACAGATATCGTGAAATCCTTGAAAGATAAAAAGACAGACTTTCATACTTATAAGACAAAACAAGATAAAAGTTTTCGAGTTGTACTTAAAAACTTACACTCATCAACTGATATAGAAACAATAAAAAAAAACTTTCTAATCTAGGACACACAGTTACTAACATATGCAACATTAAACAAAGAATTAGTAACAACCCATTATCAATGTTTTACGTTGACATCAAATCAAATGATAACAATAAAGAAATCTTTAAGGTTGATCGCCTAATAAATTCAGTAGTGTATTTTGAACCACCGCATGTGAAGAGAGAGATTCCTCAATGCAAAATATGGGCACACCAGAAACTTCTGTAATAAACCACCACGGTGTGTGAAATGTGCAGGTAATCACATAACAAGTGATTGTCAAAGAAAAATAAAAGATGACAACGTAAAATGCGCCAACTGCGAAGTCAGACATCCAGCTAACTATAGAGGATGTTCTATTCACAAGCAACTGCAACAACAAAAATATCCTCAACCACGAGTAAGAAATATGGAGTCTACAACATCAAATCAACAACCACTAAATCAAACATCACCACGTAATATAATTCAACCGGGCGTGAGTTATGCACAACAAACTAGACAAGAAATACCGACAATGCAACAAGCACAACCACTTACATATTCAAGTCAACCTAGTTACCAAAACCCACCCCAGCTATCACAGCAGACAAATGATATCACTGAACTCAAAGATCTAATGAAGAAGCTGATGGAGCAGATGAGCACGATGTTAAATCTGCTAACCACTGTGGTCACAAAAATGGCTTAATGGATATACAACTCAAAATTGCAGTATGGAATGCAAACGGCCTGTGTCAACATATACAGAAATTACAAATATTTTTAAGAATACATAAAGTGGACATAATGCTGATTTCCGAGACACATCTTACGGAAAGGAACCACATTAAAATACCAAACTATACGATATACGACACTAAACATCCAAATGGAAGAGCGCACGGTGGTAGCGGTAATTATTAGAAACATCATCAAACATCACGAAATCAAAAAATATCAATGTGATTATCTCTAGGCTGCTAATGTGGTGATGGAGAGTTTTGTCGGCCCACTGGTGATTTCGGCAATTTACTGCCCACCAAACATAATACTAAAACTGCACAATATGCTCAATTTTTTGGTATATTAAGAAGTAGATTTATTGCCGGAGGCGACTTTAATGCAAAGCACACACGCTGGGGTTCAAGACTTATAACCACCAAAGGAAGGAAGATTTTTTACCGAAAAATACCTACGGTTTGGTGAAAATATGGACTATAACGGTCCTTCAATAACTACAGTAATTAATACCGATAAATCAAAATAACTTAAAACAAGAGTGAATTAAAAACGCGGTTACCTAATTTGAAGTAACGAGCAAATAAATCATCTATGTGGTTCAAGTATCTCATGAAATGAAATAATATCTAAAGCTGAAGCAAGGAGAAGCTTTGTTAATTCGTGCTAGCATAATGCCGAATTACCTAACCAGTATTTGACTGCGACATCAATTAAAAACCGAAATTATCTAACGTCATCCTACAACCAAAATCAGTTGGGGAAACCGTAAACAACTACCCTATTGCTCAAAGGGTGTCCAAAAAGAGCAGCTGGGATATCGCTGAAAATTATCTTCTAAAGGTAAAATTATTGTATTTAGTTTTAAGAAAAGTGCGCCAGTGAAAGTGTTCCTTAAAGACGATAAGACCAAATAATGGTCCCTTATTTTGAATTAAAATTAAATTAAAGGTCAAAGTAACTTAATTATAAATAAGCCACTAAGGGCATAATATGTTCAATAAAGAATAATTGAATTGCTATTGAATAAATGAACAATATGTAAATTTTGTCTAATAATTATCTTCAGATGGTACCACACCATATTTAAATGGTACCATAGGTGACTAAATGTTAGTGTATTATGTAAATACATATGTGTTTATCTTCGATATTTATTTTAATTATTATACGACTATATTTATATCTTGTTTTTATTGATAATCTGCCCAGCAATGAGTAAGCAATTTTCAAACCTGGCCTCAGTTCTTTTTTTTGAACTGAGGAACGCTGGCTACCCGAGTCTTTGAGAAGTTTTCTAAGTTTACAAAGGTAAGTAAACTATACCGGGAAAATAAATCTTTATAACTTATAAGTTGATTTTTACTAAAAATAAAAAAAAAATTGATCAATTAACAAAAACCTGCTAACAACTGATCAACTACGATGAATTTCCATTAGAACCGCACCCATTTTTACAAACTGTCGCTTTGTCAATGCCATCACGTGCGCATTAAAACCACAAAGCTCCGAATGAAACCAACTCACGGAACAATCATCGCGATATCCAGCTGCTTGAAAACAAGCAGAGAAACAAGCGACTAATCCATTAGCAAAACAAGCGTCGTGTGAGCTGAGGTTTATTAAAAACAGGCACACATTATCTGAAAACTTCAAATCGCATCAGAAAGAGGAAATGGATGACAGTGGAGATATTGGACCTCATTGAAAAGCGACGATTACTAAAACAAGACATAACGGGGTATAAAAAACTCCAAAATTTTGCTATTTACGTGCTAGAAATAGCAAAGAACAGAAAATCTTCGGAACCAGATGGGATACCTATGGAAATGATAAAAATTATAAATTAAGATAATATCGATCTCGTGGTAAACTTGTTCAACAACATGTAAGACTCCGGGAAGATCTTTAAAGAGTGGTTAACGTCAACATTCGTCTCTATTCCAAAAACAGCAGCGATATTACCTGGACGTTGCAAATTAAACAACATCTGCTTTGTCACTGGCAAGCTTTGGCGTCAAAAAGAGATGCCGTGTTGGGGATCTCTTGCCTAGCATGGCCAGAATCAGCAGCACCTCGCCCGGTAAGGTTCTTGAGCACATCCTCCGGTTGGGATGGCTGATGAATCACGGGACTAGGGTGCTGCAGCAGAGGTAGTGCAATGGGCCCAGTCTAGTGACCTGAGTGCGTGCGAGGTTAATCTTGCCATCCCACCTAAAATTCAGAATCCACACTCTAGTGGAACTAATAGACTCTATGGAATTAATAAAATGTTGCAGTACTTTATAGCTAAAAAGAAAAAAACCCCAAATCTATAATAGGTATGAGTGCCGCAACACGGTTTAAATTGTTGCCGAAGAGTCGTGTTTATGAAGTAAAATGTGTGGAGTAGAGGATATCACGATATCGTGAGGGAAGATTTTTAAGACAACCCGTGGAAATAATGAGTAACGAACCAATTGCAAAGATCGTGATGACAAAGAAACCACACTGAGAACAAACTGCCAGCAAAACCTCCCAAGAAATGACGCGACAACTGGACGTCAACATCACAAGAACAGACGTGATAATCGCAATAAAACAGGCCAAAGACCTAGAACGAAAAAGAAGTGGTCAGAAATTAGTGTCTCATCAGTGGGTGTGTTGATCAAACATTAGCCGACAAAATATTTGTAACGGAGCAAGTTAGACTAAACATACATGTCTTTGCTGCAAATTTTACATATTTAACATAAATTATGTATTTTTTCATTTAAATTCCCATCAAAACTGCTTTGCCAACAAAAAGTGATTACCTTAAATCCTACCTCATATCAAATTACTTATGTTGATTATTTTAAGTAATCCCAATTTTAGTGATATTTGCAAGATTTGTAGCATATTGAACTCTTGTTTTCTTGTACCCACACTGTCTAAATTGGTTTTGAATAATACACACAAACTTTTATAACGTGATTTATTTTATTTAGATCTTATAAATTACAATTATTGTTGGTTATTTGTTTTAAATTTTATTTTTCGTTATACATATTAAATTCTTTTGACAGTGTAAAACTTATAAAAGTAACCATCACACTATCATATTATTATAATCAATATTAAATTTTTAATTATTCTACAATTTTAATTTTTCTATTTGTCTGTACAAATGCTACTTGTTGGCCAAGCTACTCTTTGTAATAAACGTTAACATGATATAAGAAAACATATTTGTAGGATAATCTTAACTTAATTTCAACAAGTTGTGATAAACATTTTTGATATTTGAATAGAAATGTAATAAAAACATTTTCCGTAAAAAACTAAATTTTGTACTAAAATTGTTCCATTCGGTATAGATAGTTGCAATAAAGTTTTATTGTTCTTTTAATTGTTTTTGCATTTTAAGCAATTTACGCATCATAAAGAAATTAATTTCTACTAGATACCTAGAGAACTTTCCAACTAAAAGTTTTGATTTGGTAGCACAATTTTCTAAAAAAGTTAGGAAATATGAATCGGTAATTATAGACAATTCAGGAGAAGGTGTACAGGAATTAACTTGGCGATGCTGGAACCAACATCACATCCCAGATATGGACAAGCGCGAACCTTTTAATGAAGCACACAATTACTGAAAGTAAATTTATTTCACCTTATAATGTTTTTGTTTTTATCCCCGTTCTCGTGCAAGATAATTATTTAATCGCAGAAGTTTTCATTTTAACACCAGTTGACACCGAAATCTTCTGTAACAAAACCTCTAAATACTTGGGAGCGACATTGATCAATGAATTACGATTGGGCTCCCATCTCAAGTTACATGTCAAGCAAGGGTTGTCATATCGCACTTGGCGCATTCTTGAATAGGAGAACGCAAAGAACGGTCTAATGTTGGCCAAGCACATCATCAAGTCGATCGTGTTGCACCCGACTAGGGCTACGTAGCAGCAAGGTTCGGCATTTTAGAACCTAACTGAGGCGAGCAATTAATGAAATGTTTGTCTCATGTCATGGTTTGTGTCAAACCAAAGGCTGCAGGAAGATTCTGGCATGGAATCCATCGAATCCATCCAATTTTAATTTAATTTACTTTATCACTAAACAATTAAAAATGAGTTTGCCACCTCAAGTGTCAAATACATCGGCATTGCTACTTCCTCAAACGTCATCTAATAATTATCAATTTATAAAACTCTATCTTGATACGATACCACAATTCAATGGAAATCAATTCACTTTAAATATTTTTATCACCGCATGTGAAAATTTCATTAATAAACCAATTTTTATTTAGAGCAATATTAGGAAAATTAACTGGTCGTGCATTAGCATTAATTGGCAACCGACCAGAAGTAAATACATGGGATACATTAAAAGGTGCATTAAATTTAAATTTTTGTGACCAACGCGATATAGATTGCTTGGTGCAAGACTTAATTTTATTAAAACCAAATAAAAATGAAAGCCCTCATAATTTTGGAACGCGTTGTCAATACGCAAAATGTCTAATTTTAACGAAAATAAATTCAAGTAACATACTAAATGCAGACGAAAAACGTCTACAAATTAAAAATTATGATGATTTAGCTTTAAAAACGTTTCTCAGAGGCTTATCAGGTCAAGTTCAGAACAATGTAAGACTGAGAAGTCCAGACACTCTTGAGAAAGCAATGAACTTTGTTATAGAAGAAGAAAACTTCTTATATTACACCCAACAAAGAAACACTTTGCAATCTCAACATTCTATAAACCGAAATATTCAAAATAAATCGAATTTTACTTAACAGTCAATTTAAACCAACTACTGAAAAATTTAACCAAAACTTTCAAAATTTTAGATCAAACTTCCAAACCTCAAATAATCAACCGAATTCAAATTTTCAAAAATCAAATTATAACTTTCAAAATTTCACGTCTAATAACTTTCAACCAAAACAAAATTTCCAAAATTATAGCTCATAGTATTAAAGAATTAATTTTATTAAAATCAAAAATTCAGAAACCAAGCCAAAGGTAAATTTGCACTATCATAATATTATAGAATCAACAAAATTAATTAACCTCAATTTAAATCAAGTCAAATGTGAAAAAAAACAATCTTAGTACAAAATGCAATTGCCGCAAATAAAGAAAAATTCAAATCAAATGATAATGATCATAAATTAGAATCAACAGAACTATTAGTAACTCCAAATTTAAATCAAAATTTCAATATTCAAAAACCAATTAATCAGCTTCAACATAACATAAAAACTAAAACTAGAAATTTACAATTGAGATTGAATAATTCCAAAAATTGATAGAAATTTTAATTAAAGAAAATGGTAATAAATTGATGGCATAAAAACCAAATTTTCGGAAAATAAACCAATAGAAAATGATACATTAAAGTCAGAAAACTATTCATAAGCTTAAATCGAAACTGTTTCGTAAAGAAACAATTCTCAGAATTTTTATTTAAGAAACAAAACAAGAAACCCGACCAATAACAAAAGAAAATATTCTGATAATATTCACTTTTAAAAGTTAAATTATCTAAAATTTTCAAAATTAATAACCGAAACGAAAAAAATTTCAACCGCTTTATTGATATATATTCAATTTTGTTACCACCCCAAATAATAATTTCAAATTTTGGACATTTGAAAACTTACATGAATAATAAATATAAAATTTTCTAAATTTAAAATCCCCTGAATATAAATTAATACATCCAAATTTTTGACAAACGTATTTTAATAACTTTGGACAACCAAATTAATTTCGAAGCTTTTCAAACAAATAATTTACATCTTAGAATTTTAACGCAATGTTCACGGTAAACGATTCTGAAATATTCTATAGTTTAAACATAAGCTGACATAAAGTTTACTATTTATAGTATGTAGTCTATCCATGCAGTTTACAATTAAATTATCACAACTACATAACTTGATACAATCATTTAATATCACATCTTAAATTTTCAAATATAATTTATTTTCAAAATTAAATATTAAATTAATCTTATTATAAATTTTATAACCGTAATTAATAGATTCAACCAATTATAGATTCAGATTTAAAATTATCAAATTTTCAATAACCAGATCAAAATAAAAAATATATTATACTGAATTAACCTAACATTGATAATTTAAATATTAAAATTCATCAAAATTCATTTTACACCATCCCATGACAAATTGATCGATTCTATGACTTCTTGTACATTTACTACGTTGCAATGCAAAACAAATTGAATGCAAGATACATATAATTATGTAACTGACAATTAATAATCGATTGAAACTTTGTACACATTTATTAGTTATCAGAATGATATTTACTTTAAAATATCTCATACTAACTCTTGATACATTTAATTACTTAGCTCATTTGTATTAGCATTAGAACTTATAAATATTCAAACATATCTAATTTTAGGCAGTATTAGATTTCTTTATGTTGTAACAACTTGTAACTCTAATTCTCGTGTAAATAAATATTTTTATTATCAAATTTAGTGTTTGATATTTAATTACATATTAAAAGATGTTCATGAACTGCTATGAATAATATTTCTCATACTGCTTTCTGTTATATTATATTTTAATCAATTTCAGATCGATGAAAGTTTTAGTGAAGATAAAACAATTACTAAAGTCTTAAAATACCAAAACCTATTAGTTTTATTCCTTAAAGATACCTTAAAAGTCGGAATTTAGAACAAAATCAAAGATTTTAAACATGAAATTTCAAGTATCCGTTTTACTTGATGAAGATTTTCAGAATCTGCAGAAATATACAGAAAGTAAGTTAATACATTATATTTATTGCTCATAATTATCCCTTCTATAGAGATTTTCCATACCCTGCTTCTATTGATTTAATTTTTTAATTATTTGAAGTGATAAAAAGAATTGCACTAAATTTGAACAACAAAAATTCAATTAGGACATAAAACGTAATTCATTCAGAAGAAAGTATGATTAAAGGTCTGTACACATTAGGTCTGAATAATAAAAATCATAATTTTCTAATTAATCTTACAGATTTTTCTGTGATGACAAAATCAAATCTGTTTTCAAATTTGAATATTTTTTTTTACAGATAAGCCTTTGTATATCCGTCGTATGTTCTCCATGTTGTTAATTTGAAAACCAAAACTATCGGTTACAAAAATATATTATCTGCTATTGATGTTTGCTTTGGCGATAATATTTATGTAATATTCTTGTCAAAAATTGGCAACAAGATAAATGTTTTCAATTTAAATTAAGAACTGTTAACGAGTTTTAATCATGGAAGGAACTCAGAAACTAAATATATTAATATTTACCATCTCCATAAATTAGTTAATAAAAAATTAATATAAAATCACTTAATTTTAGGCAAAAAACGGCTGCATAATTATTTATTGTATGAAAATTGCTAATCAAGAATATCAAAATGTGTGTTTATAGTATAAAAGTAAACACAAAAGAACTATACAAGATCAGCAGTGTTAATGTGCCTTATCGGGCCAGGTGTTTTTCTAGTGATAATACAATTCTGTTTTGGAAGCGAGACCGAAAGAGAAATTTCTATCAGATATAGAATTTTACTAAAGAAAATCTGGCTGTACAATTTTGTATGTATGTATAGCCGACCTACTTGAGCTTTGGCTTATTAAATTTTAGATAGTAGTGAAAGAGGTTTAAGAACTTCAGTGTCAAATAGTCGTAGCATATTTATAGCTACAGAAAATTTTACGGTAAATATGTTTTCAAAAACTGGCAATTTTACTAGGGATATAAAAAATGAAATATTCCCGTGCAATGCAGTGCGCCTTAAAGTAACAGAAGAAGTTAGCCTATTTAAAATCGGATAAACGATATGTATACAGAATTACAATTTTATCAATAAGTAAATAGGGCGTGTCCAAGTTGCAATGATGTATGGGCTACACTTGTGCTTTTATCCCATTGTATTCCCCAATGTTATGATAATTATTACAGTAATAAAAATAAATCCTACATTTGGTGTTACCCTCTTCAACGATGAAACAGCAATTATTGCTGTTTGCAACTATTTTCACATTTGAATGGGCATCGACTAATTGGCACCAAATGTTACCTTGGTCATTCCTATTAAACGAACTTGGGGTGTAAAGGCTAGCAACAGGCCCCGAGGGTTGCCTACTTAGCCAGTAAGCTCAGAAAAGATCTCCACCCGAAGGCCCACTAGAACCGGTCATTGCTAAAATGACCAGGGCATCAGAAAAGGGAAGCCGATATAAAGTGGCCAGTCTACGAGCCAATGCACATGCCCGGCTTTAGCGTCCAAAGAATGGATCCATGTTTGGGGATTTATAGCCCACCATGGCCAGTATAAATGCACTTATAAATATTAATTAATAATAAGTAAATAATCTTTTCTGTGGCAGTTAATTTGCAGTGCAGATGATGGTAGTCCATCAAGATCTTACATTTGGTGTTATCCCTTTTGAACGATGAAACGGCAATTATTGTTGCTTGCAACTATTTTCACATTTAATGGGCTCTTTGCACCAATTGGCAGCAAGTGGAATCGGCACTGGAACCGGTCATTGCTAAAATGATCAGGGCATCAGAAAAGGAACCCGATATCAAGTGGCCAGACTACGAGACAATGCCATCCGGTATAACGTCAGGAAGTACATAGTTTACATCCATGACAAACCCGACGACCATGGCGTGAACAGCACCAACCACCAAGATGGACCTCAGGTGCAGGATCCAGGGAGAAGGCCTGTCAGTAAACCCCGAGAACTGGGGAAATTTTACGCTCAATACCTAAAGCGTACGGCATCTCTGGCGACATGGATGCCGACTTGAAGTTCTGCGCCCAAAACTTACCACGTCCGGCGATTGCAAACCGTAAGAAGTGCCCAGGCAGAATACAGAGACCTTTGCCTGAGCTTTATAAGGAAAAGCGGAACTTTCTAATTCCACAACGAGGAAGCAGATCCGGTGCCTGCAAGTAAACTTCCACACCACTGGAAGAGCATACGAGCTGCTCGTGGTGACGGTTCGGGACATGGAGTTAGACGTGGCACTATTGTTCGAATCAAGCCGCATTTCTTCCAAAGACCTCTTAAGGGACGCCACGGGCAAAGCAGCAATCTACCTGCCCCCCACCACAAAAGGCGTCCACGGCAGTGAGAGAAGGGAAGAGTTGTTTGGGCCGAGATTGATGGAACAACGTTTATCAGCAGTTATTACTCTAGCGCACACCTAGAGGGAAATTCATCAGAAAACTGTATCTATTGATCACCCTGGTTAACCAACGGACAGGGATGAAAGTGGTCGGCGGCGATTTCTACGCAAAGTCGCCGAAGTGGGGTTTCCCGAAAGAAGACCACCGAGATCTTGCTTTTGGTGTTACGCCTTTTTAACGATGAAACAGCAATTATTGCTGCTTGCAAATATCTAGAGAACATCGCGCAATGGAGGCTAGCGCTACGACCGGATATAATTATTAATAGTTTTTTTTTTAAATTCCCTTAATATTTATTTTTACAGATTTTCAACCAAATTAACAAAGGCTATTTTGTTAATTTTTAATTTTATACGCATGTATTATATTATTGTTTAATTTAAAAAAAATAGAAATTAAGTAGGTATAGGTTGTAAATATTTATGATTGATTGTATTTTATATGCAAACATAAAAATTAATTCTTTGTGCAATTTAGTGAGGCTGATTACTTCTTATCCGATTGCGATATAAAAATTCCTATTTTTCTACATTTGTTTATAAATAAATAGCTTTATTGTTAAGAATTATCAGAAAAGTTTTGAACATAGAAATAATAATACATTTGTTCAGTGGCGGCTCGCCCTAGAGTGCCAAGGAACTACAAAAAAATCCAATTTCAATTATTGTTTATTTAAATTTGAACATTTTTTGTCATGAGGAATGTTACGAAAATTAATTTATAAATATTTGGGTTAAACTTAGCACCATATACACGGGGTGGTTTGAGAGGGGGCAGCTCCACCCAGCTTGCATCATAGCTATACCAAAAGAGTAAAGTATGTGCCCCACTTATTTTTAAGCTTGATATTACAGCTTGCAATTTAGAAAGCAACTTTCAGAAAATATCAGATGCACTTCCAAATAGCTTCATAAATACTAGCGGAAATAGCAAAGTGAAAAAACAATTTGATGAGTTGTCATGTGACGGAACGACTACCCAACACCAAAGAAAATTTTCACGTATTGGTGTCTAATCTAACGTTGGATGTTATTATATCGCAACTTGTAAAAAATGCTTAAAAATCAACAAAATTGTAAAATTCAAGTACGTTAGTTGGTAAAATTTAAGTTTGAAAATTCTTAAAAATTAACACCCTGATGAGTTAAATCTATCCTCGACTGTTAAATTAGTAACAATGCTAAATTTTAAGCATGCAATATACTAGGCTGGAATTGGAGCACGCAAATAGTTGATTTTAACACATAAATATATTCTTGAATATTTCTCTGTGTGCATTATAACGTTAAGAACATGAACGAAATTTTACAACTAAAACTCCCAAGAAAATTTGATGTCGACGAAATCTGAGCCTGCTATAAAATTTCATCATGAAAATTTGGAAAACTTTAGTTTAAAATTACTTGGTTCACTTTATTTAACCCTTAAATAAAGTCAATACTTTCCTAGAAATTCCTCGCTACAAACATTATTTATTATTTTACAAAAATTACAACAAGAAAATATTAAAAAGAAATTTAGTTTTCCAGTACAGCAAAATATTTATTTACCTATATTAGTTACAGGTGTACGGAAAATGATTTTAAATCTAAAAAAAATTAATTTAAAAAAACTGTTCAAATATTTTAGTTTCAAAATTTCCTTGGAACAAATAACATATTTAAGAACTCGACTTTTTGATTACGTTGATGATCGTATAAAATTTAATTCCCACCTAGTCTTTAAAGCTAAACATCACTTTTTATTGCATTATCCTTAAGATATTAAAAATTGATGTCGTGAATACATCGCATGTCAAAGAACCAAAATTCAGAGACATGCCGTATCACCGCTTGGAAATTTTGTAGCTCCCACAAAACGTTTTGAACATATTCACCTCCACTTGGTTGGTCCACTTCCGTGTTCAAAAGGTTTTACATATTGCATTACAATGATCGATAAATTTACCAAATGTATGGAGATTGTACCAATACAAAACATTTCAGCAGAGGAAATAGGGCAAACCCTTTTAACATGGATATTTAGATAAGGTGTGCCAGCACCGATATTTGAATTACGCGCCTGAAAGCCTGAATACCGAGGAAAAGAAAAATAAACTAAACACAAGAGTTTAGTATTCTTCAAAAATTGTACACGAATTATACACGAATAAATAATGTTCATTATCAGATGCTTCAAACAACATCTACTTTATCCAAATTTTTAAGTATAAACTCAATTGGCAATAACAGAAGTTACCTGAATTTTGCAAACAACTGAGTAGTGGACCTCAGTCGAAAAACAAACAGAAACAGGTCTACAACAGCAGACCCAGAATTTGCTCCTATTCGTACTTTCAAAAGCACAGCATAACAAGGATTTATATTAAGTGATTTTGCATCAAGTTGGAAAGAGTGTAAAAACTAAAAAACGTTCACCCATAGAATATAAGTTAACGATGTTATTGGCGCTTTAACTATTCAAGACTACCAAATGAGATCTGCGGTTATTGTAATAATTTTACTCTTCCTATTGATGCTTCAAATTATATTTATATAATATTTCATCTGAATAAAATAGGACACATTATTTGAGTGATGCATAACCGAGAAAACAACAACTTCAGAGGTAGGCGATGCCTTTTGGAAACCTTTAACATGTTACGTATCAGTGTAAAATCAGTGTTTGAATATAAACTTAAAAATTATTATAACTGCTTGGAAAACTACACTAAAAGTTTTTACTAGGCTACTTACAACGGACGACAGTACGCACTGGCACTTGCCAATCCTTCCGCCATTTATTTTGGTATGCATAATTGATATAAACTTAAGTCTCCAAGCTGATTATCCCAACGATAAGGAACCTAATCTACCGCATTTCAACCATACAGTAACATTTTCCAGCAGTGAACAGAAACTCATGTTCATCTTACAAAACCTGAAAACTATCAGCCTAGAACATGGTCTTCGTACAAAACAAAGGTAGAAAACAAAAACGAAACCTTCTGAAAGAAATTTGTTGTAATCATAGTAGACAGAGACAATTAAAACTACCAACAAATACGTCAAATAGTTAAAGATTGTCGACCAGTTTATCTACCTCGGTGCCGTCATTATTAACTATGGAGGATGCGAAGACGAGCTTCGTAGACCAACACATCGCTAATAGCACGTACATAAATCTAGTCCAAACACTGGTGTTGTGTTTTTCGTGTTTGTTGTTTCAAAAATATATATACATATACTATGTATCACTCCCGTGCTTGCATATATTTTGTAAAACGTCTACCAAAACGTAACAAATCATTTAATCGTGTATTAATCTTGAAATAATTTTTTGATACAAAAAATCTTTAAATGTTACTAACTAGGCGCAATAGCACATACTTTCTGGAAAATGCCGGAATCTACCAAAATCTTTCAGGAGTTTGCCAAATTGTAGACAAGACTTGCAAAATTAAATAGAAATTTTTTCTATCATTAAGGTTAGTTTTGCATTGAACCCTTGATTAGAGATGAATATTCACGGAATAAAATAATTTCTCATTTTGATTAAACACATTCAATTTTTAGTAAACTAGTACCTTCCCAAAAACATAACTAATAGCACGAAAATAAATCTAGTCTAAACGCTGGCGTTCTGTGCTAAGATACGCACGTGACGCATGTTACAAAATGTTCTAAATGCGGTAATTCATTTTACCCTGTTTATAATAAACATATCTTTTATTTTATTCCATAAATCTTATTTATAAATCAAAACATTCGAAATAGTACATAGAATTCTTTAGACAGCCGGGCAATTTTACTTGGAATTTTCCACGGCAGTCTCATGTATTGCAGCTGCTCTTTGAACCAATGAGATTTGGTTTAAAAAATGACGTCGATGGTCATAACAGGCAGCCCTACCCTTAATCGATGCGATTTTCAAAGGAACGTTAAGTAGTTATCGTGTAGTCGATTAGTGCGAAGTTTCCTTTGCAAAAAATCTTCATGGTCTTCATCATACGTCTGCAAACTATAAAACTCACGGTGCTAGGAAATTGTTTGTCAATTTTGAACTGCAAAAATTTATAAAAAATCTACGGGACGTGAAATAATTAAAAACCAATACTTTCGCCAAGTTGTCCCAAAACAAATTTGGCCAATGCTACCAGAAGAAGGCACTGAAGTACATGTGAGCCGTCTCCACAGGAAATATTGGAAGACACTATTTTCAAAATCTTCTTAAATCAAACTGATTATCCAAACGATAAGAAACCAAATCTACCGCATTTCAACCATTACGTAACAACATAATTGTGGCGGTATTAAAACCAAAATCGAGGAAATCAGCGCTAATATTAACTGCTGCCTTTATGACATTATTATTCTTGTCTATTCCAAGTTAACTATTTTAAATTCAAAAAACACAGCTCTCAAATGCCCTCAAACGACTACTCATCGATTTAAAAAAAAGGCAAAGGTTGGGGTTTCAAAACAATGTATCGAATGGACAACTTGATGCAATAAATTTCAAACAATATCTTGGTTGTATTGGATGAAATTGAAGTTAATAATATCCGCACAAAGAGTTCCATGCGGCCCACCCAACCAGATGGCTATTTTACGACCAATTTGACGTTTGGCAACCCAGATTTTAGAGACGTCATAATGCACGTTAATGGACGACAACTTGCAGCACACCGTGCAATTTTAGCAGCTCCAAGAACAGTTTTTCCACACATGTTTAAACAAAACCAGAAAAGAACCGAAATATTTGATTGATTTATCGGATGTAATTCCAAAATGAATGCAGATATTAAAAGTCAGAACAAATACAGTCATTCACCTTTAGTACATCTTTAGTTCCTTTAGGTGCAATAAGAATTATAATTATTATTTGAACGAAGATATCGTTTTTATGCATAACACAACCACGTAATAAATCATCAATATCTTTCTTCATCCGAAACTCATTAAAGAAGCGAAATTTTCGCTTTCAGTAAATGTTCAGTAACCTTCATACCAAATTCGTCAAGAGTTGCAATCACACGGTATGAAGGAAATTAAAGAAGTGGGGGTTGCAAAATCGCGTAACGAAGTGAATCTCAATAGTGGCTACGCGGTTGTAGAATTTGCAGCCATAAGGCTGCAGCAGATGCGAAAAGGCTATTTCAAAACAATTTCGATCTTTTGATTTGCTTGTGGAGAACTTTCAATGATATGAAAATTTTAGCAGCACGAGATATAAAGTGCGGTGATAATTTTAGTAGATTCTATGCGATTTTTGTTCCCAAGAAGTTAAAATTGTGTTCCGTGAAAACGTGCATCAATACGGTGTACTGGTCTGAAAACTGCCTGGAACGATTTTCATCAAGGGAATATAATTTGAGTGATGCATAACCGAGAAAATAATAATCCCATACGCACCCATGCCGCAAGACACTGTATAAATGTAACAATTGAGACTATAAATCTCTTCACAAGCAAAGCATCAAAACGCATTTACAAGCACTGCACACGAAAGTAAAGACTAAAGGTTACACAAAAAAAATTAATTCAAAATGTGAATGGTTACCCCTGAATGGTTACATAAAAATCGTCAAGAGATACATACGACAAAACATAGAGTTTACTAGCAAGCACATAGGCCATACTAGAAATCTGGTACCCATGAACCCTACAATGCCGGGGTTCGTCTCTATGCCTAAAATACACCTGAAGGGCCGTTTCACGAGGCCATACATTACAAATATCCCAAGCAAA
Organism: Lycocerus yunnanus; assembly: GCA_036346125.1. Taxonomy (NCBI): domain Eukaryota; kingdom Metazoa; phylum Arthropoda; class Insecta; order Coleoptera; family Cantharidae; genus Lycocerus; species Lycocerus yunnanus. The sequence goes on from JARFIX010000277.1 coordinate 76,007, forward strand.
CTAGTAGCACGAGTGCTTAACAGAATTCTGTCCAGGTTTTTCAACATACAGTTACTCTTACAAAACGCTCAGAATTTTTTTAAATTTCTATGCAATTTTCTAATTTTGTTTTTCGAAAACTTATTCTTTAAAAAAAAATGTTATTAAAATGCATTATTTTAGTCATTAACCAAATATGAATAATATAACTATAAATAAACTGAAACAAGATTAATCGACTAATGATAATTTTCAGAATTCTGTCAGGTTTTGAACATACACAAAGTTCCTTATATACAACCAAATAATGTCATAAATCTAGTTAGAAGAAAAATCGTTTAGTTTAAAATTAAAATTCTAATTTAAATATTTTTAATTTTATTTAAACTTACACTATATATCACGCTGTATTCTTAATTATTCATAATACCTTTCTTTACTTCACATATTTTAATTTAAAAAATTTGTCAATAATTAATTTAATAGTAAAATAGAGGTTTAAATTTTCTTATTTGAATTTAACATTTGTAAATATTTTAAAATTTAATTATTGTGTAAACTTATGAAAATTACATAACTAGTCGATTTTAGAAGAAAAGAATGAAATGGTTTAATTTGGTAAACCAAAATTGCTTAATTAGAACGACCTTATAAAATTCACATTTCAAAAGTTTGAATTACCAATAATCCCTATCAGGACGTTCAATATTATGAAAAATGGCGATAATTTGACAGTAAAGGGCTAAAGTTTATTGTATTTCATTGTACTTTAACAACTTTACAATGCTTTACACTTATGAAATTACCAGAGTATATATTTTGATTGAAATAGCCGGTGGGAGCTAAAAGGGTTCAATTGAAATTCTCAATTTGCGATTTCAAAATGGTGACCCTGCATATAATTACGACGTCATCATCTTAAAGCAATGACGAAAATGCGTTGACCAGTAAAACTAAAGTTTAATTTTTTCTTTTACTTCAGATGAAGGACGATCTTGGTCAGCTTTCACGTGAAAATGGTTCCGGTCACGATTACACAGTATCCGTTTGGAGCCTTAAACGTCAGATCTGTTTAGATTTCCTTCAGGGAGAGTATACGAACACCTGGCGTAACTTTTCAAAACCAAGCGTTACTTTTTTTGAAAAGAAAATTCAACAGAGATACCGTCAAAACCCCGTTTTTGATGGTGTTTCAAAAGATGACGAGTAGCTTAGGTTGAACAACACATGATTTTCTCACATATAAATAAACGGGACGACTCTCTCGAAATATACACATTGCACTTTGCACAGCAAGATGTTGAGATCAATCCTACAGATTTTACTATCAGGTAGTTAATATGAAATGTCCGATTTTTATTTCAGTCTTAAATAAGAATTTATTGTGAAAAGACGTTTTACTTAGAACCAAAATTATTTTTGTATTTTGAAAACCAGGTTAATATCTTGTATTTGGACCGATTTTGTTACCTGAAATGGTTATATAGAAGTGCCTTTTACATCTTTCAGAAATTTTGTCAACAAGAAATATTCGAAAGATTTTTCTTTTAATTTAAAAAAGGGCCCAAATGCTGCAGAATCATCTCATGAAATTAATCATGTTTTGGAAAAGATATGTGTAACGAACGTACAGTTCGGCGATGGTTTACAAAATTCAGTCAAAATAATTTTGATTTACAAAGTGAGCCTTGTGAAAGACCGCTTATGGGCATTGATGACATTGAATTTGGGACTGAAATTGAAAGTGATCCATCAACAACTGTGCGATGTCTTGCAAAAAGTTTAATGTATCTATTGCTAGTATAAATTGTCATCTTCCTCTGATTGGCAAAGTAAAAACTGGATAGAAGGTGCCACATAAATTGACAGATTACAATAAGCTTCGTCGATTACAGGCAGCAATTTCTTTGAGTAATCGATAGAGTAAACCCATTCCTCAATCGTATTATAACGTGTGATGCCAAATGGATTCTCTGCAATAACCGGAAACGATCAGCACAGTGGTTGGGACCGGAGAACTCCGATGCAGCGTGCAAAGGCGCTTCACCCAAGAAAAGTTATGGTAACGGTATCGTGGACTAGTGTAGGTATTATCCATTATTCCTTTACAACCTGGTCAAACTATCACGGCTAAGTCCTACTGCAGAGAACTTGAAGTTATGCATGACAAATTGCGACGTTTACAGCCATCATTGGTAAATAGACGTAGACCAATACTGTTGCACGATAATGCAAAACCTCATGTGGCACAACAGACCGTACAAAACTGTACGAGTTAGAATATGAAGTTCTCCAACATTCTTCTTACTCACCTGACCTGTCGCCTACCGATTACCATTTTTTCAAAATTTGGATAATTATTTACGGAATAAAAGTTTTCAAACAGGGACTCGGTAATTGCAGTCTTCGAGGAATTTGTAGGTAATAAAAACCAGCCCTTTTTCAAAATAGAAATTTTGCACTATCTGACCGTTGGCAACGTACAATAGATGCAAATGGTGATTATTTTGAAGAATAAATACGATTTAAATAAAATTTACAGACTTTTATTTAGTCTTTACAAAATCGGACATTTCATATGTAACCTGATATTAAAATAAATTCGTTAATAGAATTGGTAAACTTCAACGGATTTTAATATAAAATGAAAGAACATCGATAAAATAGGATTTTCCAGATCCACTTAATCTGAAGTTAATACAAAATCATAATACCGCAGAAAATAAAAATTTAGTGCCTTCGAATGAATTATAAATTGAGCTGTTCATACTTTACAGTAACAAAAACCAACAAAGGAATGCCACCGTTTTTGCGACAATCCACGAAAATCGATGCAGTTTAAATTGCAAGAGCAGAAACAGGAAGCACCTCAAAATCCACAATTATTTTAGGACGATATGAAAAGCAGCTCTTACTCCGATTATCAAGTTCACCAGGCTTACCTTTAGAAAGAGGATATAATACTATTTCCTGATCATACTGATCATACTGATAATTCTCTACCGAGAATTCCAATACTGCTAACATAAATATCTATGTAATTTATAATGGTGAAGCTGATAAATTGAGGGAGAATTATATGACAGGGGTACAAGTGAGAAGTCCAAACTGGTTGATAAGCTGTATCTTAGTATCATCAGTAAGGACTGATTAAAAAATAACCTGAATCCAAAGAAAGCTCCTGGCTAGGACCTTATAACCGGCACAATTATTAAACAGCTACCGATTGTAGCACCAGATCCACATTGGAAAACATTATTTCAATGTTTATTATTTTTATAAAATTGCAGGGACTGCTGTACCAGTATGTAATACACTTTCGACTACCACACAGTCAAACGACGTGAACAATACCGCATTATTATCAGATAAACCTTTTCAAGCGCATTTAATTGCAAATATATATTATTAATTTTTATTTTTAATATTAATTTTTAGAAAATCAATTTCCTCCAATGAAATCGTGCTGGTATAAATCATCAACGACATTTAATGAATGAGGCAGCTGTACCATTAGTTCCTGTAAAGCAGCTGATTGGCATAGGGCCAAACGATACGATGCGCCATACTTCAGATATTTTCGAGTAATTTTTTTAATTGTATTTAATTGCCAATATTTATTCGTAAATTTTTAGAATGCGTCCTAGCCAGGAAAGCGGCCAAAGTGAAAAAGACACCTTGCAGATAATCTGTGACTAGCCTTGCAGGGAGTTATGACTGGTGGTAGACAATGTTAAACGAGTACGAGAGAAATCTGGAGTAGTTGGACAGGCGGCAGAAGTGTGACCGGCACACACATGATACAACTAAAGAAGAACTACAATTAGCAACACCATGGATAGAATAAAATTTAAAAAATTATTTTATAATTTGCTCAAAAGGATTTCTTTCATTCGCCCCTAAGTATATTATATTTTACTTTTACTGTACATTTCTTTGTACAACCTAAACACAATTACTTTAATTATAATATCTTCATATAAGATAATAATAACACATTGCCTTTGCAATTTAGCTTTCCCCCGCCAAAAAATATAGAGCGTGCTTTCACAGACAAATATCTAAATCTAACTGGACAATTTTCCAGTACTAATTTTGGTTACAAAACGCTTACATATTAACTTAAGCAAAATATGTTGGATGTCACATAGACATCATCTAGAAAGCAATGGCGAAAATGCGTTGACCAGTAAAAACTGAAGTTTAATTTTTTTCCTTTTACTTCAGATGAAGGACGATCCCTTGGTCAGCTTTCACGGTGAAAATGGTTCCGGTCACGATTACGCCGTATCCGTTTGGAGCCTTAAACGTCAGATCTGTTTATATTCCCCTTTAGGAGAGGGTATACGCGACACCTGGCGTAACTTTTCAAAACCAAGCGTTACTTTTTTTAAAGAAAATTCAACAGAAATACCGTCAAAACCCCGTTTTTGATGGTGTTTCAAAAGATGACGAGTAGCTTAGGTTGAACAACACATGATTTTCTCACATATAAATAAACGGGACGACTCTCTCGAAATATACACATTGCATGCACAGCAAGATGTTGAGATCCAATCCTACAGATTTTACTATTAAAATAAACTAAATAAAATTTTACTTTCCAATGCAATTTTGTAATTCTTGTTTTTCTTGAAAACTTATTCTTCTAAAAACAAAATGTTATTAAAAATGCATTATTTTAGTAATTAACCAACGCAACAACAAATTTCTATTATCGAATTCCTGCAAGACTCGCAACAATCTACTTTAGGAGCATTACAATTCACCGAACAATTATATAGAAGCGATGTTTAGTTTATTCTTCTATTACATTTTATACTATTAAACTAAACAAATATTGATGCGGTGTATTTGTAATATTATTATTTGCAAACCAGGGTAATATTTCGTGTTCAATGGTATATTTCGGTTGGGGAGGAGATTAAATAATTATGACCAGAACCAATATTTTAATGCCTTAAAATACTTATTTACAGTAAATTCAAAAATTATTCAAGTACATCTTTAATAAAAATCAAATCAAAAGAAAGCACATCAACCACACCCAGTTTCAGAATTACCTTAGCAAAAGAACGCAATTGATTTTGCCCATATAAAATCTACCGATTATCAAATATTAATGCTCGATTACTTTTCAAAAGTTATTGTTATCAAATAAATAATATTTAAAAATTCAGATGCAATATTATAATAAGTTAAATATTATTATAATAAATAAAAGAAACAATATTATAATTCGAGATAAGCATCAATTTAAAAACTTAACTGCAAAAAGTACTACCGTATAAGTCGAGAAGGCAAACATAAATTAAGTTTTTTATGGTACTATCCAAAAAATAGATTCAGAGAGATCACTAAATCAATAGGAAGGTTTTTAAACCTTCCAAGATTAAAACCATAACTAGTTCTACAAATCAAACACAAATTAAAATAAAAATATTTGAAAGCAACTTCAGATTAAAGAGATCGCCAGAGTTAATCTCGACCAGCTGCGTGCAGAACCTGGCGGACCAAAATAGGTACGAGCCTTTCTAAGAAACGCCCAGAAAGTAAACACAGACTACAGGGAGTATGGGGATAGCTGCATCCCAATTCAGGATACGACCTGACCTGACCTAATATTTTTAATGAACAATAAATCGCAGCATTTCCTGAAATACTGCCGGAATTTAGAAAATTGTAATTTTTTCATATTTTTGGTAACCAAATGTCGACCCAGTAAAATTCAAATTATTGTAAAATTTTATCAAACGTCACAATTTTCTTTGATATAAATACGTAACGTGCGGACACACCTTGTACATAATTAAAGAAACAAAAGCTTTTAAATCTCGCGCGCCTGATATTATTCAGAAAGACCGAATTTGTTTTAGTTGCGAGATTGTGGTAACGATACCATCAGATTCGGCACTTCATATTTTGCAAATGTGGGAAGCAGCCTGAAATTACAGAGAAGTGGTTAGCAAGTGCTTTTAAGGGTAAAATTATTTTCTTAGTTTTAAAATTTGATGAAGTTCGGACAAAACATTTTGATAAGTCAGCAATCTTCTTTTAACTGTTCAACCAATTTACACGGGTGGTGACATTCTTATTATTTATTGCTCGTGCCGATTTAATTCTTCAAAAGCAGTGATTTTGTTAATTACAAAAATTGGAATGACTGCTTGGTAAACGGTTTAAGGTATTTACTACATAATCGTTTCAACATTTCAAGTATTTACATTTTGCCTTTATTTTATAAATAACTTATAAAATACCCATTAAAGACAGGAACGTTTCGGAAAAGTAGGGTAAGTATTGTTGGGTTTTTATTAATTAAAATAATAATTTAATTTTCAGATCCTCTATTACAGTCATCCGCACAGAATTTGGTAAGAGTAATTCATTATTTTTAGTTTCTTGAGGTTAGTGCTGTCCCAATCATTTCCTAAATGTACCGACTACATTAAAATAGTTTTCATTTTAATTTAACTTGATTTATTATATTAAACTGCATCTGTATATTAACGGTTAAAAAAAATTTGCTTTATTAGTTGCAATCTTAACATGTGGTAGATTCAGTACATATTATTGTTTTTCGCTTTTTGTGGTAAATTATTGTTTTAAATTGATAAAAACAAAGAGGTGGGGAGGATAACTTTGTTGATTATGAAAATATTTTGTTTTTAATTTAAGACAAATACGTTGTAGTTGTTATGTTTAAACAACTGTAGCACCACGGATTTATTATTTAATTTTTATTTTATTATACAAAGTTCTATGTTGATTCCTTTTCTACTAAAAATCGCGGAAATGGTTAATTTTTTATGCTGATTAATGGAATACCCCTAAGGTATTTTCAGTGATACCACTTTTGGATGTTTCGGATACAAACAACAGCGACGACGAGGTAGAACATTTTGTAAACACTGCCTGCCAACTATCATTATCAATAAAATCTTTTACTCCAGCAGAAGTGCAGAATGAAATTAAACTGCTAAAAACTACAAAACCCAGGCTACTTGAACAAATTCTGAAACATCTATCGAAGAAGAAATGGGTACTTCTCACAACCATATATAATGCAATGTTGAGACCATCCTACTTCCCCATAACATGGAAATTTGCTCAAGTGATAATGATCTTTAAACCAGGCAAACCACCCAACGAAGCGACATCATACCGACCTATTAGTCTTCTCCAAATTATGTCCAAGGTATTCGAGAAACTGTTCCTGAAAAGAATCAGAGAGGAAATTGATCCAAATGACCTTATACCAGACCAAACAAAGCATAATTAATTTATTTTGAGTTATAAAATTTTAATTGAAATTTTTTTATTAGGCATTACAAGCTGAAAATAAAAGAACAATGACTCGACCAAGCAGTAGCGGTTCTCCAGAACAGGCATGTTAGGGTCCGGCCTACCCTAAATTTGTGCGCATTAAATAGTTTTTTTTCCAGTTTAAATATATTTTATTATTTATACACTTTTTAATTTTTCCATTCAAAATATTGCTATAATACTGCTAAAAATCACTAGGCCCTATTTTTTATTTGCATTTGCCTCCAAATAGATACCATTGATAGTTCGGCAGCCGACACTGTACGAATGATTCTCATAGGCTACGATGCTTAGATTGTAAGTCCGTGCTTACGGTACTCAATGCATCTGATTAAACCTCCATCGTAAATAAGATTTATATATTTTATTATTTGTACAGTTTTATTACACCGATGTACAGATTTTAGATTTTAAATCGTAAGGCGAGGCCGCGTGTACTCGAAAATCGAGGTGGGACGCGGGGGGCGGCGGCTCTTTTTTAAGGGACGATTCTTAGCATTTAACCACAGCACAATTGGCCGAACCGTTTTTCGACCCGTCGTTGGACGCGGGAAAGTTCCCCATCGTGCACAAATTGGTCCGCTCGGCCGTTGATTAACAACTTGGTAACAGCAGTAACAGAATAGTAGTAATAATCGGGAAACCCATTCCAAATATTTTGGAAATTTCAGTTGGGTCAATTCCGAGTTGATTCATACAGAAAATGCACTTTGAGTTCAAAAGTTTTTGTGAAACCGCTAGTACCAATAATAAATCCTCGCCCCTAAACATCCTACATATAAATATGAATGAACTGAAACAATGAACTGAAAAGATTAATCGACTAATGATAATCCTGGCTTAACAGAATTCTGGTCCAGGTTTTTGAACATACACCAAAGAGCTTCTATATACAACGCTAAAGAATTTTTAGAATTTACCCAACAACTTTAATTGGACTATGGGTCTCATTTGACGTGGTCAGCCTGTTTACTAATATTCCGGTTAAAGAGACGATTGAGTCCATCAAAGCTTACCCCCAAAGTCGGGACATCGATACAGACAGCTTTGCCGAACATTACGCACCGGCCACGTTGTCGCAGCGGACAGTCGTTATTATGGATCGGTATACCAAGATGAATCAAATTGAAAATTTTGTTAATTTTTTGTTAAATCGGTAAGTTGAAAATTTTTGTTTCTTCTTTACCTACAAAATTGTATTATTTCTGTATTTCGGATACTTTTGCAGTCTACCAATGTGGGTATGATCATTGCACAACCTCAATCGCCTTTTCTTACCTTAAATCCAAGACACAGAAAAGAACTGCAAGATATAGAGGAGAGTTTTACCAACAATGCAAAACAAATTGAATGCAAGATACATATAATTATGTAACTGATAATTAATAGTCGCTTTTAACTTTGTACACGTTTATTAGTTATCAAAGTAACCTTTACTTTATAATTATTGTAATCTCATACTAACCCTTGATACATTTAGTAATCTGATTTACATTTATTACATATTAACATTGGAACTTATAAATATCCTAATATATTCAATTTTAGTTTAGTCTTTGATTTCTTTATGTTGTAATAACTTGTATCTCTAATTCTCGTATAAATAAATATTTTTATATATCAAATTTAGTGTTTGATATTTAATTACATATTAAAAGATGTTCATGAACTGCTTTTGAATAATATTTCTTTATACTGCTTTCTGTTTATTTTTTTTTTATATTTTTAAAATTTTAATTTCAGATCGATGAAAGTTTTAGTTTAAGATAAAACAATTACTAAAGTCTTAAAATACCAAAACCTATTAGTTTTATTCCTTAAAGATAAAACCCTAAAAGTGGAATTTAAAAACAAAATCAAAGGGTTTTAAACATGAAATTTCAAGGGATCCGTTTTACTTGATGAAGATTTTCCTGCAGAAATATACAGAAAGTGTTAATACATTATATTTATTCTCAAAATTATCCCTTTTAAAAATTTTCCAAACCCTTCTTCCCTTTATTTAATTTTTTAATTATTTAAAAATTAAAAAAAATTGACCAAATTTAAAAAAAAATTTAATTAAGGGCATAAAACCCAATTCATTCAAAAAAGAAAGTATGATTAAAATCCCGGGACACATTATTAATTAAAAAATTTTTTAAAATTTAAAATTTTTTAAAAACAAAAAACATTTTTTAAAATTTTAATTTTTTTTTTTACAGATTAAACCTTTGTAATCCGCCCTATGGGCTCCAGTTGTTTAAATTTAAAACCAAAACTATCGGTTACAAAAAATATTTTCTCTTTGATGTTTGCTTTGGCGATAAATATAATATTCTTTCAAAAATTGGCAACAAAATAAATGTTTTAAATTTTAAAATTTTGAATTTTAAGAATTTTAATTATGGGGGAACCAGAAATTAAAAATATTAAAGGGTTTTTTATCCCATAAATTAGTTAATAAAAATTATTAAAACATTTTTTTTTTTGGCAAAAAAGGGGTCATAATTATTTATTGTTTGAAAATTGCAAAAAAGAATTCAAAATGTTTTTTTTATAGTGTAAAAATAAAACCAAAAAAACCATAAAGTCAGCAGTGTTAATGTGTTTATCGGACCAGGGGTTTTTCCAGTGATAATACAATTCTTTTTGGAAGCGAGAAAGAAGGAAAAAATTTATATCAGATATGGAATTTTACTAAAGAAAATCTGGGTGTACAATTTTGTATGTTTTTGTATTAAAATAAATTTTTTTGAACTTTGGTTTTAAATTTTAGATAGTAGTGAAAGGGTTTAAGAACTTCAGTTCAAAAAGTCGTAACTATTTATAGTAAAAGAAAATTTTACTTTAAAAAAAGTTTTCAAAACTGGCAATTTTATAAAAGGGGTATAAAAATGAAATATTCCTTTCAATGCAGTGGCCCTTTAAAAAACAAAAAGAAGTTGGGGTTTTAAAATTGGATAAACGTTTTTGATACAGAATTACGATTTTATCAAAAGGGAAAATTTAAGGGAATGATGTATGGGCTACACTTGGCTTTTTTCCCATTGTATTCCCCAATGTTATGATAATTATTACAGTAATAAAAAATAAATCCTACATTTGGTGTTATCCCTTTTCAACGATGAAACAGCAATTATTGCTGTTTGCAACTATTTTCACATTTGAATGGGCATCGACTAATTGGCACCAAATGTTACCTTGGTCATTCCCTATTAAACGGAATTGGGGTGTAAAGGCTAGCATCAGGCCCGGAGGGTTGCCTACTTAGCCAGTAAGCTCAGAAAAGATCTCCACCCGAGGGCCCACTAGAACCGGTCATTGCTAAAATGACCAGGGCATCAGAAAAGGGAAGCCGATATAAAGTGGCCAGTCTACGAGCCAATGCACATGCCCGGCTTTAGCGTCTAAAGGATGGATCCATGTTGGGGGACTTATAGCCCACCATGGCCAGTATAAATGCACTTATAAATATTAATTAATAATAAGTAAATAATCTTTTCTGTGGCAGTTAATTTGCAGTGCAGATGATGGTAGTCCATCAAGATCTTATTGGTGTTACCCTTTTGAACGATGAAACGGCAATTATTGTTGCTTGCGGCTCTTTGCGAAGTGGAATCGGCACTGGAACCATCAAGTGGCCAGACTACGAGACAATGCCATCCGGTATAACGTCAGGAAGTACATAATTTACATCCATGACAAACCCGACGACCATGGCGTGAACAGCACCAACCACCAAGATGGACCTCAGGTGCAGGATCCAGGGAGAAGGCCTGTCAGTAAACCCCCGAGAACTGGGGGAATTTCACGCACAATACCTTAAAGCGTACGGCATCTTTGGCGAAATGGATGCCAACTTGAAGTTCTGCGCCCAAAACTTAGCGCAGACCACATCCGGCGATTGCAAACCGTAAGAAGTGCCCAGGCAGAATACACGAGACCTTTGCCTGAGCTTTATAAGGAAAAGCGGAACTTTCTAATTCCACAACGAGGAAGCAGATCCGGTGCCTGCAAGTAAACTTCCACACCACTGGAAGAGCATACGAGCTGCTCGTGGTGACGGTTCGGGACATGGAGTTAGACGTGGCACTATTGTTCGAATCAAGCCGCATTTCTTCCAAAGACCTCTTAAGGGACGCCACGGGCAAACAACAATCTACCTCCCCCACCACAAAAGGCGTCCACGGCAGTGAGAGAAGAGTTTGTTTGGGCCGAGATTGATGGAACAACGTTTATCAGCAGTTATTACTCTAGCGCACACCTAGAATTCATCAGAAAACTGTATCTATTGATCACCCTGGTTAACCAACGGACAGGGATGAAAGTGGTCGGCGGCGATTTCTACGCAAAGTCGCCGAAGTGGGGTTCCCGAAAGAAGACTCCCCGAGATCTTGCTTTTGGTGTTACGCCTTTTTAACGATGAAACAGCAATTATTGCTGCTTGCAAATATCTAGAGAACATCGCGCAATGGAGGCTAGCGCTACGACCGGATATAATTATTAATATTGTTTTTTTTTAAATTCCCTTAATATTTATTTTTTCAGATTTTCAACCAAATTAACAAAGGATATTTTGTTAATTTTTAATTTTATGCGCTTGCATTATATTATTGTTTAATTTAAAAAAAATAGAAATTAAGTAGGTATAGGTTGTAAATATTTATGATTGATTGTATTTTATATGCAAACATAAAAATTAATTCTTTGTGCAATTTAGTGAGGCTGATTACTTCTTATCCGATTGCGATATAAAAATTCCTATTTTTCTACATTTGTTTATAAATAAATAGCTTTATTGTTAAGAATTATCAGAAAAGTTTTGAACATAGAAATAATAATACATTTGTTCAGTGGCGGCTCGCCCTAGAGTGCCAAGGGACACAAAAATTCCAATTTCAATTATTGTTTATTTAATTTTGAACATTTTTGCCATGAGGAATGTTACGAAAATTAATTTATAAATATTTGGGTTAAACTTAGCACCATATACACGGGTGGTTTGAGAGGGTAGCTCCACCCAGCTTGCATCATAGCTATACCAAAACAGTAAAGTATGTGCCCCACTTATTTTAAGCTTGATATTACAGTTTGCAATTTGAAAGCAACTTTCAGAAAATATCAGATGCACTTCAAATAGCTTCATAAATACTAGCGGAAATAGCAAAGTGAAAAACAATTTGATGAGTTGTCATGTGACGGAACGACTACCCAACACCAAAGAAAATTTTCACGTATTGGTGTCTAATCTAACGTTGGATGTTATTATATCGCAACTTGTAAAAAATGCTTAAAAATCAACAAAATTGTAAAATTCAAGTACGTTAGTTGGTAAAATTTAAGTTTGAAAATTCTTAAAAATTAACACCCTGATGAGTTAAATCTATCCTCGACTGTTAAATAAGTAACAATGCTTAATTTTAAGCATGCAATATACTAGGCTGGAATTGGAGCACGCAAATAGTTGATTTTAACACCTAAATATATTCTTGAACATTTCTCTGTGTGCATTATAACGTTAAGAACATGAACGAAATTTTTACAACTAAAAACTCCCAACAAAATTTGATGTCGACGAAATCTGAGCCTGCTATAAAATTTCATTATGAAAATTTGGAAAACTTTAGTTTAAAATTACTTGGTTCACTTTATTCAACTCTTAAATAAAGTCAATACTTTCCTACAAATTCCTCGCTACAAACATTATTTATTATTTTACAAAAATTACAACAAGAAAATATTAAAAGAAATTTAGTTTTCAGTACAGCAAAATATTTATTTACCTATATTAGTTACAGGTGTACGGAAAATGATTTTAAATCTAAAAAAATTAATTTAAAAATGTTCAAATATTTTAGTTTCAAAATTTCCTTGGAACAAATAACATATTTAAGAACTCGACTTTTGATTACGTTGATGATCGTATAAAATTTAATTCCACCTAGTCTTTAAAGCTAAACATTACTTTTTATTGCATTATCCTTAAGATATTAAAAATAAATTGGTGTCGTGAATACATCGCATGTCAAAGAACCAAAATTCAGAGACATGCCGTATCACCGCTTGAAATTTTGTAGCTCCACAAAACGTTTTGAACATATTCACCTCCACTTGGTTGGTCCACTTCCGTGTTCAAAAGGTTTTACATATTGCATTACAATGATCGATAAATTTACCAAATGTATGGAGATTGTACCAATACAAAACATTTCAGCAGAGGAAATAGGGCAAACCCTTTTAACATGGATATTTAGATAAGGTGTGCCAGCACCAATATTTAAATTACGCGCCTGAAAGCCTGAATACCGAGGAAAAGAAAAATAAACTAAACACAAGAGTTTAGTATTCTTCAAAAATTGTACACGAATTATACACGAATAAATAATGTTCATTATCAGATGCTTCAAACAACATCTACTTTATCCAAATTTTTAAGTATAAACTCAATTGGCAATAACAGAAGTTACCTGAATTTTGCAAACAACTGAGTGGACCTCAGTCGAAAAACAAACAGAAACAGGTCTACAACAGCAGACCCAGAATTTGCTCCTATTCGTACTTTCAAAAGCACAGCATAACAAGGATTTATATTAAGTGATTTTGCATCAAGTTGGAAAGAGTGTAAAAACTAAAAAACGTTCACCCATAGAATATAAGTTAACGATGTTATTGGCGCTTTAACTATTCAAGACTACCAAATGAGATCTGCGGTTATTGTAATAATTTTACTCTTCCTATTGATGCTTCAAACTACATATATCTGAATAAAATAGGACACATTATTTGAGTGATGCATAACCGAGAAAACAACAACTTCAGAGGTAGGCGATGCCTTTTGGAAACCTTTAACATGTTACGTATCAGTGTAAAATCAGTGTTTGAATATAAACTTAAAAATTATTATAACTGCTTGGAAAACTACACTAAAAGTTTTACTAGGCTACTTACAACGGACGACAGTACGCACTGGCACTGCCAATCCTTCCGCCATTTATTTTGGTATGCATAATTGATATAAACTTAAGTCTCCAAGCTGATTATCCCAACGATAAGGAACCTAATCTACCGCATTTCAACCATACAGTAACATTTTCCAGCAGTGAACAGAAACTCATGTCATCTTACAAAACCTGAAAACTATCAGCCTAGAACATGGTCTTCGTACAAAACAAAGGTAGAAAACAAAACGAAACCTTCCGAAAGAAATTTGTTATAATCATAGTAGACAGAGACAATTAAAACTACCAACAAATACGTCAAATAGTTAAAGATTGTCGACCAGTTTATCTACCTCGGTGCCGTTATTAACTATGGAGGATGCGAAGATAAGCTTCGTGAACCAACACATCGCTAATAGCACGTACATAAATCTAGTCCAAACACTGGTGTTGTGTTTTCGTGTTTGTTGTTTCAAAAATATATATACATATACTATGTATCACTCCCGTGCTTGCATATATTTTGTAAAACGTCTACCAAAACGTAACAAATCATTTAATCGTGTATTAATCTTGAAATAATTTTTTGATACAAAAAATCTTTAAATATTACTAACTAGGCGCAATAGCACATACTTTCTGGAAAATGCCGGAATCTACCAAAATCTTTCAGGAGTTTGCCAAATTGTAGACAAGACTTGCAAAATTAAATAGAAATTTTTTCTATCATTAAGGTTAGTTTTGCATTGAACCCTTGATTAGAGATGAATATTCACGGAATAAAATAATTTCTCATTTTGATTAAACACATTCAATTTTAGTAAACTAGTACCTTCCCAAAAACATAACTAATAGCACGAAAATAAATCTAGTCTAAACGCTGGCGTTCTGTGCTAAGATACGCACGTGACGCATGTTACAAAATGTTCTAAATGCGGTAATTCATTTTACCCTGTTTATAATAAACATATCTTTTATTTTATTCCATAAATCTTATTTATAAATCAAAACATTCGAAATAGTACATGATAATTCTTTAGACAGCGGGCAATTTTACTTGGAATTTTCCAGCGGCAGTCTCATGTGTTGCAGCTGCTCTTTGAACCAATGAGATTTGGTTTAAAAATGACGTCGATGGTCATAACAGGCAGCCCTACCCTTAATCGATGCGATTTTCAAAGGAACCTTAAATAGTTATCGTGTAGTCGATTAGTGCGAAGTTTCCTTTGCAAAAATCTTCATGGTCTTCGCCATGTCTTCATCATACGTCTGCAAACTATAAAACTCACGGTGCTAGAAATTGTTTTATTATTATTTATGCCATAAGGATATAAAATAGTTAAAAATATTTTTCCGAAACCTATAGTTTTTGAAAATGAAGTATCAAATATGAAATCTTGAGTCCAAAGAGTTTTAAAACAGGTTAAATTGTTAAATAATAATGTAACAAACAGGAAGAATTAAAATTGTGATTAAAAAAGATATTACAACATATAAATCTCGTAGGATATATTAATCTACTTTTCAAAACTTTAGCCAAACGTCGAGCGTTTTTAGTCGCTTATGTGCCCGCTTATAGTACATTCGGATATATTTACGTTACCATGCCGGCTGGTAAGAACGTCGGACGTATTTCTAGCCACTGCGTATAAGATAGAGATGGAGAGCGTCTCGAGAAAGTATGCACACATATCGAGGTCACATATTGGACATAGGCGTCACATTTTTAAATTTTTCAGTTTCATCAAAATTCAAGATTGCCTTGATGATTTGTTAAAAAATGCTTGACCTTAGGGTAAAAATGAGGCTGTAAACTTTGCTTTACTTTATCTTGTATTTTGTTGGATGATTAATAAATTTAGACATGGGCGTCACTTTTTTTTTTTTATTTTGAAATAAAACTTACAATCTGTTTATAAAAACATTCAGTAATTCGTATGACGATAAAGAAAGTGACATGAAGAAAACATTCCATTGAATGTTTTCAATTTAAGTTAATTTAAAGATTCACATGATAGGCACAAGTAATATTGATATTATTAATATTAATATCTACCAGTTATTATGTTCGTTTGTATTATTTAAGTTATTTAGACTATTTAAATTTATTTAATTAAACCGCGTCGCCAGATCTGCAGTTTCATAGCGTTTCAGTCTTCGAACTTGGTGAGCACGATGGTCCAGCAGCTTGTTTGCCAGATCATTTGGATGAGTTTCAATTTTGGTTTTATATTTTTCAAAAAAGGTTTTAATTTCCTCGCGCACTGTAGTCACTTGTAAGTCCCGCTGGATCACATAGTTTGGCACGTACCACGGGGCATTCACTATCATTCGGAGGACTTTGTTTTGATATCTTTGCAATATCTTGATGTTTGACTCACTAGCCACTCCCCAGAGCTGGACGCCGTATGTCCAAATGGGCTTTAGTACAACTTTGTATATTAGTAATTTGTTTTCCATTGTTAACTGAGAGTTTTACCCATTAGCCAATGCATCTGTCTAAGCTTAATTCCAAGTTGTTTGCGTTTGGTAAAGATGTGTTTACGCCATGTAAGTCTGCGATCTAAATGCATACCCAGATACTTGGTTTCTTCCACTTGTGGCAAGGCACATCCATTTAAGGACACTGGTGGGCAGGTGTCACGCTTCATTGTAAATGTGATATGTAAAGATTTGGTTTCGTTTACTCGAATTCTCCATTTATTAAGCCAGACCTCAATCTTAGTTAGATTGGTTTGGAGATTTTTAGAAGCTATTGCAGGATTGCTGTGTGATGCGAGTATGGCCGTGTCGTCGGCAAAGGTTGCTACCGTTGTCTGCCTAGTGGTTGGGAGATCAGCGGTGTATATCAAATATAGCATGGGCCCCAAGATACTACCCTGCGGTACTCCGGAATTAATTGGGTAAAGATCGGTATACTCCTCTCCGTACCTTACCAAAAGTGCCTGCCTTGTAGGTATGATTTTAATATTGAGTAGTAATGATGTGGCAAATTCGTCTTAAGCTTGCTAAATAGGCCTTCATGCCAAACCTTATCAAAAGCCTGACTCACGTCCAAAAATGCCGCAGAGCAATAACGTTTACACTCCAAGTCAGTATTAATCTTTTTCACTATTCTATGTACCTGTTCGATAGTGCCGTGCTGGCTTCTAAAGCCAAACTGATGACTTGGGATAAGTGACCTTTCCTGTAGTATAGGTTTTAGTCGCTTCAGAAGCAATTTCTCAAAAATTTTCGACAAGGTTGGCAATAAACTTATCGGTCGATATGATTTTACGTCATCCGGTTTTTTCCCAGGTTTGGGTACTAGAATAACTTGACCAACTTTCCACAGGTTAGGGAAGTATGAGAGGCGTATAATCGCGTTGTAGATGTAGGTTAAGATTTTCAAGCATTTGGGTGTCACTTGTTTTAACACCTCACCATTGATCAAATCAAATCCTGGCGATTTTTTAGGGTTAATTTCGGTCAGTATTATTTGTTCCACTTCATTGATTTTAACGTTTTCATGGGAAATCCATCTGGAATGGCGAGTCCAAGTAGCGGTGTATTTCTTCATCTTCCTCCACGGAACTTGTTGGGAAGGGTTTAAATACGTTTGCTAGATGTTCTGCAAAAGTATTAGCTTTTTCTCCATCACTTCTGGCCCAGCATCCGTTGTCTTTTTTGATAGGTGGTACCATGTTTTGTGGACGTTTAATATTTCTGGTCGCTTTCCAAAGTGAGTAGTCACTTGTTGCGTTATTGGTCAGACTACTTAGGTATGCTTGAATGTTTTGATTTTTTAGGTCTAAAAGAAGTTCTTTGAGTTGTTTGGATGCTTTATTGAATTTGGCTTTGTTTTCTGCTGTTCTTGAAATTTGCCATTGTTTACGAAGTTTTCGTTTTCTGCTATTTTTCTTTTACTATAATTGGCGGGATTCTTTAGTATATATTGAGTGTTGAATTGGGGTTGCCTCCCATGCTGCATTTTGTATGGCCAAAGTTAGGTGTTCGACGGCGTAATCCAGTTCTTCTTCGGTTTTTAAACGCATTTTTAAGTTAAGTTGCTCGTCCAGTTTCACTTTGAAAAGTTCCCAATCTGTCCTCTTACTGTAGAGTTTTGGTTGCTTCTGTTTGAGTGTGATTTGTGAGTAGATTGCCAGCAACACAGGTGTGTGGTCAGAAGAAAGGTCCAATGATGATTCTATTTTGCACTGTTTTGAGTTTATGCCTTGTATTATATAAAAGTCTAACAAGTCTGGTGTTTTTGCTGGATCGCTTGGCCAGTAGGTAGGTTGTTTAGTTGATAGACTCACCATTTTGGTACCCATTGCACCCAGTAGTTCCCTTCCTTTGACAGTGGTTAATCTCGATCCCCAATGTGTGTTTTTAGCATTGAAATCACCGCCTACAACAAACTTATTACCCAGAGTATTAAAGAAATGCTCATATTGAACTTTTTTGTTATTGTGCTTGGGAGGGCAGTAAACAGCTGATATTACCAGGGAACCTAAAAGACAATTAACCGCTACACTGGTAGCTTGGAGATAATCATGTTGGTATTTATCTACTTCATGATGTTTGATTGTTTTCCTAATAATTATTGCTGTTCCTCCGTGCGCACTTCCGTCCGGGTGATTTGTACTGTATATTGTAAAATTTGGCATTTTGATATGGCTCTTGGTAGTAAAGTGGGTTTCCCCGAGATCAGCATTATGTCGATCTTATGTGTTTCAACAAATAGTTTTAGTTCTTGCGTGTGTTGGCACAAGCCGTTGGCGTTCCATGATGCTATTTTAATGATCTCGGCCATCAGGCAAGCTTGGCGACTACTGTGGTTAGCAGATTTATCATCGTGCTCATTTGGTCCATTAGTCTTTTCATCATGTCTCTAAGTTCGTTAATATCATTTGGTTGTTGAATTGTTGGGGTTGGTATCGTTGGCTGCTGTGCTGGGTGCACCAAGTTGGGTTCGCTCAGGTTGTATGCAGGTTGTTGTGCTGCTATTTGGGCATATAGTATACCTGGCTGTGTCATTGGTTGGGCTGCCTCAGGAGCTGTGGTAGTTTTCTGTTTTCGAGAAGAATACATTTGTTGTAGCTGTTTATGGATCTTACATCCTCTGTAATTAGCTGGATGTTTTCCTCCACAGTTTACACATACCACCTGATCATCTCTCATCTTTCTAGCGCATTTGGTAGTCGGGTGGTCACCGGTGCATTTAACACAACGTGGCTGCCTATAGCAAAAGTTCTTCGTGTGACCAAATCTCTGACAGGACTTGCATTGTGGTATTTCCTTTTTAGATGGGGAGCTTCAAATTGTACAATCGCATTCATGAGTCGTTGCACATCAAAGATTTCTTTGTTATTTTCATTTACTTTAAGGTCAACATAAAACATTGCGAGAGGGTTTCTACTATTTTTTTGTTTGATGTTCCAAACATTGATCGCTGTGTGACCTAGTTCTTTTAGTTCTTCTTTCAATGATTCGACATCTGCAGATGGATGTAAGTTTTTCAGCACCACTCGGTAGGGTTTATTCTGCTTGGGTCTAAAAGTGTGAAAATCAGTTTTTTTAAGTTTTAATGCATTAATAATGTCGGTGTAGTTCTTACTAGTGTTTGGTTGTATTTTAACTGACTCACTGTAATATAGCTGTCCTTAGCCACGGTATTCAGTTCTGTAATAAGTGGCTTTATGTCGCCAACACCCTCCACGTAGATGGGTGGTGGTTTTGTTCACTCTCGGTGGTTTTGGTTCACTCTCTGGTGGTTTTGGTTCACTATCTGCTGCGGCTGAAGCTTCCGTTGCGTCGCCGTTGCCATCTGCTGATAGGGCATGATATTTATTTCTTGTTCCGATTGGGTTACTCTTCAGCCAGTAATCACTCATTCTCTTCTGTTTATAGATTATAGTGTTTTGTTCCGGGCTTCTTCCGCGTTTTCTGTTTCCGCTGTTTTCCATGTGTTATCTACTGGCGTAGGCGTTGGTAGTGATCTATTATTACTAGGAGGCAGCGGCGGGGAAAATTTAAAGGGTTTTCTGTAGGTACATATTGACTTTGGTAATGATGATGGGGAGCATATTGCGCTAACACTTGCAGATCTCCAGCATGGTGCTGATTATAATATGTCATACCAGTAATCGCGGCAGATTGCATTGTTTGGGAGGCTGGTATAACTGTAGTTGGCTACCCGGTTGTACCATCAGCAGAGGCGGCTGTAAGCATTGTGCCTGTGGGTTCTGGTTGTATATCACGGGTGCATTATTTAATTGTTGTTGCGGGTTTGACATCCTTACATTTCGAGGTTAGGTTGTTATTTTTCTTAATTTTCGGTCTGAAAAAGTTTCCCATGCACGAAAATTAATCTGTATCACCTCAAGTATGATAGTGCAGTGCAGATACAGTAAATTTGAGCAGTCTAACTTCACTCGGAGACAAATTTTTAAAAATTTTTTAAAACTAACACGATTTATAAAACTTGCAGTGTCTAACGTCACGCTATTTTGGGCGTCACTAGGGTTTTTTTCCTCAAAGGGGTAAAATAAACTAAATTGTTTTAAAACAGTTACATTTTATGCAATATACAAAGATTAAATAAATAAATAATTAATTCTTGATGAAAATCCACAAAATCTCAATTTTAAGAATTAAGAAAAGCTTCTAAAAGCAACTTTTATTTCGCCCCATCTTCGCTTAATGGTGTTCAAGCGTCCACGATACTTTCTTTAGTGTTATTTTTTACTACATATCCACTATCATCAAATAACCTTTATGTTTTTTCTGTATTAAATTCATATTTGCAGTTTTTTTTGTTTTGGAATAATAAAATAATTTTTTTTTTTAAAAAAAAAAAATTAAAATAATTATATAACAGAAGTTCACCATATCATATTTTGACAGCGTGATTCGAGAATGAACTTTATTATACAACTGGCTCTTAGTTGCATAATGTGGTCGAACGAACGGACGCGTGAATGGATTAACAAGATTCGCAAAACACCACAAAGTAAAATAAAATTAAACATTTTTTTTCATTTTTAAAGAATACAAATGCAAATTACAAGAATGCAAAATAGAATATGATAAAATCTTTATTATCATTAATTACAAACATGCGTGATCAAGGTATGTCGGAGTTACAAGCAGAGACAACCCCCCGTCATTGTGTGGCAGGCATACTTATTCAAAAAATAAGAAAAATCACAAAAAATAATTCAAAACTTTAATTGATGCAAACATTAACCTAACCCTACCACTTACAAAGGAGATCGGCAACTTCCCATCACAGAATTGATTCATTTTCATTGTGCGTGTAAGCACAAAGAAGGAAAAAAAATCGTTTAAATATCGTAGGTTTATATACGTATAAAAAGAAAAAAACTGAACGTAAAATAGATACTCAACTTAGATATTATAATATAATGAATTTAATTATACATTTAAAAAAATTTGCATATATAGGGTGTCCCTGTGACCGTGGAGAATCCTTGAGGTGGTGATAAAGGACACTTTTTAAGATAAATTTTCAAATTAAATTTTGTCCAAGTCCAAAGCTTTGGGAGTACCTCCTTTAGAGCAATTTTTTATTTTCGGATTTCAAACGGTTATAGCTCTAATATTATTGATTTTTTGGGCTTAATAGACTAGAACTTTTAAAGATCACTGCTTATCTACAAATTATGTTATAACCTCCTAATGTTTAGGATGAACAGATTTAAATTATGAATTAAATTAAGAGAAGAAATGTCAATAAATTACAAGTTTTATTTTTATTTTTTTTGCGAATCCTGTATTTTTAAACGAAACTACTTACAAAAACTAACGGGCCAATTCGGTAAAAATTTAACGGACTATAATTTTAGTCTATGTAGTAACATTTTTGAAAATCAACCCATTTTACAAAAATCCCCAAAAAAATGAACAAGGTCAAATAATTGCTTTAAAGAGGGTACCTCCCAAGGGTTTGAATTAGTAGCTTAGAAAAGTGTCTTCCATCACAACCTCAAAGGTTTACCTGGTACACGGATACACCCCGTATAAATATTATATTTTTGTGCCGAATTTATTCATAATTTTGAAATTTTCAGTAAAAGGATCGGGGTTTTTCCCAAAAATTTTAGTAAACTAAAGTTATAGCCCATTAAATTTGCTATCCGAATTGGGCCGCTAGTTGTTTTGTAAGTAGTTTAGTTTAAAAGATACAGGGTTTGCAACAAATAAAAAAATAAAACTTGGAATGTTTTGACATTTCTTTTCTTAATTAAATTCATACTCAAAATCCGTTTATCCTAGGCAATAGGAGGTTATAAACTAATTTGTTGATAGGCAAATTGACTTTAAAAATCACTAATCTATTAATACCATAAAATCAATAGTTACAGGGGATATGACCGTTTGAATGCAGAAATTCAAAAATTGCTTTAAAAGGGTACCCTCAAGGGTTTCGACTTGGACAAAAATTTTATTTGAGAATTAGTCTTAGAAAAGTGTCCTTTATCACCACCTCAAGAATTCTCCACGGTCACGGGGACACCCTATATATGCAAAGTTTTTTTAAAAGTATAATTAAATTCATTATATTATAATATCTAAGTTAAGTATCTATTTTACCTTCAGTTTCTTTTTTTTTTATACGTATATAAACCTCCGATATTTAAATGATTTTGTTTCTTTCTTTGTGCTATTAATTTAATTTATTATATTTTCTATATATTTGTATAATCAATCAATATCAAAAATAAGTTATTTATTACTGTAGTTTTGTCTATTAAAAATAAATTAAAAAAATTATACTGATGAAATTAGTTTATTAATTACGATGTAAACCTACTTATTATTTTATGTAAAATAACAAAGTAAAATTACTGCATTAATGTAAATCACAATGTAAATTTATTGCATTAATGTGAAAACACATAGTAAAATTATTTGATTAATATGAAAAAACAATAATATCGCATCTTTTATGTGAAGTGACTTGGTAAAATTACTTCAGGGAATGTGAAATATAATTAATGTACAGTAACAAAGTAAAATCCCATCATCCATGTGTTAACCCAAAACGACACGTAAAAATGACGTTACATATAACATAGCCACGTCATTTTACATTATATAATATGTAAATAATTACACATATAATGTAATTTTAAGTTACTTATTAATGGTCACCGGTGACCGTTGATAACATACATTATGTAAATTTATAAAAATATTTCTATCAGTGCAGTACAGATATCGATAGCAGATAACAAAACAGCTTCACCGTTAACAAGAAATCTGCACAAGGTTTGCACAGTTATAGTTACCAATATCGTTGCACATTTATCATAGCATCTAGACAGGGCTTTAAGCATACTTTTTTAAGCGTGTATTTTTCTTATTGAATTTTACGTCATGAAAATTATTTTATCTTTGCATATTTTATATAATATTTCTTGTGACTCATTTGAAATGTTAATCACTAATTCAATTGGGTCGGTATTTTTACTGTCGAAAGTAAATAACCCCGTATAATAAACTATGTTATTAAATATAAATGTGTAAAATCAATGCAAAATTTAATTTCTACTACGACAGCAAAATGAAGCTGAAGGCCTCTTAAATGCCAAAAATTACAGATTAGCTATCTAAAATAGAGCTAATTAAGGAAATTAATTGAATTCATCTGAAAAAGCATTCCAAATACAGAAAGATATTGCTTACACACTAATACAACAGTATTTCTTTCATCGCACATTATCAAAATATAACTATCATACCTGGCAGACAGAAAAGTCTTTGTCCATATCATTACCAAGCTTGATTCTGTTCGTCGTTATTAAGGACATTTTAAAGCACCTGTAAATAAAGCACAAAAACTTAACGAGAGCTTCAATACAAATACAACAATTAACAAATGAAAATAAACATACCCAAGATATGGTCGATCATATTCAGCCGGAAGGCGTTACCAGAAAAAAAGACTACTCTTGACATCGAAACACCTTATCACCGAAACACCTTAGGTCACCAAACTCAACTGGGGTCACGAAATTGCTCAGAAAAGCAGGCATCATTAGTTTACTCTTCTAGCTGCTGTCTCCACTAAAAGCAACCAACGCTAGAATCAGAAAAAGGTAAATTACACTCGACAAAACATACACAAATGTACTAACCTACAACCCACAATTGTCAACTCGCAAACTCATTTCAAAAGATACAATACACAAATACACAAAATAAATTGCTTAACGTCGTCCATAAATACATAATGTACATAAAAATTACATTAGCACGACAAAACACTTAATTGTTTCCACAGAAGGCCATCCTAACCTCGTAATTCCATATATCCAAAATTACAAACTGAATCAATTACCGTTCTCAAACAACCACCAAAAAAAAAACAAAAAAGTCCGAAGATATTACCCAATTCACCATTTTCATTTACAATAAGCCCGCATTGTCACTTTACAGATTTTTACGTGCTTATTGCTCGACAATAGGTGCAATAATGCAGCCACACACGTTCAGTTTCTATTCTTCTAATATCCCAGATTAAATTGGTCTTGTGTGATGTCGCTAATACCTATACGTACCTTTCTTTTTTATTTAGAAATTAAAATTTCTTAATTATTTGAATTACCCGAAAAATTTTCTAAATAAGAATATTTCCCATGATAAAATTGCTCGATTTGAATCGTAAAAGCTGACGGTGCACTAGTACTTAATGCGACTATACAAGTAATTTCTATAGTAGGTAATTGTAATAATCACAAGTGGTAAAAATCTAATAACTTACTTTTTTAATAATTGTAGTTATTATTTCTCATTAGTAGATACAAATGAAAAATTCGTAGCAACAGTTAATTAAATAAATTGGCTATGGGGAGGTTATCAGTCGTATTTGTTATTCCATCTTAAATAATTAAACACAGTTTAAAAAAACACGATATACTTACACGTGAAATACAACGATAACTTCTTGATAACAAAACTCAAAAATAATTAATAATAATATCTTACAAAGTGAACATTTCTGCCATCTATTAACCCTTGTTTCAACTAATCATGATCGGTCATTTTAATGTAAAAAATTTTTAAATTTAGCGACCTGAATTGATTTCGTTTAGTTCTACCAAATATTTTATATATTTATTCTCAAAATATTTTATATATTTATTCTCACAAATAATGAATTATCTTTTATTTTTTGAAGCAAAATCTGTTCAGGCGTCCTCTCGCAAAATCAACACAATTTCTACATCTGCAGTGCCGTATTTAGTATATTTGAGTAAATTTTACATTAAGAAAAATGTTTGTTTTTCAATTTTAAAATTTGACTTTCAGAATTCAGTGCGACATGTTGAGAATTTTTAGCATTTCAATAATTTTAAATATTAAACGCGTAAGTAGTTGAATATTCTATTAGAAGATATGCTTGTTAAATTTTTTTCCTGGTAGCTCTGCGAGGCCGTTTCCCCTTTTAGCGACGTGGCCTCCGGTTTCTTCATGAAGTATTTTTTATTTTGAAGTGACTTGTTTTGTATTCGGTTGTTGTATTTAAAGAGGATTTTTCATGGTAGTAGAACATATGATGTTGTTTTATTCTTTTGGAATCGAATAAATGAAAAAAAGAGCTTAGAATTTTGAGTCTTATAAAGGGCATCGAAACCCTGCCTACCATTAAAAGGTAGCAGCGTGCCGACATTTTGACGTCAATTTTTTTAATCGTAATGGTGTTGTAACAATCCTGGATCTTCGAGGGGTCGATGTCTTCCTCGTCGGTAGCACTGCCAACACCTGATTTTGTTTTATACTTGCGATAATCAGGAAACTCGCCGGTGAGCGTTCTAAAAGCGGCCTATCTCGGAAACGCAGGGTAAACACTTCTCTTTCAACTTACCTATCTTTTTTTTAAAAAGGGGTTGGTTAAGGAATTATTTGTTTTATAAAATGCAATTGAAAAAGATTGTGTATTGACTTTATATTTTTACATGGTACTGGACACAAAGGAGATTTCCAACTAATAGAATACTAAAAATTTTAATTTTTATTATAATTTTTAGGAACCTTTACCTTGAAAGAACTTTAACGGTTAACGTTTGAAATTTGAAAAAAAAATTTAAGTCCGTACCGGTTAATTGAAGAATTTAAAATAATCCAAATTGTCAATGAATTCTCGAATGTCGTATCTTGAATGAATCGATTTCAATGAATGCCGAATTGTGAATGCCGAATGTGAATACCAAGATTTAAAAATTACATATATTTATAATCTCGGCACCCACCTTGTTTCTAAGGGTGTGACCCGGGTAGTTTCCAGAATCTAAATTTCATATCTTAAGCGTCCAGATGTGGGGTGATGGATTTATTATTTTTAAGTTGGGACATCCGCTTAAGTCCGGATAGGCCAGATCTTAATGGTTTTCAGGCATTTCGAGACACTTATCTACTTGGTACATGCAAATGCCCAGATAAGGTATCAATACCTAGAATCTCGATAATTACTTAAACAGATGTGCCTCATAAATCTTTCAAAGTTTCGTTTAGTTTATCCACTCCCAGTGAAAGCGTACCAAGTAATGTGAATTACTACATTACCCCCGTGTTTTTAAAAGAACGGGTATTCCCCAATACCCTTTCTTTTAAGGAAGAAGGTTGCGAACATATTACAAATATATAAAAAACATAATGATTTCACTCTACCTTTGTGTCAAAAAAAAACAATATAACGTCTAAAGCTAATTACAGATATCAAATCTAAATAAAAAATTATTGGTTACTTTTCTAATAGGAATTAAATTATTTAGACATAATTTTTGATTTATTTAAATTATTTAAGGCAGTGGTATTTAAACGACCTGAGTTTATACTTGTCATTGCAGTCAATAATATGCCACATTAAAAAAAATATATATATACTTTACTATTATCTTTATTTTTTGAAGCAAAATCTGTTCAGGCGTCCTCTCGCAAAATCAACACAATTTCTACATCTGCAGTGCCGTATTTAGTATATTTGAGTAAATTTTTACATTAAGAAAAATGTTTGTTTTTCAATTTTAAAATTTGACTTTCAGAATTCAGTGCGACATGTTGAGAATTTTTAGACATTTCAATAATTTTAAATATTAAACGCGTAAGTAGTTGAATATTCTATTAGAAGATATGCTTGTTAAATTTTTTTCCTGGCTAGTTGCGAGGCCGTTTCCTTGAGGCGAACGTGGCCTCCGGTTTCTTCATGAAGTATTTTTTATTTTGAAGTGACTTGTTTTGTATTCGGTTGTTGTATTTAAAGAGGATTTTTCATGGTAGTAGAACATATGATGTTGTTTTATTCTTTTGGAATCGAATAAATGAAAAAGAGCTTAGAATTTTGAGTCTTATAAAGGGCATCGAAACCCTGCCTACCATTAAAAGGTAGCAGCGTGCCGACATTTTGACGTCAATTTTTGTAATCGTAATGGTGTTGTAACAATCCTGGATCTTCGAGGGGTCGATGTCTTCCTCGTCGGTAGCACTGCCAACACCTGATTTTGTTTTATACTTGCGATAATCAGGAAACTCGCCGGTGAGCGTTCTAAAAGCGGCCTATCTCGGAAACGCAGGGTAAACACTTCTCTTTCAACTTACCTATCTTTTGTTTTAAAAAAGGGTTGGTCAAGGAATTATTGTTTTATGAAAATGCAAATTGAAATTAAGATTGTGTATTGACTTTATATTTTTTACATACGGTACTGGACACAAAGGAGATTTCCAACTAATAGAATACTAGATATTTAATTTAATTTAGGACTTACCTTGAGTAATTCGTTTACCGGTACTACTGGTCTATCTGGACGCTGTAGAACAGAACTTTAAGTGGCGCGTTAACGTTTTTAATTTTGAAAAGAAAATATAAATTAAACTCCCGAATGATCGAATGAATTTCTCGAACTGTCGTATCTCGAATGAATGCCGAATTGTGAATCTTAACTTTTGTGGATGCCTTTGAACCAGTTGTGACTAACTGTCTAAGATTTAAAATTACATATATTTATAATCTCGGCACCCACCTTTGTTTCATAAGGTGTGACCCGGGTAAGTTTCCATGAATTTCTAATTTCATATCTTTAAGCGTCCAGATGTTGTGGTGATGGATATATTATTTTTTAAGGTGTGACATCCGCTTAAGTCCGGGATAGGCCAGATCTTAATGGCTTTTGCAGACATTTCGAGACACTTATCTACTTGGTACATGCAAATGCCCAGATAAGTGTATCTAATACCTAGAATCTCGATAATACTTAAGCAGATGTGCCTCATAAATCCTTTAACAGTTTCGTTTAATTTCATCCACTCCCAGTGAACGTACCAAGTAATGTGAATTACTACATTACCCCGTGTTTTTAAAAGAACGGGTATTCCCCAATACCCTTTCTTTTAAGGAAGAAGGTTGCGAAAATATTACAAAATATATAAAAAACATATGATCTCACTCTACCTTTGTGTCAAAAAAACAATATAAATGCTAAAGCTAATTACAGATATCTAATCTAAAAAAAATTATTGGTTACTCTTCTAATAGGAATTAGATTATTTAAACATAATTTTTGGTTTATTTAAATTATTTGAGACAGTGGTATTTAAACGACCTGAGTCCATACTTGTCATTGCAGTCAATAATATGCCACATTAATAAAAAAATACATATATAACTTTACCATTACTTATTTTTAAAACAAGACTTGCAAATATCTTTTTCTTTCTTAAAAAAAATAGTTTTTTTTTTTTTGACCTTGACGAAATTTTGATAAACAATGTTCTTATACCCTAATAAAATATTTGCTACCTTGTTGTCTTCAAATTTAAAATATAGTGATTAATAAAAAAATATCTTTTCATAATGACAATAACGTAATCTTAAATAATATCAATTTATAAAATAAAATATACAATAAAAAAATTTTTTTTTTCACAAGAGGATTTTGCAAAATTAAAATTTGGCAAATAAGTATATAATATAAATGTTTATCACATCATTTGTCTTTTGCACAGTGTTCTCTAAATAGGGGCCAAAAGTCATTATTCGTAGAAAATAAACACAATAATTTTTAAAACTAGTGAGCTTAACTGTTCGTGCTTGCGCGGAGAAAAGAGATCGCGACGCACTACGAGCGATTGTAATGTTTGTAATGTTTATTTTCGCGGTTTGCCGAACACTCGCGGTAGTATTTTCCATTTGTAGTTCTATTTGCTGACTGAAGAAGTTCATCTATGATGTAGTCTGGATTTGCGTACGCAGATTCCATATTCCATATGGTACAATTATTTTCGGCGCACCTGAAGTCTTGGGGTCGCGAGGCGGTGATAAAACTAACCATTACGGCGTAGATCAAAAGAGTAATCACAGTAAAGACGTGTTGCGAAGTTGTGGTGGACTATGTTAACAATTGTTGGGTCCCGAATTGGTGAAACAGGTTTTTGAAGTCACACAGTTAAAAAAAAATTCGATGATTTTGAACTTAATTCACAGAAAGAAATTAGACAAGTTCAATTTGCGGTCCATGAAATTTTTGGTATGTTTTTGGCTATCGCAAAAATTGAGACTGCTTGAGAAGAAATTCCATCCTTCGAAATATAGTCGAATAGCGTAGTATGCCTCGATTACTTTTTTTTTGATAATTTCTTCGCAGTAAAATAACAGTTATTGTTTTAATAAACCGCACTGCTCCTTGGGGAGAGGAGTGTCTTTCGTTTAACTATAACGTTTTTTTTCGCGGTTACACTTTGCACACAATTAAGTCTTTCACTTGTTTGCGTTGGTGCAAAATTTCCGCACTTTGCTGTTAGTTCTTTGCGCTTTTTCGCGTAGTTGTACACTTTACTTTAGTTTTCGCACTTCACTACCGAAAGTTTGTATGTCAGCTCACTAGTTAAATCGGTACAATTTAGAAAATATATATAAAATGGAACAATAATACAATCAACGTTATAATTTTAATATAAAAATTTACACATCAAGGAAAGAGAACCTCATGATCAACCATGAGTAAAAGAAATTTGAGAAAAATACTCTCTTAACTTTGTTCTGCTTTATTAAACAAAAGCTTAAAACAGAAAAAGGTTTTTTGTTTATAATTTTTTTATAATGAAGTTCTAAAAAAAAAATTTTCAATTCGATAGTCGAATTGATACATTGATCTAACCCTGTTCTATTTCGTAATGCAAAAAAACAACAATATAGTTATAAATCACACAAGGGTAGGTAGTTGACATAATGGATACCTAAGTGGTGAGAAATAGAAAAAGGTTATTATCGTTAAAAAAAAAACTGAAGATCAATTATTGATTTATTCAAATAGGATTTATTTTAACTTTAATGCATATCTATTCTTTGTTGTAATTTTATGAAGCTAGGATTATAAATTAAATAATCTGTTTTAATCAATTAGTTGATTTTTGAAAGAAATCTGTTAATTTGATTCGATTATACCCCTTTTGGGTTCGAATAGAGTGATATAATCACGCAAACATAATAAATATATATGATAAAGAGTAAAAAAAAATATATATAATATAATAATCAAATCATCATCTCAAACTAAATTAATTTGTTTTCGCATGCAGCGCGAAAAGAAAAAATTTTGTTTGGATCATTTTACTTTGTTAATATGCAGGTACTCATGTTGAATTACCCTTAATTTTTTTAATTAATTAATTTTCATATTTAGTATAAAAACAAACAATTAAAGTAAAAAAAAACAAGAATAGTGGATGTTTGCAAAAAGAAAATTAAAACCGTACAAGGGAAATTTAATGTTAAGTAAAAAAATGTATTATGTGAAATGTATTAATGTAAAACAAAATGTTATGGCATTCAAAAAAAAATTTATCATCATTGATCGGGGAGGTAGCAGTAAAACTGTTCTAAATTGTTATTAAATTTAAAAGTGAAAAAGTAGTTGTTAGTAATAAAAATTCAGGTAACAAGTTCCTTTTGCGAATTCTTTCGGATCGCCTAGGTTCTTCTTCTCGTTGCGGGTTCAATAGGGGGTTACAGTGATTCTTTCCGCATCGACTTCTGATTGTAGAGCGGTGCTTAAGCATGGGGTTCAACAATCGGTGAACTTAATTTTCCTCTTGTATTTCCGCGGGTTGTTCAACATTTTCATTGGTTTCCAGCGGGTTGGAGTTTATTTCGGGTTCGTTATTCGATTTGGGATCTAATTGATCGATAATTCTGTTTGAACGGCGCGTAGGGGGTAGGTAAAACGGTATGGCGTTGAGAAGAGGTTGCTCTTGCTCTGGAAGTAGTTCGTACTCGTCGCTGTCCGCGTTTTGTCTACGCGGGGGTATGTTATTAATTTCATTGTTAGGGTCTACGTATTTACCGAGAAAAGGCTTTAGTCGGTTTATATGCACCGTTTGGTCTTGTCTCGTCCCTACTTTCCGAATGCCGTACGTCACGGGTCCAATCACTTTTGTAATTCGGTAAGGGCCGACCCATGGTAGAGTTAATTTTTTTGAAATCCCTATTTTACTCGCTGGATCGTACAAATATACAAGGTCGCTAATTTTAAACTCGCGTTCTTTACTGTTTTTATTAAAATTTCGAGCGCGGTTTTCACTGCTTTTTGACATTGTTTCTTTTACGTGCAAAAATGCTTTATTTAATTTGGACATCATTTCGGAAGCGTAATTGGTACTCACGTCATATCTGATTTTATTTGCCTTTAAAATATCGTCGAAGGGTAAAACCATATCTCTACCGTGAATCAGGAAGTATGGGGAGTAACCCGTGGAACTATGTACGTGTGATCGATAGGCCATTAGTACATATGGTACCCAGCTGTCCCAGTCGCGTTGCGACTCAGAGATGTAAGAAGCCAATACGTCTTTAAATACACGGTGACTGCGTTCAATCACTCCATTCGATTGAGGGTGGTAGGCGGTAGTTTGAATTTTGTCTATCTGTAAGGATTTACATACTTCTTTAAAAAGTTTAGATACGAAATTTGCGCCTCTATCAGTTAATAGTTGTTTTGGGGTTCCATGTCTGGCTATGACTTGTGTGACAAAAACTCGGGCTATGGTTTCGGCCGATTGGTCGGGGACGGGGATGGCTTCAGGGTATTTAGTGAAATGATCTTGAAATGTTACAATATATTTGTTGCCGTTATCAGAAGTGATAAAAGGGCCCACAATATCCATTGCAGTCCGCTCGAAGGGTTCGGAAATTTCCGGGAAATCTTGAAGAGGAGCCGGTTTAAAATGAGGTGATGTTTTCCGCCTGTTACATGTGTTGCACGACATTACGTATTTGATAATATCTCGTCTCATATTTGGCCAATATAGTTTACTTTGAATAAAATTTAAAGTTCTGAGTTGGCCGGGATGTCCAGCAAGGGGTAGATCGTGGAAGTCGTGAATCGCCTTGTTTATGAAGGTTTTTGGAATAACTAATAAATCTCGTCCCGTCGAGTGGTCAGTTTTGTACAATATATCGTCATCATCTAAATAGTAGGGAAGTCGTCGTCTTCGCCATGGGCAATGACTTGCGTGATTTGTTTGCAAAATCCGTCCTCTTTCTGTTCTCGTTTTATTAGCTCTCTGTCCCATGTGGGAATCAAGGGGGGTTCTTCGTGTATTGCAAAGATGTGGTTATCCGATTGTTTTGGATTGCATATTTTAATTTCAATTGTCGTATCTTTAAATATAAATTTGATCATTTGAAATACAGTATCCCAATCTAAATCGTCAATCTCACTCATTAAATCCGGTAGCGCTAATTTAAAATCCTTATTTTGTAAACATATATCAAGGAGATTTGCAAACGAGTCAAATAATGTTTCATATGTGGGTTTTTTATAATAATTACTTTTGCTTATCAGATAATAAATGTTTCTTTCCGGCAACTTTTGTTCTATTATTTCACCTACGTTTTTAAACTGGAACGGCGACCTATCTAATGCGTCGAGTAATTGCTTAATTTCTTTTGTCATACCTGTATTCGCATTTAGATCTTTAGACACACACAACGCTAAAGAGAAATTTTCCGGGATTGCAAAGAAACTAGTTGATTCAATAATTACATTTTATTTTCACATACGTTCTTGTTGTTTTCTGCAAGTTAAAGAAATCTTTTAAAGTCGGTTTCTCGAACATGTAAATTCTACTGAGAGCGTCGACATTCCCATGTTTAACCCCAGGTCGGTGTACCACTTCAAAATCAAATTCGGCAAGGAGAAGAGCCCAGCGAGATAATCTAGAGGTTGAATTGGAGATCGATAAAATCCATTTCAATGCACGATGGTCAGTGATAATCGTAAATCTTTTCCCGTATAAAAAACATTTAAATTGTTTGACTCCAAAAATGACTGCTAAACACTCCTGTTCGGTGACAGTATAATTTTTTTCGGCTTTTTGTAATTTCCGACTTGCGAAAGCAATGGGTTTTTCATGACCATCACGTCTTTGACTTAAAATTGCACCTATACCCGTGCCACTAGCGTCGGTAGCTAAGATAAAGGGTTCCTTAAAGTTTGGGTAAATCAGTACATCGTCTGACTTAACGGCGGATTTTAGTTTCTGTACCGATTGCAATACTTCAGGCGTAATTATAAATTTATTTTCCTTTTTTGTTAAGTTGGTTAAGGGTAGAGCAAGCTCAGAAAATTTTAATAAAACGTCGATACCACCCTACTAAACCTAAAACGACCGTGTCTCTGTTACGTTACGCGGTATCGGGTACATCTCTAATGCCTTTAATTTATCAGGATCGGGTTTTACACCATCCTTCGTAATAATGTGCCCTAAGTATTTTACTTCACTAACTAAAAATCTACATTTACTAGGCTTTAGTTTGATGTTAGCTTTTCTTAATCTATCAAATATAACTGCTAGTTTCCGGAGATGTTCAAGGAGATCGTCGGCGCTGTAAACCACAATATCATCTAAGTACACGAGGCACATCTCACCAGTTAATCCTGAGAGGGTGACATTAATAAAACGTTGAAACGTACTAGGTGCATTCATTAATCCAAACGGCATTTTATTAAATTCATAATGGCCGAACATTGTTGTAAAAGCTGTCTTTTCTTTATCGCATTCCTCCATCTCAATTTGATGAAAGGCTTGCGATATGTCTAATACGCTAAACAAGGAGGAGGAATGAAAATATTGCTCTATAGTTTCATGCAGATCGGGTAATGGGTAAAAATCTCTTTTTGTCACTGCGTTTAATCCGCGATAATCTACGCACATCCTCACTTTTGATTCGCCAGTTGGGGAATCGCGAACAATAAGAATAATCGGCGCCGACCATGGTGAAGAACTTGGAGCTATTATTTTAGACGCCAGTAATTTATCTAATTCTTTCTTTAAAATGTCTCGTTGATGGTAGGGTACACGGTAAGGTCTTTTAGCTATCGGGGCTACATTTTCTATTGTTATTCGGTGTTTAACATTGTTTGCGCTAGTTAACACCTCATTGTCTGCAATAAAAATATCTATGTACCTTAATAAGAGCTCACGGACCGAATTAATAGTTTCGTCGTCTAGGTGGTCTAATTTTATCTGGGATAGGATATCGTCGTGATTATTCAAGACAGTTTCTATCAGATTTACTTTATTTTCGTTTCCTTTGTCGTCATTTTTATTTAAGATTTTTATGTTGGTAAATATTTTTCCGATTTGGGAATTCGCTTTTAATATTATATCGTAATTATTAGGGTTCATGATTCGCGTAATAACATCGTCTCCATTGTTCTGTACTACCGAGCTTGCAATGATTAACCCTTGATGGTTACTATCATCTTGTTCGACCAACACGTAGTCGTTTTTATTATTTAACCGCGGATTTAAAAAATTGGTTCTTATTAAA
Source organism: Lycocerus yunnanus (assembly GCA_036346125.1). Taxonomy (NCBI): domain Eukaryota; kingdom Metazoa; phylum Arthropoda; class Insecta; order Coleoptera; family Cantharidae; genus Lycocerus; species Lycocerus yunnanus. The sequence continues at coordinate 111,068 of JARFIX010000277.1, forward strand.
ATTTAATTTAAAACACTGTTCGCTTTCTGTTCGTTTTGGTATGATTACATCTTTTTCTATTATCAATGTTCCTACAAAATTTTTATCCCGTGCTATCTCTACCGTATTGTTAGTTTTATTTTTATTAAAATAACAATAATTATTATTTCGGTTTTCGCTTCTATAGTCGTTAATTGATTCCGAGTAATTTTCAATTATATCATCATTCACTTTAATATCTAAACTTTTAACATTTTCCTCACAATTTTCCGAATAAGATTCATCTTTTTTCCCATAATTTTTTTAATTTAACGTCTTGGTTTTCGACTTCATATGTTTTGTTTATCTTATTATCTCCAATTAATTTATCATAATTAACCACTTCATCCCCTTTATAACTACTAACCTTTTCTATAACATTATTCTTAACCGTTTCATTATTGAATTCATTTAACTTTACCGCACGCTCTGTTTCATTTTTATTCGTTTTATTAGCTTCCATCAAATTGTTCTTTATACTACCCGTTTTTATTTCATCTTTAATCGTCCCGTTAACAAACCCTAGCTCACAGTTCGCTTCTAAATCTTTACCATTATGCCTATTAGCCGCGGTCTTAATTTTACATTTCCTAAATCAATTTTTTTGCTACTTATTTGCTCAGTATTTCCCTTTTGTCGGGATTAATTTCATTAAAATTTTCAATCATAATTTCATCATTAATATTTATTTTACCTTTATTAATTCTTACCTTACTTATTAATTTCTGATTGCTTTTAGCATCATTAAAAACTTTATCTTCCTCCGCAAATCTGACTACTTTAATACCGCTCATTGTTCTCTCCGATCCGGACAATGAGATCCCTACACGCTCGTTACCAGAAGATTTCTTAACAATATCCTGATTCAATAAATTACCGTTTCGGCCTAAACTAACAACTTCATCGTCGTCCGATAACATTCCATACTCTACCACAACTATTTCCGGTTCAATATATTTATTTCCTAACTTAATTATTTTTTCATCATTAAACTCATTAATTACTTCAATATCATCATCTAAATTCTTTAATAATTTTCGCGCAGAGTCGTCATTTATATTTTTCCTTACTTTGGTTTTATTGTTAACAAAGTTCCCTCTATGTACCGTTCCGCAAGTTAAATAATTTTCATTACATTCGTCAAAAGTAAAAATTTTAATTTTTTTGTTAAATAAATTTAATTCGTTTTTTGAAAAATCGATAATTGCACCATGTTTTTGCAAAAGGTTTCTCCCAATAATGCCATCACATTGTAAACAAATATTGCTGCAGATTACAAAATCAAATTTAAACAAACCCGGGGTATCTTTAAGACCGACCGTAACTGTCGAAGTACCAAGGGCGGATTGCCTAACCCCCGCTATACCTGATAAAATAATTTCTTCTTCCGGTTGTTTCAAATCATTTAAATTTAATACTTCTTGTTTTAATAAGCAAACACTAGATCCGGAATCTAATAATAATCTGCAATATTTTCCGTTTAACATTAATACAACGACACACGGTGTGTCCTCGGGGAATGAAGTTACATTAGGTACGTAATGTGATGGTTTAGGGTTATCGATTAATTTGACGCAATTTTTGGAGATTGTATTATTTAATTGGCGGTTGGAGCTCTTACTACAGTTCGAGGGGTTACTGTAGCGGCCGCAGAGTTTAAAGAATTTTGACCGATTCTTGTTAAGTCGTTTCTAACATCGTCACTGCGATTTAGCAAGGGAGGTGGGTAATTCCGATTGACGCTACCGGAGGGAGGTGGGTAATTTCGATCGACGCTACCGGTTCGATTTAATTCCTGATGATTATTACTGTTGTCATAATTTCGGGAGGTTGATTTGAAGTTAGTGTTACCATTATAGTTATTTCGCGTTGTTTGCCCAGAGTAGTTCCTGTTGTAGTTATAATTCCGATTTTGATTGTAATCCCTATTGTCATATTGCGGTGGGTGATTCGTTCTTTGAAAGTTAAAGCGGTCGTTGTTTATTTGCGGGTTTCTGGAATAATTATCGTAATTTTGACGAGGATAGTTGCTATTATTCCTGTAACGCGAGTAATTATTGTTATCTAAATAGGATCGGTCACGGGCAATCGTATTTTGATAATTCTGTCGAGGAGGTTCATCATTTCTACGGTAATTATTTTGAGTGTGAATTTCCGCGACGTTTATTGGGTTTGAGCGCGTTCTTATTAATGAGTCGTTTATTTCTTGGCATTTTGCTATCTCTTCAGCTTCATCAATGGTTAAATTTTCCGTTCGCATTAAAGTTACACCTATTTTATTAAGCAAATCCTTTTTCAGACCTACCCTAAATTGATTTAATATCAATTGAGACGATTTAGATTTGAAGCCAGGAATCTCGTCATGGGTCGCGGTTTTCATATCTTCGATCAAAACTTTTAAACCTAAACTTTTAAGACGTGTGGTAAATTTGCTAATAGGTTCATCATGCTTTTGATAGCAACGTTGTAGGTTACTCAGAGCCTCACCGGGAATTTTCAGTTTACTAAATTGTTTTATTATTCTATCTTTAAAGTCTTTATAGTTTAAATTATTTATATCTGGGTCAGATTTAACAAATTTAAGAGCGGCACCGCGTAACCTATATTTAACTATTTTTAAAGTAGTTGATTCATCCCAATCTTCAAGTTCGGATCTTTGTGCAATCGCTTCAAAATAATAAATAGGGTTCGTTTCTCCATTGTACCCTTCTACGCTACTGGCAATTAACCCAAGAGAAACAAAAGGGTAATAAGGTGCAATGTTTCCACCAGGGGAGCCAATATTACCGGATGGTTGATTCCCGACATTTTCCAAAGAATCTGCACTATTGTGTCTAGTAACCGACATTTTAATGATTTGTTTGTATATATAAAAAAAAATTTATTTTAAGAATTATAAATGATTAAACGATTTATGTTTTAATAAAATTTAAGCAAGGGTTAACCGTAATATGAATATTATAATTTTTTTTTTTAAACAAATCACAAAAATTATATGTAACAGGGGTGAAATTTAATTAATTTAAAAGAAAAGGACAAGTTAGGTGTTGAGAGAAGTTGTTTACATGCAGTTCGTGAAAGAACCTTTTTACAGACATCCCGCCGCGTAAACCACCATTGTAACAATCCTAGCGTCTTCGAGGGGGTCGATGTTTTCCTCGTCGGTATCACTGCCACCACCTGATATTGTTTATACTTTGCGAGAATCAGGAAACTCGCCGGTGAGCGTATCTAGAAGCGGCCTTATCTCGGAAACGCAGGGTAAACACTTCTCTTTCAACTTACCTATCTTTTTTTTTTAAAAAGGGGTTGGTCAAGGAATTAATTGTTTTTATAAAAATGCAATTTGAAATTAAGATTGTGTATTGACTTTATATTTTTTACATATGGTACTGGACACAAAGGAGATTTCCAACTAATAGAATACTAGATATTTAATTTAGGACTTACCTTAAGTAATTCGTTTACCGGTACTACTGGTCTATCTGGACGCTGTAGAACAGAACTTTAAGTGGCGCGTTAACGTGTTACGAAAATCTGACGCTTTCGAAAATTTCTAGTTCCTAAATTTAAAATTATTTTAATAACTTTGCATTCAATAATTTTCTAAAATTATTTGAGTTTTAAATTGAATATTTAGGATTTATCGTTGAACCTTGAGGAATTTTCGATATTGTTATCACATGTGGCGGCACTAGACCCCCCGAGCGCAGGCGTAGTAGAGATAACACGGGTCGAAAATGAACTAGCCGCAGAAGTCTAGCTTTAGCCCTCAAGTAGTGCTGACGTATATTCCTAAATTAGAGTGCAATTTATCAGCGCTAGTTAGTAGAAGTGTCATCAACCTACAGTAGTGGGTAAATTAAATAGTTAGACAGCATTTTGGGTTTCCGATCGCGTGAGCGGATTTATTTTCCTATGGAAAGTAGTGGAAATTGTCATATGGTAGATGGTTTGATTGTGTTTTCGACGCGCCATTTTGATCCGTTGTCTTTTCATCCTGCGCAAACGTTAGCGAAACATTATCGTGTTTGCGCACCTAGAGATAACGCCACTACGTCACAGAAATTATTTACACCAAGTTTTTGTTTGCGTTCGTGGGAATTATTGCTATTTTGGATTTACCACGACTGCTTTTGGATGTGTGTTCACCTACAGTTTATTCGATCTCATTGTATTCACCACGATTCCGAGGAGGAATATTCAAGTACACCTTTGTTGGACGGAAATTTGCAGACAGCAGGCATCACCCGCTTGGAAGTGTTCATCAAGTGCTGTGCGTATTGTGGTAGTGTCGGATTCATATCTTTTGAGAAGATTGTGCAGTTTTTAAGGGTACCGATTGTCTTATTACCGAATGTAAACTTATGGTTTGTACAAACGGGTAAGTCTTTAATTTTAACCTTTATTAACTGCCTTAATTTCGTTTCACTAAATTTTGAAGATCCGAAGAATCGGATCATAGTTGCTTTACATACGCACTGCGTGATACTGTCTCTTCCAATTCAGCCAATTGCCAAGGGTTGGCTTGTAAATATTTTTAATCCGTTATTATTCACAAATAAAGTTTACTGCAATTGTTTATTGGGTTTTTATTGTTGGAGAGTACCTAGCAACAGTATCTACGACTCTCGCATCCGCATCAGCATAGAGTTAGTTTTTAACAGCGTGGCAAATCACAAATACAAATTTTGAGAAAAGGTTGTTGGCCCTTGTGGCAAACAGTTTTTTCTTCAAACGTTTGAAATTTGAGAAAAAATATAAACTAAACTCCCGAATACCGGCTAATGATCGAATGAATTTAGAGTCGCGAATCAATGCCAAATTGTCGAATGAATAATCTCGAATGTCGTATCTCGAATGAATCTGAGTTTCGAATGAATGCCGAATTGTGAATGCCGAATTGTGACTGACTAAGATTTAAAAATTACATATATTTATAATCTCGGCACCCACTTTCGTTTCGTAAGGGTGTGACTCCGGGGTGAGTTTCCCACGAACCCTAAATTTCATATCTATAAGCGTCCAGATATGGCGGTGATAGTTTTATTATTTTTTTAATATGGGACATCCGCTTAAGTCCGGGATAGGCCAGATCTTAATGGTTTTTCCAGGCATTTCGAGACACTTATCTACTTGGTACATTCAAATGCCCAGATAAGAGTATCGAATACCTAGAATCTCGATAATTACTTAAGCAGATGTGCCTCATAAATCTTTCAAAGTTTCGTTTAGTTTATCCACTCCCAGTGAAAGCGTACCAAGTAATGTGAATTACTACAAAACTTATTTTAATGCATCCAAATTTTAACGACCCATTCATTTTAAAGACGGACTCATCAGATTTTGCTATATCAGCTGTTCTAGTTCAAATACAGAAAAACATAGAGGTACCGATTTACTTTACATCACGAACATTAAGGGGTAGCGAATTAAAGTACACAATTTCAGAAAAGGAAATGCTTGCAATTATTTATGCTTTAAACAAGTTAAAATTTTATCTACTGGGAAGGAAATTCGAAATCCAGACAGATCATATGGCATTGAAATTTTTAATGACGACCAATTTTACCAACAACCGGAACTATAGATGGTCACTTTTAATGCAGGAATATGACTGCGTTATAACGTTTAAAGCGGGAAAATTAAATACTGTCACAGATGCTTTGAGTAGGAAGGAACCAGGGAGCGAATATAGGTCGAATGAATTTTTAGTAGCAATTAATCGATGATCAAGGGGTTTTTTCAAAAGAAGCTATAATAGGTGTACAGTCAGGGGAGTCATTTAATCACTTAGTTCCACGTCCAATGTTCGTATTCAGGTTTCCATTGGCCTTTCGTTTTAGTGAATCTCGTCGGACCCAAGGTTATACCGTTAAGCATTTTTATTACCCTGAATGTTTTTATTATTATTTATGCCATAAGGATATTAAATAGTTAAAAATATTTTTTCCGAAACTTATAGTTTTTTGAAAAATGAGGTATCAAATATGAAATCTTGAGCTCAAAGAGTTTTAAAACAGGTTACATTGTTAAATAATAATGTAACAAACAGGAAGAATTAAAAATTGTGATTAAAAAAAAAGATATTACAAAATATAAATCTCGTAGGATATATTAATCTACTTTTCAAAACTTTAGCCAAACGTCGAGCGTTTTTTTAGTCGCTTATGTGCCCGCTTATAGTACATTCGGATATATTTACGTTACCATGCCGGCTGGTAAGAACGTCGGACGTATTTCTAGCCACTGCGTATAAGATAGAGATGGAGAGCGTCTCGAGAAAGTATGCACACATATCGAGGTCACATATTGGACATAGGCGTCACATTTTAATTTCTCAGTTTCATCAAAATTCAAGATTGCCTTGATGATTTGTTAAAAAAATGCTTGACCTTAGGGTAAAATGAGGCTGTAAACTTTGCTTTACTTTATCTTGTATTTTGTTGGATGATTAATAAATTTAGACATGGGCGTCACTTTTTTTTTTTATTTTGAAATAAAACTTACAATCTGTTTATAAAAACATTCAGTAATTCGTATGACGATAAAAAAAAAGTGACATAAAGAAAACATTCCATTGAATGTTTTCAATTTAAGTTAATTTTAAAAATTCACATGATAGGCACAAGTAATATTGACATTATTAATATTAAAATCTACCAGTTATTATGTTCGTTTGTATTATTTAAGTTATTTAGACTATTTAAATTTATTTAATTAAACCGCGTCGCCAGATCTGCAGTTTCATAGCGTTTCAGTCTTCGAACTTGGTGAGCACGATGGTTCAGCAGCTTGTTTGCCAGATCATTTGGATGAGTTTCAATTTTGGTTTTATATTTTTCAAAAAGTTTTAATTTCCTCGCGCACTGTAGTCACTTGTAAGTCCCGCTGGATCACATAGTTTGGCATACCACGGGGCATTCACTATCATTCGGAGGACTTTGTTTTTATATCTTTGCAATATCTCGATGTTTGACTCACTAGCCACTCCCAGAGCTGGACGCCGTATGTCCAAATGGGCTTTAGTACAACTTTGTATATTAGTAATTTTATCTAGTAACTTTTCTGTTTTCTTTCATTGTTAACTGAGAGTTTTTACCCATTAACCAATGCATCTGTCTAAGCTTAATTCCAAGTTGTTTGCGTTTGGTAAAGATGTGTTTACGCCATGTAAGTCTGCGATCTAAATGCATACCCAGATACTTGGTTTCTTCCACTTGTGGCAAGGCACATCCATTTAAGGACACTGGTGGGCAGGTGTCACGCTTCATTGTAAATGTGATATGTAAAGATTTGGTTTTGTTTACTCGAATTCTCCATTTATTAAGCCAGACCTCAATCTTAGTTAGATTGGTTTGGAGATTTTTAGAAGCTATTGCAGGATTGCTGTGTGATGCGAGTATGGCCGTGTCGTCGGCAAAGGTTGCTACCGTTGTCTGCCTAGTGGTTGGGAGATCAGCGGTGTATATCAAATATAGCATGGGCCCCAAGATACTACCCTGCGGTACTCCGGAATTAATTGGGTAAAGATCGGTATACTCCTCCGTACCTTACCAAAAGTGCCTGCCTTGTAGGTATGATTTTAATATTGAGTAGTAATGATGTGGCAAATTCGTCTTAAGCTTGCTAAATAGGCCTTCATGCCAAACCTTATCAAAAGCCTGACTCACGTCCAAAAATGCCGCAGAGCAATAACGTTTACACTCCAAGTCAGTATTAATCTTTTTTACTATTCTATGTACCTGTTCGATAGTGCCGTGCTGGCTTCTAAAGCCAAACTGATGACTTGGGATAAGTGACCTTTCCTGTAGTATAGGTTTTAGTCGCTTCAGAAGCAATTTCTCAAAAATTTTCGACAAGGTTGGCAATAAACTTATCGGTCGATATGATTTTACGTCATCCGGTTTTTTCCCAGGTTTGGGTACTAGAATAACTTGACCAACTTTCCACAGGTTAGGGAAGTATGAGAGGCGTATAATCGCGTTGTAGATGTAGGTTAAGATTTTCAAGCATTTGGGTGTCACTTGTTTTAACACCTCACCATTGATCAAATCAAATCCTGGCGATTTTTTAGGGTTAATTTCGGTCAGTATTATTTGTTCCACTTCATTGATTTTAACGTTTTTCATGGGGAAATCCATCTGGAATGGCGAGTCCAAGTGGCGGTGTATTTCTTCATCTTCCTCCACGGAACTTGTTGGGAAGGGTTTAAATACGTTTGCTAGATGTTCTGCAAAAGTATTAGCTTTTTCTCCATCACTTCTGGCCCAGCATCCGTTGTCTTTTTTGATAGGTGGTACCATGTTTTGTGGACGTTTAATATTTCTGGTCGCTTTCCAAAGTGAGTAGTCACTTGTTGCGTTATTGGTCAGACTACTTAGGTATGCTTGAATGTTTTGATTTTTTAGGTCTAAAAGAAGTTCTTTGAGTTGTTTGGATGCTTTATTGAATTTGGCTTTGTTATCTGCTGTTCTTGAAATTTGCCATTGTTTACGAAGTTTTCGTTTTTCTGCTATTTTTTCTTTTACTATAATTGGGCGGGATTCTTTTAGTATATATTGAGTGTTGAATTGGGTTGCCTCCATGCTGCATTTTGTATGGCCAAAGTTAGGTGTTCGACGGCGTAATCCAGTTCTTCTTCGGTTTTTAAACGCATTTTAAGTTAAGTTGCTCGTCCAGTTTCACTTTGAAAAGTTCCCAATCTGTCCTCTTACTGTAGAGTTTTGGTTGCTTCTGTTTGAGTGTGATTTGTGAGTAGATTGCCAGCAACACAGGTGTGTGGTCAGAAGAAAGGTCCAATGATGATTCTATTTTGCACTGTTTTGAGTTTATGCCTTGTATTATATAAAAGTCTAACAAGTCTGGTGTTTTTGCTGGATCGCTTGGCCAGTAGGTAGGTTGTTTAGTTGATAGACTCACCATTTTGGTACCCATTGCACTCAGTAGTTCCCTTCCTTTGACAGTGGTTAATCTCGATCCCCAATGTGTGTTTTTAGCATTGAAATCACCGCCTACAACAAACTTATTACCCAGAGTATTAAAGAAATGCTCATATTGAACTTTTTTGTTATTGTGCTTGGGAGGGCAGTAAACAGCTGATATTACCAGGGAACCTAAAAGACAATTAACCGCTACACTGGTAGCTTGGAGATAATCATGTTGGTATTTATCTACTTCATGATGTTTGATTGTTTTCCTAATAATTATTGCTGTTCCTCCGTGCGCACTTCCGTCCGGGTGATTGGTACTGTATATTGTAAAATTTGGCATTTTGATATGGCTCTTGGTAGTAAAGTGGGTTTCCGAGATCAGCATTATGTCGATCTTATGTGTTTCAACAAATAGTTTTAGTTCTTGCGTGTGTTGGCACAAGCCGTTGGCGTTCCATGATGCTATTTTAATGATCTCGGCCATCAGGCGAGCTTGGCGACTACTGTGGTTAGCAGATTTATCATCGTGCTCATTTGGTCCATTAGTCTTTTCATCATGTCTCTAAGTTCGTTAATATCATTTGGTTGTTGAATTGTTGGGGTTGGTATCGTTGGCTGCTGTGCTGGGTGCACCAAGTTGGGTTCGCTCAGGTTGTATGCAGGTTGTTGTGCTGCTATTTGAGCATATGGTATACCTGGCTGTGTCATTGGTTGGGCTGCCTCAGGAGCTGTGGTAGTTTTCAGTTTTCGAGAAGAATACATTTGTTGTAGCTGTTTATGGATCTTACATCCTCTGTAATTAGCTGGATGTTTTCCTCCACAGTTTACACATACCACCTGATCATCTCTCATCTTTCTAGCGCATTTGGTAGTCGGGTGATCACCGGTGCATTTAACACAACGTGGCTGCCTATAGCAAAAATTCTTCGTGTGACCAAATCTCTGACAGGACTTGCATTGTGGTATTTCCTTTTTAGATGGGGAGCTTCAAATTGTACAATCGCATTCATGAGTCGTTGCACATCAAAGATTTCTTTGTTATTTTCATTTACTTTAAGGTCAACATAAAACATTGCGAGAGGGTTTCTACTATTTTTGTTTGATGTTCCAAACATTGATCGCTGTGTGACCTAGTTCTTTTAGTTCTTCTTTCAATGATTCGACATCTGCAGATGGATGTAAGTTTTTCAGCACCACTCGGTAGGGTTTATCCTGCTTGGGTCTAAAAGTGTGAAAATCAGTTTTTTTAAGTTTTAATGCATTAATAATGTCGGTGTAGTTCTTACTAGTGTTTGGTTGTATTTTAACTGACTCACTATTAATGGTTTTTGTAATATAGCTGTCCAGCCACGGTATCCAGCTCTTTAATAAGTGGCTTTATGTCGCCAACACCCTCCACGTAGATGGGTGGTGGTTTTTGTTCACTCTCCGGTGGTTTTGGTTCACTCTCTGGTGGTTTTGGTTCACTATCTGCTGCGGCTGAAGTTTCTGTTGCGTCGCCGTTGCCATCTGCTGATAGGGCTTGATATTTATTTTTGTTTCGATTGGGTTACTCTTCAGCCAGTAATCACTCATTCTCTTCTGTTTATAGATTATAGTGTTTTGTTCCGGGCTTCTTCCGCGTTTTCTGTTTCCCGCTGTTTTCCATGTGTTATCTACTGGCGTAGGCGTTGGTAGTGATCTATTATTACTAGGAGGCAGCGGCGGGGAAAATTTAAAGGGTTTTCTGTAGGTACATATTGACTTTGGTAATGATGATGGGAGCATATTGCGCTAACACTTGCAGATCTCCAGCATGGTGCTGATTATAATATGTCATACCAGTAATCGCGGCAGATTGCATTGTTTGGGGAGGCTGGTATAACTGTAGTTGGCTACCCGGTTGTACCATCAGCAGAGGCGGCTGTAAGCATTGTGCCTGTGGGTTCTGGTTGTATATCACGGGTGCATTATTTAATTGTTGTTGCGGGTTTGACATCCTTACATTTCGAGGTTAGGTTGTTATTTTCTTAATTTTCGGTCTGAAAAGTTTCCATGCACGAAAATTAATCTGTATCACCTCAAGTATGATAGTGCAGTGCAGATACAGTAAATTTGAGCAGTCTAACTTCACTGAGACAAATTTTTTAAAAATTTTTTAAAACTAACACGATTTATAAAACTTGCAGTGTCTAACGTCACGCTATTTTGGGCGTCACTAGGATTTTTTTTCCTCAAAGGGGTAAAAAAAAACTAAATTGTTTTAAAACAGTTACATTTTATGCAATATACAAAGATTAAATAAATAAATAATTAATTCTTGATGAAAATCCACAAAATCTCAATTTTAAGAATTAAGAAAAGCTTCTAAAAAGCAACTTTTTTATTTTGCCCCATCTTCGCTTAATGGTGTTCAAGCGTCCACGATACTTTCTTTAGTGTTATTTTTTACTACATATCCACTATCATCAAATAACCTTTATGTTTTTTCTGTATTAAATTCATATTTGCAGTTTTTTTTGTTTTGAATAATAAAATAATTTATAATATTTATATAGCCAATATGACATATAACCAACAATTTAGTTGTTGATTAGGATATTAAGAAAAGCTACATTATAAACAGAATTACATATATATTTTAGACAAGATATTCAAGAGAATAGAACTTTATGATAAATCTTTATTCATTAATTGAGTCAAACTTGCGGACGATGATGGATTAACAAGATTCAGAGACAACACACAAAGTCAAAATTATTGAAACATTTTCTTAATTTTAAAGAATAAAAATCACAATTACAAAATGTCAAAACTTAATTGATGAAAATCTTAATTATCATTAATTACAAAAGATGCAATATCATATACATGAATTGATATTTTCAATGTTTAAACAAGCAGAAACTTTAAATACTCGTTTAGAAATTTTTGATCAAGGCTTATATCATAAAATAAGAATAATGAACTAAAAATATGCTTTCAAAAGTTTAACCTCCTAATGTTTAATTAACATTTTAAATATGACTTAAATAAGGTTCCGGACAATCCTTATAAAAGAATTTTTAGTAAATTTTCAAATTAAATTTTGTAAGTCCAATTTTAGTAAAGAAACTTTACAAATTTTAATTCGGAGTTTCAATCGTTATAAATATTTATTAGGACTATAATAGATTGAACTTTTTAAAATCAACTCCTTATTCAATAAATCAAAATAATGTTATAATTACATGTTAGGGTATACAAGGATTTTTAAGATTTGAAATTTTTCAAATAAATTTTGTCCATAAATTCAAAGTTTATATTTTTGTGCGAATTTTCATTTTTTAAACGTTATAGCTTACAAAATTTTAATTTGGTAAAAAATTTACACCTTAAAACTCATAATTGGGATATATGTTTAGTAAGTATTTTTAAAAGATAAATTTTACAAAAATCAAAAATTTAATTGATTTTTTAATTTCTTTCAATTAATTTTTAAAGATACTTACCTCGCAATATTGAGGTTTAACTAATTTAGTTATAAAATTTTTAAAAAATTTTTCAAAATTCAAAATAATGAATAAATCAAAAATTCTTTAACCTCAAGGGTTTGATTGGAAAAATTTTATTTCAAATTAGCTTAAAGGTTTACACACGGATACACCCTGTATAAATATTATATTTTTGTGCCGAATTTATTCATAATTTTAAAATTTTCAGTAAAAAGGATCGGTTTTCCAAAAAATTTTAGTAAACTAAAGTTATAGCCCATTAAATTTGCTATCCGAATTGGGCCGCTAGTTGTTTTGTAAGTAGTTTAGTTTAAAAGATACAGGTTTGCAACAAATAAAAAAATAAAACTTGGAATGTTTTGACATTTCTTTTCTTAATTAAATTCATACTCAAAATCCGTTTATCCTAGGCAATAGGAGGTTATAAACTAATTTGTAGATAGATAAATTGACTTTAAAAAATCACTAATCTATTAATACCATAAAATCAATAGTTACGGTGATATGGCCGTTTGAATGCAGAAATTCAAAAAATTGCTTTAAAAAGGGGTACCCCTCAAGGGTTTCGACTTGGACAAAAATTTTATTTGAGAATTAGTCTTAGAAAAGTGTCCTTTATCACCACCTCAAGGATTCTCCACGGTCACGGGGACACCCTATATGTATACGCAAAGTATTTTCTAAAAGTATAATTAAATTCATATATTATAATATCTAAGTTGAGTATCTATTTTACGTTCAGTTTCTTTTCTTTTTTTTTTATACGTATATAAACCTCCGATATTTAAATGATTTTGTTTCTTTCTTTGTGCTATTAATTTAATTTATTATATTTTCTATATATTTGTATAATCAATCAATATCAAAAATAAGTTATTTATTACTGTAGTTTTGTCTATTAAAAATAAATTAAAAAAATTATACTGATGAAATTAGTTTATTAATTACGATGTAAACCTACTTATTATTTTATGTAAAATAACAAAGTAAAATTACTGCATTAATGTAAATCACAATGTAAATTTATTGCATTAATGTGAAAACACATAGTAAAATTATTTGATTAATATGAAAAAACAAATAATATCGCATCTTTTATGTGAAGTGACTTGGTAAAATTACTTCGGCAATGTGAAATTGCATAATTAATGTACAGTAACAAAGTAAAATCCCATCATCCATGTGATTAACCCAAAACGACACGTAAAAATGACGTTACATATAACATAGCCACGTCATTTTACATTATATAATATGTAAATAATACATATAATGTAATTATAAGTTACTTATTAATGGTTACCGGTGACCGTTGATAACATACATTATGTAAATTTATAAAAATATTTCTATCAGTGCAGTACAGATATCGATAGCAGATAACAAAACAGCTTCACCGTTAAGAAGAAATCTGCACAAGGTTTGCACAGTTATAGTTACCAATATCGTTGCACATTTATCATAGCATCTAGACAGGGCTTTAAGCATACTTTTTTAAGCGTGTATTTTTCTTATTGAATTTTACGTCATGAAAATTATTTTATCTTTGCATATTTTATATAATATTTCTTGTGACTCATTTGAAATGTTAATCACTAATTCAATTGGGTCGGTATTTTTACTGTCGAAAGTAAATAACCCCGTATAATAAACTATGTTATTAAATATAAATGTGTAAAATCAATGCAAAATTTAATTTCTACTACGACAGCAAAATGAAGCTGAAGGCCTCTTAAATGCCAAAAATTACAGATTAGCTATCTAAAATAGAGCTAATTAAGGAAATTAATTGAATTCGTCTGAAAAAAGCATTCCACATACAGAAAGATATTGCTTACACACTAATACAACATGTATTTCTTTCATTGCACATTATCAAAATATAACTATCATACCTGGCAGACAGAAAAGTCTTTGTCCATATCATTACCGAGCTTGATTCTGTTTGTCGTCATTAAGGACATTTTAAAGCACCTGTAAATAAAGCACAAAAAACTTAACGGAGAGCTTCAATACAAATACAACAATTAACAAATGAAAATAAACATACCCAAGATATGGTCGATCATATTCAGCCGGAAGGCGTTACCAGAAAAGAAGACTACTCTTGACATCGAAACACCTTATCACCAAAACACCTTAGGTCACCAAACTCAACTGGAGTCACGAAATTGCTCAGAAAAGCAGGCATCATTAGTTTGCTCTTCTAGCTGCTGTCTCCACTAAAAGCAACCAACGCTAGAATCAAGAAAAAAGGTAAATTACACTCGACAAAACATACACAAATGTACTAACCTACAACCCACAATCTGGTTCAACGTCGCAAAAACTCATTTCAAAATGATACAATTAGCACAAAATAACACAAAATAAATTGCTTAACGTCGTCCATAAATACATAATGTACTACATAAAAATTACATTAGCACGACAAAACACTTAATTGTTTCCACAGAAGGCCATCCTAACCTCGCAATTCCATATATCCAAAATTACAAACTGGATCAATTACCGTTCTCAAACAACCACCAACAAAAAAAACCAAAAAAGTCCGAAGATATTACTCAATTCACCATTTTCATTTACAATAAGCCCGCATTGTCGCTTTACAGATGCTTATTGCTCGACAATAGGTGCAATAATGCAGCCCACACACGTTCAGTTTCTATTCTTCTAATATCCCAGATTAAATTGGTCTTGTGTGATGTCGCTAATACCTATACGTACCTTTCTTTTTTATTTAGAAATTAAAATTTCTTAATTATTTGAATTACCCGAAAAATTTCCTAAATAAGAATATTTCCCATGATAAAATTGCTCGATTTGAATCGTAAAAGCTGACGGTGCACTAGTACTTAATGCGACTATACAAGTAATTTCTATAGTAGGTAATTGTAATAATCACAAGTGGTAAAAATCTAATAACTTACTTTTTTAATAATTGTAGTTATTATTTCTCATTAGTAGATACAAATGAAAAATTCGTAGCAACAGTTAATTAAATAAATTGGCTATGGGGAGGTTATCAGTCGTATTTGTTATTCCATCTTAAATAATTAAACACAGTTTAACAACAACACGATATACCTACACATGAAATACAACGATAACTTCTTGATAACAAAACTCAAAAATAATTAATAATAATATCTTACAAAGTGAACATTTCTGCCATCTATTAACCCTTGTTTCAACTAATCATGATCGGTCATTTTTAATGTAAAAATTTATAAATTTAGCGACCTGAATTGATTTCGTTTAGTTCTATCAAATATTTTATATATTTATTCTCAAAAATAATGAATTATCTTTTATTTTTTTGATGCAAAATCTGTTCAGGCGTCCTCTCGCAAAATCAATACAATTTCTACATCTGCAGTGCCGTATTTAGTATATTTGAGTACATTTTTACATTAAAAAAATGATTGTTTTTTAATTTTTAAAATTTGACTTCCAGAATTCAGTGCGACATGTTGAGAATTTTTTAGACATTTCAATAATTTTTAAATATTATACGCCTAAGTAGTTGAATATTCTATTAGAAGATGTGCTTGTTAAATTTTTTTCCCTGGCTAGCTCTGCGAGGCCGTTTCCCTTTGGGCGACGCGTGGCCTCCGGTTTCTTCATGAAGTATTTTTTTATTTTGGAGTGACTTGTTTTGTATTCGGTTGTTGCATTTAAAGAGGATTTCTTTATGGTAGTAGTACATATGATGTTGTTTTATTCTTTTGGAATCGAATAAATGAAAAAAAGAGCTTAGAATTATGAGTCTTATAAAGGGCATCGAAACCCTGCCTACCATTAAAAAGGTAGCAGCGTGCCGACATTTTGACGTCAATTTTGGTAATTGTAATGGTGTTGTAACAATCCTGGATCTTCGAGGGGTCGATGTCTTCCTCGTCGGTAGCACTGCCAACACCTGATTTTGTTTTATACTTGCGATAATCAGGAAACTCGCCGGTGAGCGTGTCTAAAAGCGGCCGTATCTCGGAAACGCAGGGTAAACACTTCTCTTTCAACTTACCTATCTTTTTTTGAAAAAGGGGTTGGTCAAGGAATTAATTGTTTTATAAAATGCAAATTGAAATTAAGATTGTGTATTGACTTTATATTTTTTACATACGGTACTGGACACAAAGGAGATTTCCAACTAATAGAATACTAGATATTTAACTTTAATTTAGGACTTACCTTGAGTAATTCGTTTACCGGTACTACTGGTCTATCTGGACGCTGTAGAACAGAACTTTAAGTGGCGCGTTAACGTTTTTAATTTTGAAAAAGAAAATATAAATTAAACTCCCGAATGATCGAATGAATTTCTCGAACTGTCGTATCTCGAATGAATGCCGAATTGTGAATCTTAACTTTTGTGGATGCCGAATTGTGAATGCCGAGTTGTGACTAACTGTCTAAGATTTAAAATTACATATATTTATAATCTCGGCACCCACCTTTGTTTCATAAGGGGGTGACCCCGGGTAAGTTTCCATGAATTTCTAATTTCATATCTTTAAGCGTCCAGATGTTGTGGTGATGGATATATTATTTTTTTAAAGGGGTGACATCCGCTTAAGTCCGGGATAGGCCAGATCTTAATGGCTTTTGCAGACATTTCGAGACACTTATCTACTTGGTACATGCAAATGCCCAGATAAGTGTATCTAATACCTAGAATCTCGATAATACTTAAGCAGATGTGCCTCATAAATCCTTTAACAGTTTCGTTTATTTCATCCACTCCCAGTGAACGTACCAAGTAATGTGAATTACTACATTACCCCCGTGTTTTTAAAAGAACGGGTATTCCCCAATACCCTTTCTTTTAAGGAAGAAGGTTGCGAAAATATTACAAATATATAAAAAACATATGATCTCACTCTACCTTTGTGTCAAAAAAAACAATATAAATGCTAAAGCTAATTACAGATATCTAATCTAAAAAAAAATCATTGGTTACTTTTCTAATATGAATTAAATTATTTAGACATAATTTTGATTTATTTAAATTATTTAAGGCAGTGGTATTTAAACGACCTGAGTCCATACTTGTCATTGCAGTCAATAATATGCCACATTAAAAAAAAATATATATATAACTTTACTATTACTTATTTTTAAAACAAGACTTGCAAATATCTTTTTCTTTCTTAAAAAATAGTTTTTTTTTTTGACCTTTACGAAATTTCGATAAACAATGTTCTTATATCCTAATAAAATATTTGCTACCTTGTTGTCTTCAAATTTAAGAATATAGTGATTAATAAAAAAAAATATCTTTTTCATAATGACAATAACGTAAATTTTAAATAATATCAATTTATAAAAATAAAATATACAATAAAAAATTTTTTTTTTTTTTCACAAGAGGATTTTGCAAAATTAAAATTTGGCAAATAAGTATATAATATAAATGTTTATCACATCATTTGTCTTTTGCACAGTGTTCTCTAAATAGGGGCCAAAAGTCATTATTCGTAGAAAATAAACACAATAATTTTTAAAACTAGTGAGCTTAACTGTTCGTGCTTGCGCGGAGAAAAGAGATCGCGACGCACTACGAGCGATTGTAAAATTTGTAATGTTTATTTTCGCGGTTTGCCGAACACTCGCGGTAGTATTTTCCATTTGTAGTTCTATTTGCTGACTGAAGAAGTTCATCTATGATGTAGTCTGGATTTGCGTACGCAGATTCCATATTCCATATGGTACAATTATTTTCGGCGCACCTGAAGTCTTGGGGTCGCGAGGCGGTGATAAAACTAACCATTACGGCGTAGATCAAAAAGAGTAATCACAGTAAAGACGTGTTGCGAAGTTGTGGTGGACTATGTTAACAATTGTTGGGTCCCGAATTGGTGAAACAGGTTTTTGAAGTCACACAGTTAAAAAAAAATTCGATGATTTTGAACTTAATTCACAGAAAGAAATTAGACAAGTTCAATTTGCGGTCCATGAAATTTTGGTGTGTTTATTAGCCATCGCAAAAATTGAGACTGCTTGAGAAGAAATTCCATCCTTCGAAATATAGTCGAATAGCGTAGTATGCCTCGATTACTTTTTTTTTGATTATTTCTTCGCAGTAAAATAACAGTTATTGTTTTAATAAACCGCACTGTTCCTTGGGGAGAGGAGTGTCCTTCGTTTAACTATAACGTCTTTTTCGCGGTTACACTTTGCACACAATTAAGTCTTTCACTTGTTTGCGTTGGTGCAAAATTTCCGCACTTTTGCTGTTAGTTCTTTGCGCTTTTTCGCGTAGTTGTACACTTTACTTTAGTTTTCGCACTTCACTACCGAAAAGTTTGCATGTTCGCTCACTAGTTAAATCGGTACAATTTAGAAAATATATATAAAATGGAACAATAATACAATCAACGTTATAATTTTAATATAAAAATTTACACATACAAGGAAAGAGAACCTCATGATCAACCATGAGTAAAAAGAAATTTGAGAAAAAAATACTCTCTTAACTTTGTTCTGCTTTATTAAACAAAAGCTTAAAACAGAAAAAGGTTTTTTTTTTGTTTATAATTTTTTTTTTATAATGAAGTTCTAAAAAAAAAATTTTCAATTCGATAGTCGAATTGATACATTGATCTAACCCTGTTCTATTTCGTAATGCAAAAAAAAACAACAACAATATAGTTATAAATCACACAAGGGTAGGTAGTTGACATAAGGGATACCTAAGTGGTGAGAAATAGAAAAGGTTATTATCGTTAAAAAAACTGAAGATCAATTATTGATTTATTCAAATAGGATTTATTTTAACTTTAATGCATATCTATTCTTTGTTGTAATTTTATGAAGCTAGGATTATAAATTAAATAATCTGTTTTAATCAATTAGTTGATTTTTGAAAGAAATCTGTTAATTTGATTCGATTATACCCCTTTTGGGTTCGAATAGAGTGATATAATCACGCAAACATAATAAATATATATGATAAAGAGTAAAAAAAAATATATATAATATAATAATCAAATCATCATCTCAAACTAAATTAATTTGTTTTCGCATGCAGCGCGAAAAGAAAAAATTTTGTTTGGATCATTTTTTTTTTACTTTGTTAATATGCAGGTACTCATGTTGAATTACCCTTAATTTTTTTAATTAATTAATTTTCATATTTAGTATAAAAACAAACAATTAAAGTAAAAAAAAACAAGAATAGTGGATGTTTGCAAAAAGAAAATTAAAACCGTACAAAGGAAATTTAATGTTAAGTAAAAAAAATGTATTATGTGAAATGTATTAATGTAAAACAAAATGTTATGGCATTCAAAAAAAAATTTATCATCATTGATCGGGGAGGTAGCAGTAAAACTGTTCTATATTGTTATTAAATTTAAAAGTGAAAAAGTAGTTGTTAGTAATAAAAAAATTCAGGTAACAAGTTCCTTTTGCGAATTCTTTCGGATCGCCTAGGTTCTTCTTCTCGTTGCGGGTTCAATAGGGGGGTTACAGTGATTCTTTCCGCATCGACTTCTGATTGTAGAGCGGTGCTTAAGCATGGGGGTTCAACAATCGGTGAACTTAATTTTTCCTCTTGTATTTCCGCGGGTTGTTCAACATTTTCATTGGTTTCCAGCGGGTTGGAGTTTATTTCGGGTTCGTTATTCGATTTGGGATCTAATTGATCGATAATTCTGTTTGAACGGCGCGTAGGGGGTAGGTAAAACGGTATGGCGTTGAGAAGAGGTTGCTCTTGCTCTGGAAGTAGTTCGTACTCGTCGCTGTCCGCGTTTTGTCTACGCGGGGGTATGTTATTAATTTCATTGTTAGGGTCTACGTATTTACCGAGAAAAGGCTTTAGTCGGTTTATATGCACCGTTTGGTCTTGTCTCGTCCCTACTTTCCGAATGCCGTACGTCACGGGTCCAATCACTTTTGTAATTCGGTAAGGGCCGACCCATGGTAGAGTTAATTTTTTTGAAATCCTATTTTACTCGCTGGATCGTACAAATATACAAGGTCGCTAATTTTAAACTCGCGTTCTTTACTGTTTTTATTAAAATTTCGAGCGCGGTTTTCACTGCTTTTTGACATTGTTTCTTTTACGTGCAAAAATGCTTTATTTAATTTGGACATCATTTCGGAAGCGTAATTGGTACTCACGTCATATCTGATTTTATTTGCCTTTAAAATATCGTCGAAGGGTAAAACCATATCTCTACCGTGAATCAGGAAGTATGGGGAGTAACCCGTGGAACTATGTACGTGTGATCGATAGGCCATTAGTACATATGGTACCCAGCTGTCCCAGTCGCGTTGCGACTCAGAGATGTAAGAAGCCAATACGTCTTTAAATACACGGTGACTGCGTTCAATCACTCCATTCGATTGAGGGTGGTAGGCGGTAGTTTGAATTTTGTCTATCTGTAAGGATTTACATACTTCTTTAAAAAGTTTAGATACGAAATTTGCGCCTCTATCAGTTAATAGTTGTTTTGGGGTTCCATGTCTGGCTATGACTTGTGTGACAAAAACTCGGGCTATGGTTTCGGCCGATTGGTCGGGGACGGGATGGCTTCAGGGTATTTAGTGAAATGATCTTGAAATGTTACAATATATTTGTTGCCGTTATCAGAAGTGATAAAAGGGCCCACAATATCCATTGCAGTCCGCTCGAAGGGTTCGGAAATTTCCGGGAAATCTTGAAGAGGAGCCGGTTTAAAATGAGGTGATGTTTTCCGCCTGTTACATGTGTTGCACGACATTACGTATTTGATAATATCTCGTCTCATATTTGGCCAATATAGTTTACTTTGAATAAAATTTAAAGTTCTGAGTTGGCCGGGATGTCCAGCAAGGGGTAGATCGTGGAAGTCGTGAATCGCCTTGTTTATGAAGGTTTTTGGAATAACTAATAAATCTCGTCCCGTCGAGTGGTCAGTTTTGTACAATATATCGTCATCATCTAAATAGTAGGGGAAGTCGTCGTCTTCGCCATGGGCAATGACTTGCGTGATTTGTTTGCAAAATCCGTCCTCTTTCTGTTCTCGTTTTATTAGCTCTCTGTCCCATGTGGGAATCAAGGGGGGTTCTTCGTGTATTGCAAAGATGTGGTTATCCGATTGTTTTGGATTGCATATTTTAATTTCAATTGTCGTATCTTTAAATATAAATTTGATCATTTGAAATACAGTATCCCAATCTAAATCGTCAATCTCACTCATTAAATCCGGTAGCGCTAATTTAAAATCCTTATTTTGTAAACATATATCAAGGAGATTTGCAAACGAGTCAAATAATGTTTCATATGTGGGTTTTCATAATAATTACTTTTGCTTATCAGATAATAAATGTTTCTTTCCGGCAACTTTTGTTCTATTATTTCACCTACGTTTTTAAACTGAAACGGCGACCTATCTAATGCGTCGAGTAATTGCTTAATTTCTTTTGTCATACCTGTATTCGCATTTAGATCTTTAGACACACACAACGCTAAAGAGAAATCTTCCGGGATTGCAAAGAAACTGGTTGATTCAATAGATACATTTTATTTTCACATACGTTCTTGTTGTTTTCTGCAAGTTAAAGAAATCTTTTAAAGTCGGTTTCTCAAACATGTAAATTCTACTGAGAGCGTCGACATTTCCATGTTTAACCCCAGGTCGGTGTACCACTTCAAAATCAAATTCGGCAAGGAGAAGAGCCCAGCGAGATAATCTAGAGGTTGAATTGGAGATCGATAAAATCCATTTCAATGCACGATGGTCAGTGATAATCGTAAATCTTTTCCCGTATAAAAAACATTTAAATTGTTTGACTCCAAAAATGACTGCTAAACACTCCTGTTCGGTGACAGTATAATTTTTTCGGCCAACTAGTTCCACGTCCAATGTTCGTATTCAGGTTTCCATTGGCCTTTCGTTTTAGTGAATCTCGTCGGACTCAAGGTTATACCGTTGAGCATTTTTATTACCCTGTATGTTTTTATTATTATTTATGCCATAAGGATATAAAATAGTCACAAATTTTTTTTCGAAACCTATAGTTTTTTGAAAAATGAAGTATCAAATATGAAATCTTGAGTCCAAAAAGTTTAAAACCAGGTTAAATTGTTAAATAATAATGTAACAAACAGTAAGAATTAAAATTGTGATTAAAAAAAAATATTACAACATATAAATCTCGTAGGATATTTTAATCTACTTTTCAAAACTTTAGCCAAACGTCGAGCGTTTTTTTAGTCGCTTATGTGCCCGCTTATAGTACATTCGGATATATTTACGTTACCATGCCGGCTGGTAAGAACGTCGGACGTATTTCTAGCCACTGCGTATAAGATAGAGATGGAGAGCGTCTCGAGAAAGTATGCACACATATCGAGGTCACATATTGGACATAGGCGTCACATTTTAATTTCTCAGTTTCATCAAAATTCAAGATTGCCTTGATGATTTGTTAAAAAAATGCTTGACCTTAGGGTAAAAATGAGGCTGTAAACTTTGCTTTACTTTATCTTGTATTTTGTTGGATGATTAATAAATTTAGACATGGGCGTCACTTTTTTTTTTTTTTTTTGAAATAAAACTTACAATCTGTTTATAAAAACATTCAGTAATTCGTATGACGATAAAAAAGTGACATGAAGAAAACATTCCATTGAATGTTTTCAATTTAAGTTAATTTTAAAAATTCACATGATAGGCACAAGCAATATTGATATTATTAATATTAAAATCTACCAGTTATTATGTTCGTTTGTATTATTTAAGTTATTTAGACTATTTAAATTTATTTAATTAAACCGCGTCGCCAGATCTGCAGTTTCATAGCGTTTCAGTCTTCCAACTTGGTGAGCACGATGGTCCAGCAGCTTGTTTGCCAGATCATTTGGATGAGTTTCAATTTTGGTTTTATATTTTTCAAAAAGTTTTAATTTCCTCGCGCACTGTAGTCACTTGTAAGTCCCGCTGGATCACATAGTTTGGCATACCACGGGGCATTCACTATCATTCGGAGGACTTTGTTTTTATATCTTTGCAATATCTCGATGTTTGACTCACTAGCCACTCCCAGAGCTGGACGCCGTATGTCCAAATGGGCTTTAGTACAACTTTGTATATTAGTAATTTGTTTTCCTGAGTTAACCTGTTTTTCCTGTTTTCCGTTTTCTGTGTTAACTGAGAGTTTTTACCCATTAGCCAATGCATCTGTCTAAGCTTAATTCCAAGTTGTTTGCGTTTGGTAAAGATGTGTTTACGCCATGTAAGTCTGCGATCTAAATGCATACCCAGATACTTGGTTTCTTCCACTTTGGCAAGGCACATCCATTTAAGGACACTGGTGGGCAGGTGTCACGCTTCATTGTAAATGTGATATGTAAAGATTTGGTTTCGTTTACTGATTCTCCATTTATTAAGCCAGACCTCAATCTTAGTTAGATTGGTTTGGAGATTTTAGAAGCTATTGCAGGATTGCTGTGTGATGCGAGTATGGCCGTGTCGTCGGCAAAAGGGTTTCTACCGTTGTCTGCCTAGTGGTTGGGAGATCAGCGGTGTATATCAAATATAGCATGGGCCCCAAGATACTACCCTGCGGACTCCGGAATTAATTGGGGAAAGATCGGTATACCCTCCGTACCTTACCAAAAAGGTGCCTGCCTTGTGGTATGATTTTAATATTGAGTAGTAATGATGTGGCAAATTCGTCTTAAGCTTGCTAAATAGGCCTTCATGCCAAACCTTATCAAAAGCCTGACTCACGTCCAAAAAAGCCGCAGAGCAATAACGTTTACACTCCAAGTCGTATTAATCTTTTACTATTCTATGTACCTGTTCGATAGTGCCGTGCTGGCTTCTAAAACCAAACTGATGACTTGGGATAAGTGACCTTTCCTGTAGTATAGGTTTTAGTCGTTCAGAAGCAATTTCTCAAAAAATTTTTGACAAGGTTGGCAATAAACTTATCGGTCGATATGATTTTACGTCATGGTTTTTTTCCCCGGTTTGGGTACTAGAATAACTTGACCAACTTTCCACAGGTTAGGGGAAATATGAGAGGCGTATAATCGCGTTGTAGATGTAGGTTAAGATTTTCAAGCATTTGGGGGTCACTTGTTTTAACACCTCACCATTGATCAAATCAAATCCTGGCGATTTTTAGGGGTTTAAATTTTGGTCATATTATTTGTTCCACTTCATTGATTTTAACGTTTTCATGGGGGAAAACCATCTGGAATGGCGAGTCCAAGTGCGGTGTATTTCTTCATCTTCCTCCACGGAACTTGTTGGGGAAAGGGGTTTTAAAAACGTTTGCTAGATGTTCTGCAAAAGTATTAGCTTTTTTTCCATCACTTCTGGCCCAGCATCCGTTGTCTTTTTTGATAGGTGGTACCATGTTTTGTGGACGTTTAATATTTCTGGTCGCTTTCCAAAGTGAGTAGTCACTTGTTGCGTTATTGGTCAGACTACTTAGGTATGCTTGAATGTTTTGATTTTTTAGGTCTAAAAGAAGTTCTTTGAGTTGTTTGGATGCTTTATTGAATTTGGCTTTGTTTTCTGCTGTTCTTGAAATTTGCCATTGTTTACGAAGTTTTCGTTTTCTGCTATTTTTCTTTTACTATAATTGGGGGGGTTCTTTAGTATATATTGAGTGTTGAATTGGGGTTTCCTCCCCTGCTGCATTTTGTATGGCCAAAGTTAGGTGTTCGACGGCGTAATCCAGTTCTTCTTCGGTTTTAAACGCATTTTTTAAATTAAGTTGCTCGTCCAGTTTCACTTTGAAAAGTTCCCAATCTGTCCTCTTATGTAGAGTTTTGGTTGCTTCTGTTTGAGTGTGATTTGTGAGTAGATTGCCCAACACAGGTGTGTGGTCAGAAGAAAGGTCCAGTGATGATTCTATTTTGCATGTTTTGAGTTTATGCCTTGTATTATATAAAAGTCTAACAAGTCTGGTGTTTTCTGGATCGCTTGGCCAGTAGGTAGGTTGTTTAGTTGATAGACTCACCATTTTGGTACCCATTGCACCAGTAGTTCCTTCCTTTGACAGTGGTTAATCTCGATCCCCAATGTGTGTTTTTTCATTGAAATCACCGCCACAACAAACTTATTACCCAGAGTATTAAAGAAATGCTCATATTGAACTTTTTTTTTATTGTGCTTGGGGGGGCAGTAAACAGCTGATATTACCAGGAACCAAAGACAATTAACCGCTACACTGGTAGCTTGGAATAATCATGTTGGTTTTATCTACTTCATGATGTTTGATTGTTTTCCTAATAATTATTGCTGTTCCTCCGTGCGCACTTCCGTCCGGGTGATTGGTACTGTATATTGTAAAATTTGGCATTTTGATATGGTTTTTAGTAAAGTGGGTTTCGAGATCAGCATTATGTCGATCTTATGTGTTTCAACAAATAGTTTTAGTTCTTGCGTGTGTTGGCCCAAACCGTTGGCTTCCATGATGCTATTTTAATGATCTCGGCCATCAGGCAAACTTGGCGACTACTGTGGTTAGCAGATTTATCATCGGGTCATTTGGTCCATTAGTCTTTTCATCATGTCTCTAAGTTCGTTAATATCATTTGGTTGTTGAATTGTTGGGGTTGGTATCGTTGGCTGCTGTGCTGGGTGCACCAAGTTGGGTTCGCTCAGGTTGTATGCAGGGTTGTGCTGCTATTTGGGCATATGGTATACCTGGCTGTGTCATTGGTTGGGCTGCCTCAGGAGCTGTGGTAGTTTTCTGTTTTCGAGAAGAATACATTTGTTGTAGCTGTTTATGGATCTTACATCCTCTGTAATTAGCTGGATGTTTTCCTCCACAGTTTACACATACCACCTGATCATCTCTCATCTTTCTAGCGCATTTGGTAGTCGGGTGATCACCGGTGCATTTAACACAACGTGGCTGCCTATAGCAAAGTTCTTTGTGACCAAATCTCTGACAGGACTTGCATTGTGGTATTTCCTTTTTAGATGGGGAGCTTCAAATTGTACAATCGCATTCATGAGTCGTTGCACATCAAAGATTTCTTTGTTATTTTCATTTACTTTAAGGTCAACATAAAACATTGCGAGAGGGTTTCTACTATTTTTGTTTGATGTTCCAAACATTGATGCTGTGTGACCTAGTTCTTTTAGTTCTTCTTTCAATGATTCGACATCTGCAGATGGATGTAAGTTTTCCCCCACTCGGTAGGGTTTATCCTGCTTGGGTCTAAAAGTGTGAAAATCAGTTTTTTAAGTTTTAATGCATTAATAATGTCGGTGTAGTTCTTACTAGTGTTTGGTTGTATTTTAACTGACTCACTATTAATGGTTTTTGTAATATAGCTTTGCCACGGTATCCAGCTCTTTAATAAGTGGCTTTATGTCGCCAACACCCCCCACGTAGATGGGTGGTGGTTTTGGGTTACTCTCCGGTGGTTTTGGTTCACTCTCTGGTGGTTTTGGTTCACTATCTGCTGCGGCTGAAGTTTCGTTGCGTCGCCGTTGCCATCTGCTGATAGGGCTTGATATTTATTTTTGTTTCGATTGGGTTACCTTCAGCCAGTAATCACTCATTCTCTTCTGTTTATAGATTATAGTGTTTTGTTCCGGGCTTCTTCCGCGTTTTCTGTTTCCCGCTGTTTTCCATGTGTTATCTACTGGCGTAGGCGTTGGTAGTGATCTATTATTACTAGGAGGCAGCGGCGGAAATTAAGGTTATCTGTAGGTACATATTGACTTTGGTAATGATGATGGGGGGCATATTGCGCTAACACTTGCAGATCTCCAGCATGGTGCTGATTATAATATGTCATACCAGTAATCGCGGCAGATTGCATTGTTTGGGGAGGCTGGTATAACTGTAGTTGGCTACCCGGTTGTACCATCAGCAGAGGCGGCTGTAAGCATTGTGCCTGTGGGTTCTGGTTGTATATCACGGGTGCATTATTTAATTGTTGTTGCGGGTTTGACATCCTTACATTTCGAGGTTAGGTTGTTATTTTCTTAATTTTCGGTCTGAAAGTTTCCCCTGCACGAAAATTAATCTGTATCACCTCAAGTATGATGTGCAGTGCAGATACAGTAAATTTGAGCAATCTAACTTCACTGGAGACAAATTTTTTAAAATTTTTAAAACTAACAATTTATAAAATTATTTAAGACGCTATTTTGGGGTCACTATTTTTTTTCCTCAAAGGGGGAAAATAAACTAAAAAGTTTTAAAACAGTTAATTTTACAAATACAAAAAAAAAAAAATAATTAATTTTTAAAAATTAAAATCTCAATTTTAAAAATGAAAAAGAAAAAAAACTTTTTTTTTTTCCTTTTAATTTTTAAGGGCAGTTTTTTTTGGTTATTTTTTAAAAATAAAAATACAAAAAAATTTAAAATTTTTTTTCCATTAAACAATTTTCAGGGGTTTTGGAAAAATAAAATTTTTTTATTTTTAAAAGCAAAAAAATAAAAACCCAATTTAGGGAAAAGAAAATTTGAAAAGCTTTAAATTTTATTTAAAAGAAGTTCACCATAAACATAAATTTGACAGCGTGAAAATTTGAGAATGAACTTTTTTATTAATTTCAAAAATGGCTCTTAGTTGCATAATATTGGGTTCGAACGAACGGAACCCCCATGAATGGATTAACAAGATTCACAAAACACAACAAAGCAAAATAAAATTAAAAAATTTTTTAATTTTTAAAGAATACCCCAAATGGGAAATTACAAGAATTTTTCAAAATAGAATATTTATAAAATCTTTATTATCATTAATTACAAACATGCGTGATCAAGGTATGTCGGAGTTACAAGCAGAGACAACCCCGTCATTATGTGGCAGGCATATATTCAAAGAATAAGAAAATCACAAAAATAATTCAAAACTTTAATTGATGCAAACATTAACCTAACCCTACCCACAAAAAATCGGCAACTTCCCATCACAGAATTGATTCATTTTCATTTCGTTAAGCACAAAAAAAAACAAAATTTTTAAATTCAGAGGTTTATATCTTAAAAGAAAAGAAAATAACAAAATGATACTAATTTTAATAAAATTTTTATAATTTTAAAAAATTAATTTATACCTTTGGGTGGTGAAAAGGAATTTTTTAAATAAATTTTAAAAAATTTTTTCCAATCCAAAATTTATATTTTGGGAATTTTGATTTTTCGGATTTCAAACGGGCCAATTTAATTTTTGGACTTAATAGATAGAACTTTTTAAAATCACCCTTTTACAAATTATTTATAATCCTAATGTTTAGGAGAACAGTTTTAAAATTTTGAAAAATTAAAAAAAATGTCAATAAATTAAATTTTATTTTTTATTTTTTCAAATTGATTTTTAAAGAAAAATTTCAAAAAAAAACTAAGGGCCAAATTGGGGGAAAAAATTTCGGCTATTTTTGTAAGTAGTTTTTTAAAATAACCCCTTTTCAAAAATTAAAAAATAAAAGGAAATAATTCTTTAAAAATACCCCCCAAGGGTTTGAATTTGAGTTAAAAAATTTTATCAAAAACTTTTTAATTTTTCAACATAACCCATAAAATTATATTTTTTTGCCGTTTATTCAAATTTTAAATTTTAAAAAGGATCGGTTTTCCCAAAAAATTTTTGAAACTAAAGTTTACCCATTAAATTTCATCGAACCCTATTGTTTTTTAAAGTTTTTTTAAAAGTAAATTTAACAAATAAAAAATAAAAATTTGGAAATTTTTTGCATTTCTTTTCTTAATTAAATTCATATAAAATGTTTTCCTGGCAATAATTATAAACAATTTGTTATACAAATTGACTTTAAAAATAAATTATTAAAACCATAAAATAATATTACGGTGAATACCTTTAATGAAAATTCAAAAATTGCTTTAAAAGGGGACCCTCAAGGGTTTCGACTTGGACAAAAATTTTATTTGAGAATTAGTCTTAGAAAAGTGTCCTTTATCACCACCTCAAGGATTCTCCACGGTCACGGGGACACCCTATATGTATACGCAAAGTATTTCTTTAAAAATATAATTAAATTCAATATATTATAATATCTAAGTTGAGTATCTATTTTACGTTCAGTTTCTTTTCTTTTTTTTTTACGTATATAAACCTCCGATATTTAAATGATTTTGTTTTTTTTTTCTATTAATTTAATTTATTATATTTTCTATATATTTGTATAATCAATCAATATCAAAAATAAGTTATTTATTACTGTATTTTGTCTATTAAAATAAATTAAAAAATTATACTGATGAAATTAGTTTATTAATTACGATGTAAATCTACTTATTATTTTATGTAAAATAACAAAGTAAAATTACTGCATTAATGTAAATCACAATGTAAATGTATTGCATTAATGTGAAAACACATAGTAAAATTATTTGATTAATATGAAAATCAAAATAATATCGCATCTTTTATGTGAAATGACTTGGTAAAAATTTCTTCGGGAATGTGAAATTGTATAATTAATGTACAGTAACAAAGTAAAATCCCCTCATCCATGTGATTAACCCAAAACGACACGTAAAATGACGTTACATATAATATAGACGTCATTTTACATTATATAATATTAAAATTAAAATATAATGTAATTTTAAGTTACTTATTAATGGTCACCGGTGACCGTTGATAACATACATTATGTAAATTTATAAAATATTTCTATCAGTGCAGTACAGATATCGATAGCAGATAACAAAACAGCTTCACCGTTAACAAGAAATCTGCACAAGGTTTGCACAGTTATACCAATATCGTTGCACATTTATCGTAGCATCTAGAAGGGGTATAAGCATACTTTTTAAGCGTGTATTTTTTATTGAATTTTACGTCATGAAAATTATTTTATCTTTGCATATTTTTATAATATTTCTTGTGACTCATTTGAAATGTTAATCACTAATTCAATTGGGTCGGTATTTTACTGTCAAAATAAATAACCCTGTATAATAAACTATGTTATTAAATATAAATTTGTAAAATCAATGCAAAATTTAATTTCTACTACGACACAAAATGAAGCTGAAGGCCTCTTAAATGCCAAAAATTACAGATGACTTGAATATTAGCTATCTAAAATAAAGCTAATTAAAGAAATTAATTGAATTCTCTGAAAAAGCATTCCAAATACAGAAAGATATTGCTTAACACTAATACAACATGTATTTCTTTCATCGCACATTATCAAAATATAACTATCATACCTGGCAGACAGAAAAGTCTTTGTCCATATCATTACCAAGCTTGATTCTGTTCGTCGTTATTAAGGACATTTTAAAGCACCTGTAAATAAGCACAAAAACTTAACGAGAGCTTCAATACAAATACAACAATTAACAAATGAAAATAAACATACCCAAGATATGGTGATCATATTCAGCCGGAAGGCGTTACCAAAAAAAAAGAAGAAAAACCTTATCACCGAAACACCTTAGGTAACCAAACTCAACTGGGTCACGAAATTGCTCAGAAAAGCAGGCATCATTAGTTTCTCTTCTAGCTGCTGTCTCCACTAAAAACAACCAACGCTAGAATCAGGAAAAAGGTAAATTACACTCGACAAAACATACACAAATGTACTAACCTACAACCCACAATCTGGTTCAACGTCGCAAAACTCATTTCAAAAGATACAATTAGCACAAAATAACACAAAATAAATTGCTTAACGTCGTCCATAAATACATAATGTACATAAAAATTACATTAGCACGACAAAACACTTAATTGTTTCCACAGAAGGCCATCCTAACCTCAAATTTCCCTATATCCAAAATTACAAACTGGATCAATTACGTTCTCAAACAACCACCAAAAAAACCCCAAAAAATCCGAAGATATTACCCAATTCACCATTTTCATTTACAATAAGCCCGCATTGTCGCTTTACAGATGCTTATTGCTCGACAATAGGTGCAATAATGCAGCCCCACACGTTCAGTTGCTATTCTTCTAATATCCCAGATTAAATTGCCTTTGTGTGATGTCGCTAATACCTATACGTACCTTTCTTTTTTATTTAGAAATTAAAATTTCTTAATTATTTGAATTACCCCAAAAATTTCCTAAATAAGAATATTTCCCATGATAAAAATGCTTGATTTGAATCGTAAAAGCTGACGGTGCACTAGTACTTTAAAGCGACTATACAAGTAATTTCTATAGTAGGTAATTGTAATAATCACAAGTGGTAAAAATCTAATAACTTACTTTTTTAAAAATTGTAGATATTATTTCTCATTAGTAGATACAAATGAAAATTCGTAGCACAGTTAATTAAATAAATTGGCTATGGGAGGTTATCAGTCGTATTTGTTATTCCATCTTAAATAATTAAACACAGTTTAACAACAACACGATATACCTACACATGAAATACAACGATAACTTCTTGATAACAAAACTCAAAAATAATTAATAATAATATCTTACAAAGTGAACATTTCCGCCATCTATTAACCCTTGCTTCAACTAATCATGATCGGTCATTTTTTAAAGAAAATTTATAAATTTAGCGACCTGAATTGATTTCTTTAGTTCTACCAAATATTTTATATATTTATTCTCAAAATATTTTATATATTTATTCTCAAAAATAATGAATTATCTTTTATTTTTTTGATGCAAAATCTGTTCAGGCGTCCTCTCGCAAAATCAATACAATTTCTACATCTGCAGTGCCGTATTTAGTATATTTGAGTACATTTTTACATTAAAAAAATGTTTGTTTTTTAATTTTAAAATTTGACTTTCAGAATTCAGTGCGACATGTTGAGAATTTTTAGACATTTCAATAATTTTAAATATTAAACGCGTAAGTAGTTGAATATTCTATTAGAAGATATCTTGTTAAATTTTTTTTCCCCTTTGCTCTGCGAGGCCGTTTCCCTTTGGGGGCGGGGCCTCCGGTTTCTTCATGAAGTATTTTTTATTTTGAAGTGACTTGTTTTGTATTCGGTTGTTGTATTTAAAGAGGATTTTTCATGGTAGTAGAACATATGATGTTGTTTTTTCTTTTGGAATCGAATAAATGAAAAAAAAGCTTAGAATTTTGAGTCTTATAAAGGGATCGAAACCCTGCCTACCATTAAAAAAGGGAGCAGCGTGCCGACATTTTGACGTCAATTTTGTAATCGTAATGGTGTTGTAACAATCCTGGATCTTCGAGGGGTCGATGTCTTCCTCGTCGGTAGCACTGCCAACACCTGATTTTGTTTTATACTTGCGATAATCAGGAAACTCGCCGGTGAGCGTTCTAAAAGCGGCCTATCTCGGAAACGCAGGGTAAACACTTCTCTTTCAACTTACCTATCTTTTTTTAAAAAAGGGGGTTTGGGCAAGGAATTAATTGTTTTATAAAATGCAAATTGAAATTAAGATTGTGTATTGACTTTATATTTTTTACATGGTACTGGACACAAAGGAGATTTCCAACTAATAGAATACTAGATATTTAATTTAATTTAGGACTTACCTTGAGTAATTCGTTTACCGGTACTACTGGTCTATCTGGACGCTGTAGAACAGAACTTTAAGTGGCGCGTTAACGTTTTTTTTTTTGAAAAGAAAATATAAATTAAACTCCCGAATGATCGAATGAATTTCTCGAAACTCGAATGAATGCCGAATTTTGAATCTTAATTTGTGGATGCCGAATTGTGAATGCCGAGTTGTGACTAACTGTCTAAGATTTAAAATTACATATATTTATAATCTCGGCACCCACCTTTGTTTCTAAGGGTGTGACCCCGGGTAAATTTCCAGAATTTCTAATTTCATATCTTTAAGCGTCCAGATGTTGGGTGATGGATTATTATTTTTAATGGACATCCGCTTAAGTCCGGGATAGGCCAGATCTTAATGGTTTTGCAGACGAGACACTTATCTACTTGGTACATGCAAATGCCCAGATAAGGTATCTAATACCTAGAATCTCGATAATACTTAACAGATGTGCCTCATAAATCCTTTAACAGTTTCGTTTATTTTATCCACTCCCAGTGAACGTACCAAGTAATGTGAATTACTACATTACCCCGTGTTTTTTAAAAAAACGGGTATTCCCCAATACCCTTTCTTTTAAGGAAGAAGGTTGCGAAAATATTACAAATATATAAAAAAAAATAAAGATTCACTCTACCTTTGTGTCAAAAAAAAAAATATAAAGCTAAAGCTAATTACAGATATCAATCTAAAAAAAAAATTGGTTACTTTTCTAATAGAATTAAATTATTTAGACATAATTTTGATTTATTTAAATTATTTAAGGCAGTGGTATTTAAACGACCTGAGTTTATACTTGTCATTGCAGCAATAATATGCCACATTAATAAAAAAAAATACATATATAACTTTACTATTACTTATTTTTAAAACAAGACTTGCAAATATCTTTTTCTTTCTTAAAAAAAAAAGTTTTTTTTTTTGACCTTGACGAAATTTTGATAAACAATGTTCTTATACCCTAATAAAATATTTGCTACCTTGTTGTCTTCAAATTTAAAAAAAAATAGTGATTAATAAAAAAATATCTCTTTCATAATGACAATAACGTAATCTTAAATAATATCAATTTATAAAAATAAAATATACAATAAAAAAATTTTTTTTTTTTTCAAGAGGATTTTGCCAAATTAAAATTTCCCAAATAAGTATAAAATATAAATGTTTATCACATCATTTGTCTTTTGCACAGTGTTCTCTAAATAGGGGCCAAAAGTCATTATTCGTAGAAAATAAACACAATAATTTTTAAAACTAGTGAGCTTAACTGTTCGTGCTTGCGCGGGGAAAAGAGATCGCGACGCACTACGAGCGATTGTAATTTTTTAATGTTTATTTTCGCGGTTTGCCGAACACTCGCGGTAGTATTTTCCATTTGTAGTTCTATTTGCTGATTGAAGAAGTTCATCTATGATGTAGTCTGGATTTGCATACGCAGATTCCATATGGTACAATTATTTTCGGCGCACCTGAAGTCTTGGGGTCGCGAGGCGGTGATAAAACTAACCACTACGGCGTAGATCAAAAGAGTAATCACAGTAAAGACGTGTTGCGAAGTTGTGGTGGACCCATGTTAACAATTGTTGGGTCCCGAATTGGTGAAACAGGTTTTTGAAGTCACACAGTTAAAAAAAAATTTGATGATTTTGAACTTAATTCACAGAAAGAAATTAGACAAGTTCAATTTGCGGTCCATGAAATTTTTGGTATGTTTTTTGGGTATCGCAAAATTGAGACTGCTTGAGGAGAAATTCCATCCTTCGAAATATAGTCGAATAGCGTAGTATGCCTCGATTACTTTTTTTTTTGATAATTTCTTCGCAGTAAAATAACAGTTATTGTTTTAATAAACCGCACTGCTCCTTGGGGAGAGAAGTGTCCTTCGTTTAACTATAACGTCTTTTTCGCGGTTACACTTTGCACACAATTAAGTCTTTCACTTGTTTGCGTTGGTGCAAAATTTCCGCACTTTTGCTGTTAGTTCTTTGCGCTTTTTCGCGTAGTTGTACACTTTACTTTAGTTTTCGCACTTCACTACCGAAAAGTTTGCATGTTCGCTCACTAGTTAAATCGGTACAATTAAGAAAATATATATAAAATGGAACAATAATACAATCAACGTTATAATTTTAATATAAAAATTTACACATACAAGGAAAGAGAACCTCATGATCAACCATGAGTAAAAAGAAATTTGAAAAAAAAAATACTCTCTTAACCTTGTTCTGCTTTATTAAACAAAAACTTAAAACAGAAAAAGGTTTTTGTTTATAATCTTTTTTTTATAATGAAGTTCTAAAAAAAAATTTTCAATTCGATAGTCGAATTGATACATTGATCTAACCCTGTTCTATTTCGTAATGCAAAAAAAAACAACAATATAGTTATAAATCACACAAGGGTAGGTGTTGACATGATGGATACCTAAGTTTTGAGAAATAGAAAAAGGTTTTTATCGTTCAAAAAAAAAACTGAAGATCAGTTATTGATTTATTCAAATAGGATTTATTTTAACTTTAATGCATATCTATTCTTTGTTGTAATTTTTTTGAAGCTAGGATTATAAATTAAATAATCTGTTTTAATCAATTAGTTGATTTTTGAAAGAAATCTGTTAATTTGATTCGATTATACCCCCTTTTTGGGGTTTGAATAGAGTGATATAATCACGCAAAATAATAAATATATATGATAAAGAGTAAAAAAAAAATATATAATATAATAATCAAATCATCATCTCAAACTAAATTAATTTGTTTTCGCATGCAGCGCGAAAAGAAAAAAATTTTTTTTGGATCATTTTACTTTGTTAATATGCAGGTACTCATGTTGAATTACCCTTAATTTTTTTTAAATTTAAATTTAAATTTTTATATTTAGTATAAAACAAACAATTAAAGTAAAAAAACAAGAATAGTGGATGTTTGCAAAAGAAAATTAAAACCGTACAAAGGAAATTTAATGTTAAAAAAAAATGTATTATGTGAAAGTATTAATGTAAAACAAAATGTTATGGCATTCAAAAAAAAAAAAAATTTTTCATCATTGATCGGGGAGGTAGCAGTAAAACTGTTCTAAATTGTTATTAAATTTAAAAGTGAAAAAGTAGTTGTTAGTAATAAAAAAATTCAGGTAACAAGTTCCTTTTGCGAATTCTTTCGGATCGCCTAGGTTCTTCTTCTCGTTGCGGGTTCAATAGGGGGGTTACAGTGATTCTTTCCGCATCGACTTCTGATTGTAGAGCGGTGCTTAAGCATGGGGGGTTTAACAATCGGTGAACTTAATTTTCCTCTTGTATTTCCGCGGGGTTTTTCAACATTTTCATTGGTTTCCAGCGGGTTGGAGTTTATTTCGGGTTCGTTATTCGATTTGGGATCTAATTGATCGATAATTCTGTTTGAACGGCGCGTAGGGGGTAGGTAAAACGGTATGGCGTTGAGAAGAGGTTGCTCTTGCTCTGGAAGTAGTTCGTACTCGTCGCTGTCCGCGTTTTGTCTACGCGGGGGTATGTTATTAATTTCATTGTTAGGGTCTACGTATTTACCGAGAAAAGGCTTTAGTCGGTTTATATGCACCGTTTGGTCTTGTCTCGTCCCTACTTTCCGAATGCCGTACGTCACGGGTCCAATCACTTTTGTAATTCGGTAAGGGCCGACCCATGGTAGAGTTAATTTTTTTGAAATCCCTATTTTACTCGCTGGATCGTACAAATATACAAGATCGCTAATTTTAAACTCGCGTTCTTTACTGTTTTTATTAAAATTTCGAGCGCGGTTTTCACTGCTTTTTGACATTGTTTCTTTTACGTGCAAAAATGCTTTATTTAATTTGGACATCATTTCGGAAGCGTAATTGGTACTCACGTCATATCTGATTTTATTTGCCTTTAAAATATCGTCGAAGGGTAAAACCATATCTCTACCGTGAATCAGGAAGTATGGGGAGTAACCCGTGGAACTATGTACGTGTGATCGATAGGCCATTAGTACATATGGTACCCACCTGTCCCAGTCGCGTTGCGACTCAGAGATGTAAGAAGCCAATACGTCTTTAAATACACGGTGACTGCGTTCAATCACTCCATTCGATTGAGGGTGGTAGGCGGTAGTTTGAATTTTGTCTATCTGTAAGGATTTACATACTTCTTTAAAAAGTTTAGATACGAAATTTGCGCCTCTATCAGTTAATAGTTGTTTTGGGGTTCCATGTCTGGCTATGACTTGTGTGACAAAAACTCGGGCTATGGTTTCGGCCGATTGGTCGGGGACGGGGATGGCTTCAGGGTATTTAGTGAAATGATCTTGAAATGTTACAATATATTTGTTGCCGTTATCAGAAGTGATAAAAGGGCCCACAATATCCATTGCAGTCCGCTCGAAGGGTTCGGAAATTTCCGGGAAATCTTGAAGAGGAGCCGGTTTAAAATGAGGTGATGTCTTCCCCCTGTTACATGTGTTGCACGACATTACGTATTTGATAATATCTCGTCTCATATTTGGCCAATATAGTTTACTTTGAATAAAATTTAAAGTTCTGAGTTGGCCGGGATGTCCAGCAAGGGGTAGATCGTGGAAGTCGTGAATCGCCTTGTTTATGAAGGTTTTTGGAATAACTAATAAATCTCGTCCCGTCGAGTGATCAGTTTTGTACAATATATCGTCATCATCTAAATAGTAGAAGTCGTCGTCTTCGCCATGGGCAATGACTTGCGTGATTTGTTTGCAAAATCCGTCCTCTTTCTGTTCTCGTTTTATTAGCTCTCTGTCCCATGTGGGAATCAAGGGGGGTTCTTCGTGTATTGCAAAGATGTGGTTATCCGATTGTTTTGGATTGCATATTTTAATTTCAATTGTCGTATCTTTAAATATAAATTTGATCATTTGAAATACAGTATCCCAATCTAAATCGTCAATCTCACTCATTAAATCCGGTAGCGCTAATTTAAAATCCTTATTTTGTAAACATATATCAAGGAGATTTGCAAACGAGGTCAAATAATGTTTCATATGTGGGTTTTCATAATAATTACTTTTGCTTATCAGATAATAAATGTTTCTTTCCGGCAACTTTTGTTCTATTATTTCACCTACGTTTTTAAACTGGAACGGCGACCTATCTAATGCGTCGAGTAATTGCTTAATTTCTTTTGTCATACCTGTATTCGCATTTAGATCTTTAGACACACACAACGCTAAAGAGAAATTTTCCGGGATTGCAAAAAAACTGGTTGATTCAATAAGACATTTTATTTTCACATACGTTCTTGTTGTTTTTCTGCAAGTTAAAGAAATCTTTTAAAGTCGGTTTCTCGAACATGTAAATTCTACTGAGAGCGTCGACATTTCCATGTTTAACCCCAGGTCGGTGTACCACTTCAAAATCAAATTCGGCAAGGAGAAGAGCCCAGCGAGATAATCTAGAGGTTGAATTGGAGATCGATAAAATCCATTTCAATGCACGATGGTCAGTGATAATCGTAAATCTTTTCCCGTATAAAAAACATTTAAATTGTTTGACTCCAAAAATGACTGCTAAACACTCCTGTTCGGTGACAGTATAATTTTTGAATATCAAGTATGGGGTCTGCGTACACATAATTTTATTTTACCCATTGATATAGTAATTTGGGATACACTACTATCCTCAATTTATTTTAAAATATACGAAACAATTTTTTAAAAAAATTACATAATATAATGTAAAATCGAAAGGTCCTGAATTACAAACTTATTTCAAATTTAATTAAATTTAAAAATTTAATTTGCCTCGTTTTAAGCTTCTTTTATTTGGGGATCCGCTGGCTATCTTAATCGTTTGTGATTTTTGCATCTTTTATTTTCGTTTGTACCTTTTTCGTTTTGCATAATTTAAAAAATTTATGATGGTACTTGGACGGGCAGATGTTCGTCCCATTGTAAAAAAAACTGCTTGGACTTGTTTTTATGAGCTTAGAGAAGCAACCAATGATCCACAAAACCTGTAATAGACAGCGATACAAAAGTTAATTAAAAAAGAAGATTACTTAACAGATAACAAAAAAAGGGTCAATCAAATATGGAGAACTTAACAAATTGATAAGAAGAAGAATGAGAAATTTTTTTTTTTTTAAACTATAAGTAAAAATTGCTCGTAACAATCATCGCCTGTTTTAATTACAATGTAAAAATATATAAAAAAAAAAAAAACAGCAGGTGGTTAAGTCTCACATTAGAGACCCCAAAAAGTTGAGTTACTCTGATGTAACCTTAACGTTAATCAATCAAATGGTAAAAGGAGGATTTATTTTATGTTAATTTTTTACGTTTTAATCGGGGGTGTACACTTGTTGTCTAGGAGGTTCCCGCAAGAGGGGTTTTGGGGGTTGTTTGGGCCCCAATAAGTATTTTCACTCGCACTTAGCTTCTTGGCCCCGAAAAACGTCCAAGTCGTTATGCAATGATTTATTTTTTTGTACCACGGTGCGTCTGCATTGTTCGTAGTGTTTTAAATTTAAATCGTTGAAGTATTTCAATATTCGAAACCGTGTAACCCGCACTCCGTAGGTCCACACGGGTTTGAGGATCACCTTATACACGCTCAGCTTGCTTGCCAACAAAGTTTTGATTTTCTGCCAAGCAGCCAGTAGAGTTTAGCGAATTTTATACCTAGTTGCTTGCGCTTGGTAAATATATGGTGCTTCCCGTTTAGTCTGCGGTCCAGATGCATACCAAGATATTTTGCATTTTTTACTTGGGGAAGTTGTTGTCCATTTATGGTTACACTAGGGATGTTCCTTTTCGGGGGAAATGTTACGTGTTGGGATTTTGTTTCGTTCCCTTTTAAAGCGCCACTTTCTGACCATTTATCAAATTTTATTCAGTGCTTCTTGTAGTTTCTGGGAAACATTATTTTTTTTGTTGCCATGATGGCAGTATCGTCAGCGAAAGTCGCTATAACCGTATTTTTGTAGATGGAATATCTGCAGTATATAGAATATAATACTGGTCCCAGGACGCTACCTTGTGGGACCCCGATTGTATTGTGTACAAATCAGTAACTTTCTTGAAATTTAACCATAAAGTATCTGTCTGTTAATTTAAATTGTAATACGGGCAGGTAGCTTTGTTTTTATTTTGAAAAGCAAAAGGGTGCCAACCAAAATGCCTGAGTCACATCCAAAAAAGGGGGCAGAACAGTATTTCTTGCGTTCAAATGCACTATTAATTATTTCAACTATTCTATGCACCTGCTCTATAGTCGCGTGTTGCTCGCGGAACCGAATTGATGCTCCGGCACGATGTTAAGTTCGTCGAGTACCGGTTTCAATTCTTCAAAACAATCTTTCAAAAAGCTTTGATAGGATGGGTAAGAGACTTATTGGTTTATATGATGACACCTGCTCTTTGGCTTTCCCGGTTTTGGAATCAAATTATTTGGGCCACTTTCCACTGTGATGGGTAGTGGCCGGTTCTTAAGATTGAATTAAAAATATGTGTCAGGACAATCAAAACCTATCCTATTCTTAATAACTACCCCCGGTAATTAGGGTAGCCAGGAGCCTTCTTTGGATTTAGGTTGTGTTTAATCAGCCCCTTATTTTAAATTTTATTGATTTAATTGGTGGTGACATTTGGAACGGTGCTTTCAAAAACATTTCTTTTTCTTCTTCTTCTTGAGAAATTTCAGATACGAAGGGCTTAAAACCTTTCTAGATGTTTTGTACATCCGCTTTCTGTTTATCAGTTCTTATGATCCATCTGGTTTTCGAATGGGGTATGTTATCTTTGTTTTTTCATTTTTTCCTTCCAAAGCGAGTATTCTTTT
Organism: Lycocerus yunnanus; assembly: GCA_036346125.1. Lineage (NCBI taxonomy): Eukaryota > Metazoa > Arthropoda > Insecta > Coleoptera > Cantharidae > Lycocerus > Lycocerus yunnanus. The sequence goes on from JARFIX010000277.1 coordinate 151,747, forward strand.
TCTTTACCCTTTTTTGAGATACCTTGAATAGCTTGGTTTCTCTCGTCATTTAATAGATCTTTAGTAGTTCTTATCGCTCTATTTAGTTTTTCTTTTCTTTCGGGCTCTAGTCATCATCCAAGTTCTTCCTTTTTCTCTGATTGCTTCTTTGACTCTATTTGAATGGTTGTATTTGGATGTGCCTCGTTTATTGTTTTGGTCCCAAACCGCTTTTGTATTGTAGTTATGAAATTTTTACCGCCGAATCAATTTCTTTCGGGGTCTTAAGCGAGGTGTTATTTTTAACCTTTCATCAATTATTCCCAAATAGTTCCCTTTGCCCAAATTGTTGGCGAGTCTTAGTGGTTTTAAATTTTTTTATAACTTTTGTGCTTTTCACTATCAGAATTGGAGAGTGGTCCGACGATAAATCGAGACTTTGTTCGGCTGTAGATGGTCCGGTGGAATATTTGGTAACACAGAAGTCGGGGCATCTATTTTGTTTTTTCCCTTGGCCAATACGTGGGTTTTCCTGTAGATAAAACTCCCAAGTTGTTTTTTAAAAAGCATTTTACCAACTCCTTTTTTTTTTAATTTAATGTTTTAAAATCCCGGCCTGAAAAAACCTTTTTTCCAATTTTAAAAAAATTTAAAAATTTTTCCTTGACGGCGTGTTTTGGGGACTGTAGATAGCTGATATGGTTATAGGACCTCGCTGTCTTCGACAATCGTATTGTGCATGGATGTATTCTGTTTCATCATTATTTTGTTTGTTCTTTTTCGTTTTTTGGGGTTTGTAACATAAAGTTTAGATGGTACTTGACGGGCAGATGTTGTCATATTGTATATTTAGGAAAACAAAACTGTGATAAACAAAGTTATAGAAAATAATAAAACATTAAATGTTTGCAACCACAAGTAGGCCAAAATATATACATTCCTAATGGACGAACACGGGGAAATAATAACAAATTAAAAAGTTGAAATTAACAGAAAAATAATACTCGGATTTATATAAATTTAAAGTTGCGGAAGAATTGGTACATGAAGGAAAACGCAAGTAGGATGGTCATACAGAATTTTGG
>JARFIX010000278.1:0-169083 GCA_036346125.1 Lycocerus yunnanus
GAAATAAAATAAAAAGTGGGCGAAAGACGGCTGAGAAGAAGAAGAAGAAATAATAATAAAGGAAAACTGGGAATATATTATGTCGCGAAAAATTTTGAAGAAATCGCGGAAAATAGGAAAATAGCTTTAAGTAACCAAAGTAAAGCTTCAAATATATTATTCGATCCGAGTAGGATGAGCAAAAATAAAATTAATAAAGATAGACAAAAATATGAAATTACGAATAAAGTAGCCAAAAATGGCAAATTAATTATCAAGAAAATTATGAAGCAAAGTAAAGAGTTAAAAATGCCAAGTATTGATAAAAATTGTGTAGGAACCCTGGTCACTGATAAAAATTCAATTATCCCTAAACGATTCGAAAGTAAACGAAAAAAAAAATGGATAAAATGATTAAATCGGGTATAAATGATAACGAAAATTAAAAGGAATCAATAAATCGAAAATCGATAAATCCAAAATAATCGCTAACGGTTTTAAAAGTAAAATAATGTCGAAGAATACGGATAAATCAAGAATTGAAACTATAATAATTATTAAAACAGCGGGTTTTTAATAATAATAATAATAATAAATTAATTAATAAAAATAAGATAAATTTACAATTAATAATTACTGTAAGGTTGAGAACCGCTGGAATTGTACTTGTGGGGCAGTGATTTGGTATTGGGAATTTACAGGAAAAGGAGAGTGATTTTGGATTTCGAGGCGACAGAGACGAACATTGAAAAACCTGAAGCTGGAAGCAGCGTTGGTGTACAGGATTATACATTAGTTATACTGGAATAAAACAAACAAAATACGTGTACTTTTAGGTTAACCCTGGTTGACAGTTCCGAATAATACCAACCGTGAATATCTGGGGAATTGTTGAAACGCACCGAAGAGAAACCATTAACACAAACGTGAACATAAACAAAAACATAAACGCCTTTAAATAAAGTTTCTATAACATAGGTACCTCCGAGGCGTTGAGCCGGGTGCTTGTGCATTACGCGAATAAAAAACTAATACGTGAGAATTGGAAATTAGAAGTAATAATTTACATCGAAGAGAAACCTAACAAAACGATCATAGATGAGTAAGGCAACAGAGGTAAGAACAAGATCAAACTCACAACCATCCATAACAGAGTACACTAAGAGAACAAGAGAAGAAGAAGAAACCGAAGAACTGATAAAGGTGGGCCAGAGAAGTAAAAAAACCATTAGATCACCAATAAAGGATAACACTAACACAAAACAGGAGCCTCGTAAAGAACAGAACGAGATGGAAGAGATGAAGAACATGTTAAGAAACCTTACAGGTATGGTAATGGAAACCAACCAGGAAATTAAGAAGAACAATAAAGATGTGAGGGATATAAAGGATAAACTAGATGTTCTCGAAGCAAAATGGAGTGAGGAGAGGCAAGCATTAAAAGGTGAAATCGAAGAACTTGTGAAAACCACAAAGGAGCAGGAAAATCGAATAGAGAAACTCGAAACACAATTGGAAAGAAACGAAAAAGAGAGAAAGATGTGCAACATAGTTATTAGGAATTTCCCGGATGCTGGACCAATTACATGTAACAAAGTCGAAGAATTCCTGAACAGAGAAATACAAACACAGGTGAACGTGATAGATGCGTTTAAGGTGGGAAGAACAGAAGAAAATCGAGTGGTGGTAGCAAAGCTAAGGGATTATAAGCAAAAAACAACGGTAATGGCTAGCAAGAACAAACTAAAGGGTTCCAAAATACACATAGAGAGCGACTTGACAGGTCAAGAGAAGGAAATTCAAAATAAAATATGGAATATAGCCAAGGAGGAAATTAAAAACGGAGAAAGGGTGAAGGTTGGTTACCAGAGGATGCACAAACGGGAAAAACATACATATGGGATAAGCAGGAAGGATGTCTGAAGCTGAAGGCCGACATGGATGGTGAGCGAATAACAATAATGGAAACACGACACATAGCAAAAAACTAAGTGAGCGGATCGGAGTGGAGGGAACGTCTCAGCCCGAAGCTCCAAGTATGATGCAGGAGACAAAAAAGACGACAAGGCAATTCACAAGGAAAAAAAGAAGAAAGAGAACCCAAAGAGTGGCCACCTGGAATGTAAGAACAATGTTACAACCTGCAAAATGATTGAAATAACTAAAGAACTCAAGAGATACAACGTTAATATTGCGGCAGTCCAGGAAACCAGATGGGGGGAAACATGGGGAAATAAAGACAGGCGAATATGTATTTTTGTATTCTGGAGAAGAAAAACAGGGCAAGAACGGAGTCGGTTTTTTTGTCAAAGGAGAAATGGAGGATAGTATATTACAGTTCAGACCAATAAGCGGAAGACTGGCGCACTTGAGAGTAAAATCTAAACCATGAAACTTATCGATCATAAATGTGTACGCACCGACAGAAGAAAAAGAAGAAAATGAAAAAGAAGCATTTTATGAATCTCTAGAGGATTTAATAGAAGTGATACCTAAACACGACACGCTGATGGTGATGGGGGACTTTAATGCTAAGGTGGGGAAAGAAGATTACCTGAATGATGTATGTGGGAAGTACACCATCCATGAAGAGACAAATGATAATGGAGGCAGGATGTGCAATTTAGCGGCGGCAATGAACCTGGTTGTAAGCAGCACTAAGTTTAGGCACAAGACATTACATAAGGTAACGTGGATGAGACCGGGGGTGGCCTGTGAACATGGAAACCAGATCGACCATGTGCTAATAACAAAACAAAACGCGACATTCATAAGAGATGTGAGATCTTATAGAGGAGCAGACGCAGATACAGACCATTTATTGGTGATAGCCGAAACCAGGAAAAAAATTTATAACTAACACAACAAGAAAACATAAGTTACAGAGATGGGCGACAGAAAGACTAAATAATGTACAAGTAAGGGAAAGATATGAGAAGGAAACTGATGATGAAACACGTAATGCAATAGGAAAAGAGGATATTAATGAAGAATGGAAAATTATAAAGACCACTGTTGAAGAATGCGCAAAGAAAGTTATAGGATACAGAGAAGGAAGAAAAGATAAAGCCTGGTACGATGAAGAATGTGCGAACTACACCGAGCAGAAGAGAAAAACGAGAGAAATATGGCTAAGAACAGAAAATGAAGAAGATCTAAGTACATACAAAGAAAAGAGAAAACTAGCTAGAAGTATGTTTAAAAAAAAGAAAACCACGTGGCTGAACGAAAAATTGGACGAAATGGAGAACAATAACAGAATGAATAATACAAAAGACTTTTTCATGAACATCAAGGAATATAGAAACAAAACCCTAGCACATAGGAGAGTAGTAAAAGACGCAGAGGGCGGAACGGTAGAGAAAGTGGAAGACAGAAAGGAGGTATGGAGGAAGCATTTCCAAAGTTTGCTGAATGGAGATGATGAAGGACAACAGACATATGTATTTGTAAAAAGGAACGAAGAAGAACAAGTTATACAAGATCCATCCCACGAAGAGATATTAGATGTAATAGCGACAATCAAAAAGGGGAAGGCACCCGGAAGAGACGAACTGCCCGGCGAACTATGGAAAAATTGGGGAAATCAACTGAAGAACAGAGTATGCGAGTTAATCTTGAAAATATGGAAGCTAGAAGAACTGCCGGATGAGTGGAAAACGGGTAGAATAGTCCCAATATTCAAGAAAGGAGACGCAGAACATTGCAGGAACTACAGGGGAATAATGTTATTACCAGCTGCTTATAAAATACTATCCACAATAATCCTGAAAAGACTCAAGAGTTACACCGAAAACATAATAGGTGATTATCAATACGGATTTAGACAAGGTAGATCTACAGTCGATGCCATCCATGTCTTAAAACAACTGAAAGAAAAATGCCATGAACATAGAATTGGATTGCACCTTCTCTTCGTGGATTTTAAACAAGCCTTTGATACGGTGAACAGGGCAAAACTGTATGAAATAATGGACCACCTGAAAATACCCCGAAAACTGATAAGACTAGTACAAACAACATTGAAGAATACCAGTGCAACAGTACTAAGTAGAGAGGGAGAGACACAAAGTTTCGATATAACAGCGGAGTCAGACAGGGTGATGCACTGTCGGCGACATTATTCAATGTCATGATTGATCGGGTGGTGAAGGAAATGAATTGCGAGAGAACGCTCGCTACTAGAGAGGGACAACTAATTGCATATGCGGATGATGTTGTTATAGTCGCAAGATCAAGAAGAAAACTAGAAGAAATGTTTAAAAAGATGAATGAGGAAACTAACAAGATCGGACTGAAAATAAACGAAGACAAGACGAAATATATGGAATGCGGACAAAAGATGGATAACATGGAGGTGACATTAAAAATTGATGGCTTCGCCTTTGAACGGGTTAAAGTTTTTAAATACCTTGGAGTGCAGATAAGCAGCACTGGTTTAGGAAGTGAAGAGATCAAGGACAAAATACAGAACGGATACAGAGCATACTACGCAAACAAGGAGCTGTTAAGGAACCGAAAATAAGTATGAATATTAAAATGAAGGTGTATAAAAGTTTGATAAGACCAGCAGTGACGTATGCATCCGAAGTGTTGTGCATGACTAAGAAAGAAGAGAACCAGATGAGGGTATTTGAACGAAAGATACTGAGAAAAATAATAGAACCTGAAAGGATGGAGGAAAATGTATACAGAAGAAGAACAAACTAGATATTGTGAAATTTATTAAAGCGCAGAGACTGAGATGGCTGGGGCATCTAGAAAGAAGGGACAATGAAAGTACAATAAAAAAGATAGTAAGATGGCGACCAAGTGAGGTATGAGATGGATGGATGCGGTGGCTGAGGATCTGGAGAGGATGGGGATAGAAAACTGGAAGGAGAAATGTAACGACAGGAAGACATGGAAAAATATAGTATTCGAGACTAAGTGCCACCCCAATTTATAAATAAATTTTGTAAATGTAGAAGTAGGATGAGGAGTAATCCACCTCTTAAAAAGGATTGTAAAGACCTCATACAAGGTTGCTATGTTTCGTATGAAATAAATGCATTTATTATTATTACTGTAAATTCGGAAACCAAAACAGCAATAAACTTTTTAAATACAAATATTAAACCCTTACGGTTAAAGATCAATGAACGGACGCCCCAATGAACGATTCAAGTTTAAATTCAAACAAAAATACAGTATGCTTGAAAATTAATCGTATTAATTTGCTAATAAATTTTTCAACCCTAATACTTTAACCAGAACTTTAACGAACCTTACAATTTCCTTAACCAATTGAAATAATTTTTTTTTCTATAATAATTTATAATTAATTTCGTTAAGACGTTATAACTATTTTTTTGTTGTTGCATAATGTTAAATTTCTTTTGTACGATATTAATTTTTTTTGCAAAACATAAATATGAAAATTAATTAATCAAAATCATCAAAAGTAATTTAAAATGAGTACCTACGTACATATAACGAAATTTAAAAAAAATGACCCAAACAAAATGTTTTCTTAGTTTGATATTATGATTTGATATTTTATATTATTACTAGCTGGATACCCGGCTTCGCCCGGGGTTTCATTAAAAAGGTGGAACTCTGCCTTTGTCTGAATGATTCGCCCGGGGTCTCCCTATAATTAAAATACTTTGCCTTTGTGTGAAGTATTTAGATTTTTCCGAGTATCCTGCTTTGCTTAAGGTTTTCTTCTCGACGGGAAATCTTGCTTCCCGTTGCTAGAGCGTTTCAGAATGATTTTTAGTGTTCCCGTTATCGAGTGTTTCAGAACGGTTTATATTGTACTCTACAATTTTCTCTACAGCTTTTCTTCTCCAGTATTTTAAATCACTTATAATAGTGTAGGTACTGAATGTAAATATACCAACGTAAAATTACCATAATATCAATTACAGGTATTGGCGATGGGAATCTCTTTAATCCATTCATGCTCGTCCGCAATTTTTCACTTTTTTTTTTAATTAAGCTTTTCGGTCCCGGTTTTTAGCGGAAAACCTCTTTAGGGTCCTAGAGAGTAACTGTGCAAAATTTGGTTGGGATCGGTCGAACGGTTTAGGAGTTATTAAAAGACGAACAAACCAACAAACGTACCAACAAACATTCAATTTTATATAATAGATAGTATATATTTTTTCATATTTATTTATTATGTTTGCGTGATTATATCACTCTATTCGAACCCAAAAGGGGTATAACGAATCAAATTAACAAATTTCTTTCAAAAATCGACTAATTGAATAAAACAGATCATTTAATTGATAATCATAGCTTCATCAATAAAGAATAGATATGAATTAAAGTCAAAATAAATTCTATTAGAACAAATCAATAATTATTAATCTTCAGTTTTTTTTTTTTTTATAAGAACGATAATAACGTTTTTCTATTTCTTAACACTTAAGTATCCATCATGTCAACTACCTACCCTTGTACTATAATTTATAACTATATTCTTATTTTTTTTGCATACGAAATAAAATAGGGTTAGTTCAATGTATCAAAATTTGTCTATCGAATTGACATTTTTTTTAAACTTTATTTACAAAAAATATATAAACAAAGAAGCCCAGGTTAAGAGAGTATTTTTTTCAAATTTTAAATTGTTGCTCTTATTTATGTACAGATTTTAAATAAACCTTTTAATGAACTTTTTTAGCTCACTTAGAAGAGAATTTAATAATAAAGAAAAAAAACTTTAGTTCAAAATATATAAGTCGTTTAGTTTTTAGCTATCATGCCCGCCAAATTAAGAACAATAATTATTGTGAAAATAAAATCTAGAGAAAACGCGTTTCAAAGTTTTTAATAAGAAAAAAATCAATTCTTAGTTACTTACGCTGATAATTTGTACACTAAATGAGTCATACACATTTATACTTAATAAGTATAGTATATTAACTAGATAGTTACTCAACAAGATACGCCCTTGAATTAAAACTATTGTGAACTACCCTTCAACCTTTTTCAGGTATGAAATTCTGAATGGAAAGTCGCAGTGACGAGCGCTTGAAACCCTTGCGCGACGCTCGTCGGCTTTATATTCTTGAAAATACTTAAAATTAGCCTCTGTCACTTTCTAAACATATTCTTAGATAGTTTATCTATCGATTTAACCAATTAAAAAAAACGAATTTTATGACATGTAAATTCAGGACACCCCCTTAAGCGTAACTTAAGTACTAGCTGTAAAGCTGTAAAAAGAAAGGAAGTGCGATTCTGGAGATAGGACTTGGTGATGGTATGTAGTCAGGTTAAAACAACTGAAAGATCAGCAGCAGGAGTAGGATGCATAATTAAAAGAAAATGCTGGAAACGTGCAAATTATTGTGAAAATTAAATACCTAAATTTGCAATTTAAATTTTAATAAAAATACATTTTTCCACTACTAGCCATAAACACTATCATTTCAACGTAAGTGATCGAACTGTGAACCACGCCTTCTGTCACCTGAGGTGAATAATATTTTATTATTCACCTGAGGTTAATAATGAACATAAATGCGTTTTCCGGAAACTTCGGGCCATTTTGAAAGAAAATTTATGTGTAAAACGAATTAGCATAACCAAGAAATGCTATCAATAGTGTTTAAATAATTAAAGTCGGTCTATAAATAAGATTAATTTGATATTTAAAATGTTGATTAAATTGGAATTTTGTGACGTTTAGCAATTAGGCGAAATGAGAAAACGAATTATGACAGCTGAAACTGGAAACTTTATAAATCGATTATTAATAATTATTACAATCAATTATCGTTACAAATAGTACATTTTTTGACAAAATAGTTTTCGTCAACATCTATATACTTTGTATTCCACGTTCACTAGTTTTTATTCGATATTTAATGTAACCTTTATGTCAAAATTAATTAAACATTTTCAAGCAAGTGTCAACATCAAAACAAAAAACTATCATTTGTTTTATAATTTGAAATAAATAATTAAAACGATTTACTTTATTCATTAACAATTATTATTATAAGAGTAAACAATCCTAGTAGTGGAAAAATTGTATATAAACCACGGTAGTGAAGCGTGTTATAACCCGCGCCTTAAATCCCGCGGTGCTACGCACCTTGGGATTTAATCTGGCGCTAGGGTTATAACACTATGCTTCACTACCTTGGTGTATAATATACTATTCTTAATAACTCGGCCAATTTTTACAGTAGAAAGTAACAGAAAAAATTAAATGACGGGGAATTAAAATACCTTTTACCTTTGTATTTAATATTTTTTTGGTAGGACCATTGGCGAAAAAAGGGTTGAAATTTGACTTTTACACGACAGTTGAAAAAACACCAACTGTAAAAATACATATTATAACTGGGTAAATTTGTATCGTCTAAAAAAAGCAATGGATGAAATTTATAAGTAAATTATTTATCTACAAAAAAAATCTCTAAAAAACATTTTGATGAAATTGTTCCTTTTCTTCGGCAGCTCCGTATTGAATATGAATACTAGATTGCTATTGAGGGAAATAGAACATTAATCTGTTTATTCAAATTGATTCTATTTTACCTATAATAATTCAATTAAGTGGTAAAATGCATCGAGACTAGGTAGGCAATTGTAGCATTAAATTGTAATTACATAACTATAGGTTTATATAGTAACCTGCACGAGCAATTTTAATAACAAATCAATGAATGCATAATTTTCTGTATAGGTGCATTTCAAAGAATTTTGTTGCGTACACAAAATTTTTCTTATATATTTAAGACCTTCTCGTGCCGTTTTATCTCATCAAAATTTAGTCGAAATAAATTTGGGCAATCTAAACTTTCGGACAATAGAAGCTCATCTATCCGCGGTATAGAAACTTGGAGTACAAATCATTTTTCATTTGACTCTATTAGAGTTTCCATTCGATTTGTTAAAAATAGTCTGTTCTTGAATTATTGAAGATGTATTTAAACCCAAACCTGTTATTTGAGAGAAACGTATTTTTGAATTTCAACAATAGACTAGTAAGTAGGGCAGCGTTTACCAGTCATGAAGGTCCTACTGAAATATGCGGTGTTATTGTTCAAACTTATTGGGTATTGGCCGCTAGAAATAAAAAGTTTAAGGATGCTAGTTATTTACAAAATATATTTTTTTCTAACAATGACGATTTTATTCTCATAACTTTGAGTGTGTGCTTGGAAATTCCAAATTCCACCAGAAACGGCATGAAGAAATTCGTAAGCGTTGTATCGGTTGGGGCTCAATTTACCTACGCCGTGATTAAGATGCTGTGTTTATTTTTACCCGTTATGAAAAGTTTGTTAAAGAAAGCAACGATAACAGAAAATAGTATTCTTGAAAGTAACAACGCTGGTGTAAAACGGATCTACGCCAAGTACGAAAAAATTAGCACCAAAGTAATCATGTTTGTCACCGCAGTGTCCTCGGTTAACGCTGTCGCATTTACTATCACTCCCTGGTTAATGAAGAAGTCAGATCCTAATGGAAATGAATTGTCGCTCCCCATAGACTGCTACTTACCGTTCGATTACCACAAGTATTACAAGATTACGCTGGTCAGTAACGTAATTGGAGGAATGATGGTTTCTATCTACTCGATAGCTTGCGACATGACTTATGTTGGTTTGATGACTTTTATAATAAGTCAATTGGCACTTTTAAAACACAAAATAATCGAAGGAATCGATACGACAAAGTTTAATGATGCCGAAATTTATCATAACTTGCGTGAATATGTGATGAGTTACCAGAACATTACGAAGTAATTACCATACAGAAATTAATATGAAATTGTTTTATTAAGCATGTTTTAGATTTGGAGCCGACCTGAATCGAGTCGTAAAATATCTTAACGCACTGTATTTTTAATATGCATTGCACACACGGCAATGATTAGTTTCAAGTTGTAACTGTAAGTAAATAACTTGTGATAATAATAATTGTTTGTAATATTGTAACTAAGTTTTAAATTTCGCGCCTTCGATACCGGTATAAAATAAATTGTTGAAATCATCGGTAAGGTGGCCTTTTACTCACTGTATTTCATTAATTAAAACGCTAAAATGCTAAGAAATATTCGGCGTTTTGAATTTAAGATTGTGTAGTATCGTAATATTTTAGGACAATTTTTCTATGCAGCTTTTAAGAAACGTTTGGTACTTGATAACGAGTTTGGTAGTAGATCTTCTCACGTGGTATTGGTTTGGAAATAAAATTACTTTAGAGGTAAATTGATAAATGCTTGGATGAATTTAAAATCCTTTTAAATTTTATTCCTTTTAGCACGATAAGGTATTGGATACCATCTGGGAAAGCGACTGGCAAAACTGCAATTTAAAAAATCAAAAAATTATATTAATCTTCATGATGCAAGTTTCAAAGCCTATGAGGCTTTCTGTAGGATTTTCACACTACATGTCTTTGGAAACAATGACAATGGTAGCAAATCGAACTGAAATACATCAAAAAAATAATTTTAGATTTTCTGTTTTTCAGATGTTGAAAACGAGCCTATCGTATACAATTACACTGAAGCAATTCTATGCGATGAAGGAAGGACATAATCAGTAAATCAGTACATCAAGTTTATAAAAAATTAAATTATATTATTACACTATACATCTATTTGTGCAATTGCACTATTATTATTAAACGTCTGATGACAGCAGTAATCATTGCTGAAAGATCACAAATAATGTTTCGTTTTATTGTTCATTTAACCTTATAATTTTAAAAACAATTTAAATCAAATATTAATTTCAAAGGTTAATAATATATATAATTTCAATTGTTTTTGATTATACAATTTAATTTATTGTTTTTGGTTCAAGAATTGAATTATCCGTAATTCAACATTTGTTTAATAATTCAGCTGTTTTGATTAATAATTTAACTGCTTTGTTTTATAATTTAACAGCGTGATTCATTTTACTTAACAACTTAATTTTTGGTTCAGCCAATCAGATATCTCTGATTCAACATTTTTTTAATAATTCAACTGCATGATTCAATATTTCAACTAGTTTGTTCAACAATATAATTATTTTTGGTTTAATAATTTAATTGTTTTTGATTCAACAATTCAATTATCTTTCAATAATTCAGCTACTTCATTCAATAATTCAGCAGTTTGGCTGTTTTGTTTAATATAAATTCAGCTGTTTTGTTAAATAATTAATTCAATTGTTTTTGGTTCAGCAATTCAATTATCCTTGATTGAATATTTGTTTAATAATTCAGCTGTTTTGTTGAACAATTCAACTGCTTTGTTTAATAATTTAGCCGTGTGATTAATTTTATGTAACAATTCAATTTTTGGTTCAGCAGATCAGATATCTCTGATTCAACATTTTTTTAATAATTCAACTGCGTGATTCAATATTTCAACTAGTTTGTTCAACAATATAATTATTTTTGGTTTAATAATTTAATTGTTTTTGATTCAACAATTCAATTATCTTTCAATAATTCAGCTACTTCATTCAATAATTCAGCAGTTTGGCTGTTTTGTTTAATATAAATTCAGCTGTTTTGTTAAATAATTAATTCAATTGTTTTTGGTTCAGCAATTCAATTATCCTTGATTGAATATTTGTTTAATAATTCAGCTGTTTTGTTGAACAATTCAACTGCTTTGTTTAATAATTTAGCCGTGTGATTAATTTTATGTAACAATTCAATTTTTGGTTCAGCAAATCAGATATCTCTGATTCAACATTTTTTTAATAATTCAACTGCGTGATTCAATATTTCAACTAGTTTGTTCAACAATATAATTATTTTTGGTTTAATAATTTAATTGTTTTTGATTCAACAATTCAATTATCTTTCAATAATTCAGCTACTTCATTCAATAATTCAGCAGTTTGGCTGTTTTGTTTAATATAAATTCAGCTGTTTTGTTAAATAATTAATTCAATTGTTTTTGGTTCAGCAATTCAATTATCCTTGATTGAATATTTGTTTAATAATTCAGCTGTTTTGTTGAACAATTCAACTGCTTTGTTTAATAATTTAGCCGTGTGATTAATTTTATGTAACAATTCAATTTTTGGTTCAGCAAATCAGATATCTTTGATTCAACATTTGTTTAATAATTCAGTCTTTTAGTTCAATAATTCAGCTGTTTTATTTAATAAATTTGACTGTTTTGTTTAATAAATTCAGCTGTTTTGTTTAATAATTAATTTTATTGTTTAGTTTAGCAATTCAATTATCCTTGATTTGATGATCAATATTTTTTTGATAATTCAGCTGTTTCATTTGATAATTCGGTTGTTTTGTTAAATAAATTTAGCTATTTGGTTCAGAAATTTAACTGGTTTGTTGATCAATTCAATTACCTTAGATTTAATAATAATTCAGTAATTCTTGAATCAACATTTGTTTACTAATTCAGCTGTTTTGTTTGATAATTCAACTGCTTTGGTAAATTATGTAATTAACTTAGATTGAATAATGTTATTGTTTCTGGTTATATAATTTAATTTATTGATTTTGCTTTAACAATTCAATAATCCTTGATTCAACATTTGTTTAATAATTCAACTATTTTGTTCAATAATTCATCTATTTTGTTTAATAATTCAGCTGGGTGATTCAATAATTTAACTATAATTTATATAATAATTCAATTATTTTTGGTTCAGCCAATCAGATATCTACAATTCAATATTTGTTTAATAGTTTAGTTGTTGTTTTAATAATTCAAGTGTGTGGTAGAATTTTTCAACTGGTTTGTTCTACAATTTAATTATTTTTGATTTAATTGTTTTTTGTTCATCAATTAAATTATCATTCATTCAACATTTGTAATACAATAATTCAGCTTTGTGGTTCAATATTCAACTGATTTGTTTAACAATTCAACTGTTTTATTCAAAAAAGTTACATAAATAAGTACGAGTGTTTTGTTTAATAATAATTATATCTATTTGTTTGCTTAACAATTCAACAATTTTTGATGTAATAATTATTATTGATTCATATCTGATTTTTGTTTACCAAACTTCGAAAAGTCAAGAAAAATTATTTATTGTAATTAAAGAAAATCAGAAATTATAAAGAAAATTGTTTTGAAAGTGGGAATTCTGTGTTAAGAAAATGTGTTTTTATTGAAACGAATAATGCTAATTTATTTAAGAACGTGACATTTACATCATAAATTAAAAAAATTGCTTTAAAGTGAGGTACCCCCAAGGGTTTGGACTTGGACAAAAATTTTATTTAAAAATATGTCTTAGAAAAGTGTCCTCTATGTCCCCACCTAAGAGGTTCTCCACGGTCACGGGGACACCCTGTATATTTAACGACTACAAAAATTTTTTGTTTTAATTAAAATTATTTATTATAACAGATTTATAAGCCTATTTCATGGGCGTCTTATCGTTGCAGTCTTTAATTGGCGGGAAAGATCCAACTCGTAATTCTTGACCAAAAAAATTAAAAATAGAATTGATGTAAAACGCTAGTAATAATTAGAAGAATTATTTTCTTTCCGACAGTAGGTACAATTTTATAAACAGCTGACGTTTATTGACATAAGTTTACTGATAATAGGTGTCCGCTAGATGGCACGTATTTATTTCACAAGATTGGTACCTGAGCATGTGATAAATAATTATTTTAGGTTAAATTGGATTGACATAATTTTTGTGATACATTGGCATAGCTTGAATTTTAAGGTAAATTTGTTATTTAATTTGAAATTTTTTACTAAAATGATTGATTTTAGAATGTCGGTATTTACGTGTATATCATGCCAAGTTGCGTTTAATGATGATAATGCACATCGCATGCACTATAAATCTGATTGGCATCGTTACAATTTGAAACGTAAAGTCGTTGATTTACCACCCGTTAGTTCCAATGATTTCCAAGTACGTGTGTTAAAACAGCGTGCACTCGATAATCAAGAAAGCAGTACCGAATCAAAGTTATCGTGTCGATTTTGTAACAAAAGTTTCGGCAATTTGAAAACTTACGAGAATCATTTGCAATCGAAAAAGCATAAGAGTAACGAAGTTGAAGCAGGTATTGAAAATGTCACTGAAGAATTGTTTGTTGAAAAGGATATTGAACTAAAAAGTGATGAAACCGAAAGTGTGGATACAGAAAGTATCGATTCTGACGAATGGGACGAAGACGATGAGAGTTGGGGTGACATTGAAAATCCAATTAGTTATAATAATTGTTTGTTCTGTGATCATCACAGTGGTGGATTACACAAAAATATAAAGCACATGTCAATAGAGCACAGTTTTTTCATTCCCGATGTTGAATATTGCATTGATTTGCATGGTCTTCTTAGTTACTTAGCTAAAAAAATAGTGAAATACTACATGTGTTTGTGGTGCAACATAAATGGCAAGTCGTTTTTCTCAGCTGATGCAGCTAGACAACATATGTTGGATAAAGGGCACACAAAAATGTTACACGAAGGTTTAGTTTTGGCAGAATATGCCGAATTTTATGATTATTCTAAATCGTATCCGGATGCTGAGGAAGCACACCCCGATGAAGAAGTGGAAGTTGACGAAATCGATGGCGATTACCAGCTTGTTTTACCGTCAGGTGCAGTAGTGGGACACAGAAGTTTAATGCGGTATTACAAACAAAGTATCGATCCAAATCGTTCCGTTGTACCAGTACGCCGTTCGAAACTGCACAAAGTTCTAGCCCATTATAAATCTTTGGGATGGACGGAAACTCAACAAGCAGCAGCTGCGAAAAAAGCAAGAGATATACATCATATGAATCGTGTGGCTTCTAAATTGAATATGAAATTGTCTGTTAAAGCAAACAAATTCCAAAAGCATTACAGGGCTCAGGTTCTTTTCTAAATTGTAATAATTTTAAGTTATTTGAAATTCAATTTTTATTCCATGATTATTTGTTTGTAAAATTTTCAAGATGAGTTAAATGCTGACATGAAAAAATAAAGAATTTTTTTATATGTTTATTTGAGTCGATGATTAAGCTCAGGTTTACTTTTAGATGGGGTGCTGTCGAGTACTAAGCATCGAGCTTTTATTAAAATATTGATGGTACTAAGCACTATTGAATTTATGACCATTTATTATAAAATTGTATTTTGCCAATGTTGAAATGGTTTCATACAAAATTGTTATCGAAGTATTGGTTTGCTAATATTATACTTTATTGTATTGAAAAAAATTAATCAAAATTTAATTTTTTTGAAATAATAAAATTATTTGTTAAATTGTTAATGTAACTCAATTATTATTATAAATTTAATGTAAAAAAATAATTATCAACAAACTTTACGGAGTGTATTATTAGGAATACAATAAAGTTTGGCAACAGTTCAATTCATTTGCGAATCAAAAAATTCATTCTCTTTGGTATCGATTATGTCGATTTTTAATGTAAAATGATTTATTCAGTTTTTAGTTCATTAAATATTCTAAATATTTTATTTTGATGTTACGAATTTAAAGACAAGAATATAAAAACTTTTCAGACTGCACTTCTTTGAATAGAATATCCGATGGACATTGTTCAATGTGAATCAATCCATCTTTTCACAACTTGCATTTCATAAATGGACTTGTAATGTTAACATACATATTTTTCTGTAACATTCTGAGATGACGATAATAGTAATTGTTGAATGGAAACCTGATACCACTCAGCATCAAAATAGTTTTCCTTAAATCAACCCAGAACTACTAGAAAATGTTGGCATGAACCTATACGTCGATACAATAATTTCTATTTACAGGATGGAAGACCATTCGTATCAGGGATTTTAATATCGAAAGCTTGAAGTTTGAAAATATTGTTTTAATTTTTGATTTGCGTAATAACAAATATAACTAATTTGATTCATGCAATAAGTAGATACTATTCAATATAACTTTAATGAAATAATTCCTCGAAAGAGGTAGGAACAATAAAATTTTTCTTCCTACAAAATTTACTTATTTTTGAAAAACCTTTTCAACGATACCATTTTTGACCCCTCGTGCTATTTGGAAACCTGGAGTTTTCGACATTTTGGAGCAAACTCTTAAGGATACCAACATTTCCTAAGAATGCCAGTATTACAATTTGATTGTTCATGTTGGCTTTTGTGATCAAAATTTTTCTCAATCTATGACCACCCGTTTCTAAAATAATCTTTATCTGCCCTACCTGTACAAAACTAAGTGTTCTGACTGATTCATCATTGCCCAGCTCAAACCGCTGCACATAGAAAGCTAAAGTTTGGAGCCGATATTTCTTCTATGATGTACATAGATATGATTCTATGTAGAAGAACTCTTTGACAAAAGAGTTTAGGGCCGTCCACAAAGGACGTTTGCAATTTTCCAAATTTTTGACCCTCCCCTGTCACAGTTGGTCACAATTTTTATCGCCCTCCCTCTCCGAAACGTCCAATGGCTCACAGAGACCAATAATGCTAATTCTTAGAAACGTATTTCAAGATTTTTCTAAATTCAACTTCTAAATGGAGAAAAGCGGAAAAATGTGTTTTACGGGGATTTCTTAATATTTTGGGCAACCCTATATAATATAAGGTAAAATGGAGGATATGACGCACATTTTGAAATTTATCAATTTTTCAGTTATTACTCACAAGTGTCTCATGGTGATAGGATTTTTGTACCTACAACCCTAACGTATCTTAAGCAGGAAGTATAGGTGATTCTGATTGTGCTAACTGTTATTAATTACATTAATTCTGAAAATTGAATTTTGCGTCATATCCCCGATGGGGTTGGGGATATGACGCTTCGAGGGTTGGGGATATTGCTTATGGCGATTTACATGTAATTGATTAAAAATAATAAAAACAATTTTATTTGAAAAAGTATAATAGTCAGATAAAAACTCAAAAACAATGAACACTTAAACTACGGTAATGGTTTTAGGAAATATAACATTAAATGTAAAGTGTAAAATTGTAAAAATGTAAAATTAATGTAAACATATTACTATCTCACAATATGCGTCATATCACTAACTATCCACCATTTTATTTATAAAATAATTAAATCATAACAAAGACCATTATGACTAAATTAACTATTTATAATTAATTTTAGACGTTGTACAATGCCATAAAATTCAGAAAACGAATTAAAAATCTATGAGGAAACATAATACAGAACTTTCAAAATAATGTAATAAAACTTTTGCATGTGCTCACCTGATTCAGACGAAGAAAATGCGTGCTCTCATGAAAACGATTCGTTCAACAATTAGTTTCTTGCTGTATATCTGGTTTTAGGCAATGGAACTAAGGAATATTTAGGTAATAAGGTTCATAGATAACAACATAACAGAGATCTTGCAATTGCGTCGTATCCCCTACCGCGTCATATCCATCGGTTTTACCTTACTGCCATCAAAGATTGGTCAATATACAAGTTAACCTCGTAATCATGGTAAACCTTTAAAGTGGTGATAGAAGACACTTTTCTAAGAGATATTTTTAAATAAACTTTTTGTCCTAATGCAAACCCTTGCGGGGTACCTCTCAACAAATTTTTTGAATGTCTGTCTTCGAACGGCCATAGTACCGTAAATATTGATTTTATGGTATTAATGAATTAGTAATTTTTTAAAGATAATTTATTTATCTAAAAATTAGTTTATAATCTTCTAGAATTAACGGATTTCGAGCTATGAACTAAACGAAGAAAAAAAATGTTAAAACATTCAAAATTTTATTTTTTCGTTTTTGTTGCTCACCCTGTATATTTTAAACAAAACTATTTACAAAAAGTCTAACGGCCGTATTCGGATAGCAAATTTAACGGGTATAACTTTAATCTATTAAAAAGATTTTTGCAAAACCAGCTCATTTCACAAAAATCCCAAAATAATGAACAAGGTCGGTACAAAAAAATAATAAAACAAGAAATTATTCAAAATTCGAATTTGATCGACAGATAAATGTGGCCGTTATAAATAATATTGTTCTACACCTTTTAAAAAGAGTACGTTTGTGTGTTGAAATGGGGGTGACCATTTTGAAAATTTATTAAAATAAATTGTTTTGAATTTTTTTTGACGCCAAACGGCTGTAGCACCGTAACTATTAATTTTATGGTATTAATGGATTAGTGATTTTTTAAAAATAATTTGCTGATTATACAAACTAGTATATAACTTTTATCGGCTAGAATGAATGGATTTCGAGTTATAAATTAAATTAAAAGAAAAATGTTAAAAAATTACAAGTTTTAGTTTTTCGTTTTTGTTGCGAACCCTGTATCTTTTAAACGAGACTACTTACTAAATAACTAACGACCCAATCGGATAGCAAATTTAACAGATTATAATTTTGGTTGAGTAACATTTATTGGAAAATTAACCCATTTCAGCAAAAATCCCAAAATAATAAACAAGGTCGGTACAAAAAAAATAAATTACCAAAAATGTATTTTAACCCTGGAACTTCACACTTATTTTTTGTAACGTGTCCTACACACTGGGGTTTCAGAGACCCCACTATTCTTTCTATGTCATTAGTAAACAAAGAATTTAAATCAGAAAAAAATTTTTTAGTGCTTTTCAACAATACTGCCATAGTAGGTAGGATATATTAGATAGTAATTTTTTGGCCTTTTTGGTCCAATTGTTATTTGGTTTTGTTTGGTTAAATTTTGTGAAATAACGGTTAACATTTTAATACAAAAATTAGGTTTGTTAAATTAATTTTACATAAATAATTTTATGAAGGAGTGATACATTTATCAAAAAAAATTTGTAATTTTTCAAAAAATGTACTGCCTACTCTTACAAGGAAACCGGCAACTTCTCCTCACTGCATTGATTCATTTTCATTGTGCGTGTAGGTCTTGTATTGATTTCAACATGTGCAAGTATGGGGCACGCTTCTTTGCCAGTTTTGAGAAAATTAAATTTGAGTAATTACAGGGTGGTCAACTAAGGAATTCCGATTTAAAAGAGAAATAAAACAAAACTTTCAAGTCAATTTTAATTTTTTTTACAAATAATGTTCAGCTCTTTGGGAAAATTTATTTCTTAAAAATTACGCTCTCCAAATGTCCACCGTTTTTCTGCTGGCACTCTTCGAGTCGAACCCCGAAATTTAGAAAACACGTCGCAAAGTTTCTGGACCGATGGCTTGAATTTCCTGGCGGATATTTTCCTTCAACGCAATTAGAGTGGGGATTGTTGCGGTAGACTACACTTTGAGGTATCCCCATAAGTAAAAGTCGCAAGGTGTCAAGTCCGGGCTTCTGGGGCCATGGAAGGTCTCCACGCCGAGAAATCAATTTTTCAGGAAAAGCGCCTGAATAACAGGTAAAGACCGATTTGAAGTGTGACAAGTGGCCCCGTCTTGCTGAAACCAAGTGTCCTGATTGTATCCATCAAAGTCTTGAAGGGCTGGTTCAAAAAATTGTTCAACATGTCCACATAACGATCAGAATCCACTGTTACTGCTCGGCCGCGTCCGTCTTCGAAAAGTACGGGCCAATAATGCCTTGTGCGTGTATTGCACACCAAACTGTGACCTTCAGACTATGCAATTGAGTTTCATGTTTCTGTTTGGGGTTTTCTGAAGACCAATACCGGCAATTCTGTTTGTTTACATAGCCGTTCAGATGAAAATGGGCTTCATCAGAGAAAAATGTTGTTATTGAAATCGGTTCACACAGAACGAACCTCACCCGTCCAGCGAACCATGGCAACTGAATTTCCATGAGCCCCTCCTTCGTTTAAGACCAACTCCACTTCTCTATTCCTATTCAAAACAATTTTAGAGCGCTTGTAAATCGAAATTCCTTAGTTGACCACCCTGTATTATATTACTGATAAACTGCATAAAATTAACATCAATTTATTAAGTTGTTAATGGAATTGCGTAAGATTGCAAAAAAATAAAAATTAAAACAAATGCGAAGGATACTGGGATCGCATCCAGCTCCTGCTAATTTTTTTTTTTTATTTATTTGATTATTAATTCCCCCCCAGTATAATATGTAATCGTTCTCAAGAAAACCAAAGCGGCACAAGAAACCCTACTTATAATCTGTAAACATTGAATGTTTTACCTTTTAGCAGTGAGGCACTGGAGGGCGTCTCTACAACTTTGGCTTATTGCAATATTAGTTACTTGAGTGTGACTTATTAAAGTTAGGATTAACTAGTTTTTCTAGAGATTTTTTCTAGATCGGTTATGCAGATGTTTTCAATTTTTTACGAATAAAAAATAAACTGCACAAACCGGGGGGTCTGGGGGGTGTGGAACACCCTCCAGTGCCTCACTACTGAAAGGTAAAATATTCAATGTTTACAGATTATAAGTAGGGTTTATTATAGCGTTTTAGTTTTTTTGAGAACGATGACATATTATACTGGGGGAATTCATAATCCCCCCCTCCCGATTCTTGGTCACTGCTTTATATTTTTTATGCTAAAAACTTTCACCGTTATCGCTTAATACTGATAACCATAAGTTTGAAAATTTATCTATCACAGTTTGAGTGTTACTGGGGTGCTCCACACCCCCCAGACCCCCCGGTCTCGACAACTTTGATTTATAATTTGGTCTAATTGGAATATTAGTTACTTGAGTGTGACTTGTTAAAGTTAGGATTAATTAGTTTTTCTAGAAATTTTTTCTAGATCGGTTATGCCGATGTCTTCAATTTATTACTAATAAAATTAACTGCATAAACCGGGGGGTCTGGGGGGTGTGGAACACCCTCCAGTGCCTCACTGCTGAAAGGTAAAACATTCAATGTTTACAGATTATGAGTAGGGTTTATTATAGCGCTTTGGTTTTGTTGAGAACGATGACATAAATTATACTAGGGGAAATTAATTATCAAATAAATAAAAAAACAAATTTGCAGGAGCTGGATGCGATCCCAGTACCCTTGGCATATGTTTTTATTTTTTTGCAATTTTACGCAATTTCATTAACAACTTTATAAATTTATGTTAATTTTATGCAATTCATCAGTAATATGTATATAATTATTATTCAAATTCAATTTTCTCGAAATTGCCAAAGAAGCGCACCCTTATATTTGCACAATAAAAATGAATTAAATTAATGAGAGAAAGTTGCCGGTCTCCCTTTGTTAGCCAAACTTCTCAAAATTGATGAAAATTTGATTACCCTGCATCGTGAGAAAATTTATTTTTAGGTTTTTACTACAAAATGGTATACCTTTTGACCATAAATAAAAATAAAAGAAACATTAGCATCAACTAACTTGAAGTTTATTATAACAGTGTAGATATAACTAGTAGATATCTTTTCACAATACATTACCAACCTAAACATTCAAAATAGCAAGACCACATTCAGCAACATCGTCGAATAGAAAAATAGTAAACAAAAATTATAATTTCTACAAAATCTTACTAGATGACCTAGGTTTCGAACTTATCGACAACGTGGAATTAATCTCCTCAGATCCAGTTTGCTAACGAAAAAATACAAAATCTACTTACCACTTTTTGCAACCGACCCCGAAGATTGAAACGACTCTAATTTTAAAAACGTCACGTGGTAAATGTGTGTAGAAATAGGATATCTCATTTAAAAAATTGTTTCACCTCTGACGAGATGATTAGTAGCAGCGTCAAAATTTGCATTTGAAAAAATTTAAAAATCCCCTTCCCTGTCTAGGTTAATTTCGTTGTTTTTGGCGCCCTTAAACTTAGTCTGATTGATTTCTACCGTCTAAAAGATACCAGAGAAATACCTAAGCTTAGGAACCCATGACTAAGATATTATCACCCACGTTTTCTGACAGTTTCTGAGAAAAGTCCAGTTTGCCCAAACTGAAATTGGAAGCCATCTCAATAAGTATAAATCCATTGAATTAAAGTCGGTTGCAAATTTCTTACGTCTACCCTCTGTGGAAAGAGAAGTCTTAACAGAAAATTTGGCAGCTTGTAGCAGAACTAAAGAAAACCATATTTGCTTACGACTTCAACACTATGTACACAAAGAGAATCTGCGGGCATATCAACAGAGGGGGTCTGTACTCTGTTGGATATATCTTCCACACCCTATTTCGCTATTGACCTTCCCATGGAACCCAAGCCTTATTCGCACACCGGCACCTCTAGCTTCATCGACGTCATCGTCATTAAGGACATCCATTTGCAAGATCTACAATTTGGTTTGCAATCAAGTGTCAACCAAAGAAATTTTTTGAAACAATATTACAGCTCTTTCACTTAGTCTAAATATCCATAGAGAAAAATATAGAACCTTCAGAAACTAAAACTAATAATTTATTACAACTGCTGATAAAGCCAATTGTTTTGATTACATAAATCTTATAATTTTATGGTTGCATTAATTTTACTTAAAGAAGACCATTATTAATTAAGTATGTAAATACGGTTTTTACTCTGGTATTGTATTCTTCATTTTTATCCGTATCACGAGTAAACGCCTCTGCAAGTGTTGTATCTGTTTTAGCCAATTGTTCTAAATCTATATAGTCATTTTTTGTGCGTAACATAACTGAAAGCGCAAGGGGGAGCCATTATTACGGAAAATTTTGCAAACTTATTCCACTGTTTCATAAACACTGAATATGGAAATAGCTTATTTGGATCACATCCTAACTTTTCTAAATGAGTAGATAAAACTTGATAATATAATTTCAAATATTCCTGACATCGGTTAATTTCTTCTTCGGAGCTACAAGCAAAGAAAAAATATGCCAAATCCAGTACGGGGGGTGCTAAACGTGATAATTGATAATCAATTAGGCATACATCTGTGGGGTTGCAACTTCCTTCCTACAATTACAAAATAATAAAAGTTTAGGATGAGAGTTACTATGTATTTAGCAGGTACGTACTGTATATTGAAACAATATATTATTCATCCAACAATCACCATGCACTATAACAGAATACTCATCGATGGGAGGATTTAATAATTCCTTGAATTCGCATTCAATGTTACGTAGAAAGTTTTTTAACTTTTTGCTATGGACATCATTAAGAAAATTTAAAATACTAGAGCATTTGCTTATTACAGGGTCTTTAGTTTCGGCCATAATTTCTGGAAAGAAATTACACAACCTTGACCGAAAAGTTTCAAATACTTGTGGTTGCTGATCCCGTAGAGCAAATGATAAACTGTGGTATTTGGCATATTCGGTGATTACCAAAGTAATATGTTGACTATTCAATGGTTTGCTACAATCATGCATGCTGTAACCAATTTCCTTTAAGTCTTCCAAAATTATTACTTCATTTTTATCATTGAGTATTGATTGGAAAAAATTAGGCATGAAGGCTGACGGAGTTAAACCGTGACGAATCTCCAAATTTTTAAAAGATGGAAATATTACATTATACATAAACATTTCTGTACTGAACATATCTGCAACAGGTAATATTTTTCTCGTGCCTTTTTCCATGCTTGCGCTCTTAATATGCAAACTTAAAAATTTCTTCCGATTATTTGAATTATACATTTTAACATTTTTTGCTGTTCCAGTATAACCATCACCTTTAGAACTACCTTCGCTTACTTCCAAATAGAATTTTTCAAAACCATTTTTTTCAGCAATGGAACTTAACATTTTGCCTACGTCATCTGGTATTCCATAGCTAGTTATATATTCGGAACACATTTTGGCACTTGATTTTGCAAATACAATAAAAGGTATAAGAAGTAATGCTTTTTATTAATTTTTCTTGTTTGTTTAAATTTATATTTTATTTACATTGCTATAACATCGTTGACAAAGAGATATGATACACAATATTACGTTAGTTTTTTTATATCTAAAATATTTGAACGAAACAGTAAAATGTTTACCTAAATGATATCATTTTCATTTTCGTAGTTAACATTTTTAATCTTGATGATTATGAATATTGTTATCTAAAAATTTATACTTAATTTTTTTTATAATAAATCTTAATTCAAAAATACCTTTCTCTCTGATAAAAAAAATAATTTCCACATTAGAAAGAAAACATGAAGAATAATGTAGATATAGATACTACTTTATCAGTCGTATCAAGTGAAACCATAATTATTATTAATGAAGATCTGCAATACAAAAGCAATACACCGAGAAGATTTTGTTCCTACTAATTATTCAAAGGTAAGTTTACATCACATGGATATTAAATTTCAGTATTTTTATTAATGTTTATTATTACATTACCTACCACAATACATCAAAATTTTAATGATTATTGTGATAATTTAGAAACTAATCTAATTAATGAGCTAATTTTGTTTATAGATTTGCGAGCTTTATTTTCAAAATTGTCAGGAAAATGAAGATCTGTTCACAGCAACAAATGCAAGTATCCAGAGCGAGTTGGTTAAAATAATTAATTGACAAAAACTGCAGAGAGCTGATATCCTCAACAATAGCATTGATTGGAAATATAAAAATGTAAAAATTCATTTTTACCGGATTATCTTCGATTAATTTTTGTATTGTATTTTTATAATTTTTGAGCTACTCTGTATTTTTATAAAGTACCAACTGAAAATTATGTCTATATAAATGAAACCGTGAATGAAGAAAACCGTACACGCTTTGGCGGTACATCTACTAAAATTGGAACGATACAGAGAAGATTAGCATGGTCCCTGCGCAAGGATGACACGCATATTCGTGAAGCGTTCACCATTTTTTCCACGTTCCAGGGTGCGAGCTTGCAATCGGAGATTTTTGCTCTTGTCCCTGGTGCCTATCCAGCAGCGTGGCGCGTTCCCGGGTTGCGGATAGGGGAACAATCGAATGTGTTTGATCAGCTGTGAATATTCGAATAAGCAGCCGCGGACAAGGTTCTACGGAAAAATCTAAAATAACAACATTTAAACTAAATAGGTATGACTTGAATACATGGCTTACAAAAATCTTTATTTCTTGTAAAATTTATTTATTATAAAGCACGGCATATTCATATTAGTGGCTGATTCTATTACAGTAACGGTGTTTTTAGTTAATTGCAAAAAGTTGACATTAACATGTGCTCCGTTTTCGTTACAAATTTGTTTGAAGAAATATATTATGTATGTACGAACCGCAGTTGTATCCATCATCTTGAAGCAAATGTGGATCTTGGAGACTAAACTCAATTACAGATAAATTTGAAGATTTGCTTTTGTTATACATTGCAAGAAGTAATAATTTAATCTTCTTCTTCTACTTTTAGGCTAGGGTGCTCCTTTTTGCCTTGACCTCGGACTATCTTCTATCAAAGAGGAGAACCAGCTATATGCCCATCGTTTGGGAGGTCGTCCATCTCTAGACGCCCGTGTTAGTTTATCTTTGCCCATTCTGCTGACATGCTCGTTCCACTCTTTTCTCCTGGTTTTCATCCACTTCACGACGTCTTGTACGTTAGTCCTGTCTCTAATGCTTTTATTGGATTGCATGTCTGACCACTTTATCCCAAGTATTCCTCGTAGTATTTTCATTTCTGTTGTTCGTACTTTTTTGTTTTGTTCTTTTCGTATCGGCTCTTGTCTCTCCCGCGTAGGTTAGGACAGGTCTCACTATAGTTTTGTACAGCCTGATTTTGCATTCTTGACGCATATATCTGTTCTGCCATATCGCACCCTGAAAATAACACTGTCGTAACTTCCAAAACCATTATTATGAGATAATCGCATTTTAAAGATTGCAACGGTTGTAGTAATTTTACCATTATGTATAATGTCACCTAATTTATTTTAAATAATATTTTGGTCGGTTCTAAACCTAAACAAGTAGTATTTTGAGAATGGAAATAAATTTTTATGCTATAAATTAATTAAATAAAAGTTGAAGGTGGAACATACGACAGTTTTCCATTAAAAGATGAATGTACAACAGTATTACGTTGTTTATTATTTTCAAAAAAAGTCTTCAATAATGTTATCTAATCTAAAAATAAATTTTCTTCTTCTTCCTCTTCATCTTGCAGATCAATTACAAAATTTTTTTGTTTGCGATTGCTTACCAGTGCTTCATAAAACTGCGCATGGGACTTGGGTATGTGATTCTGGTTCAGCAACCACATCAAATCTTTCTTTTTTTCAATAGATATTCCTGGATGGCTTGCATACATTGCATCTAATTTTGATGATGTACTAGAACTTTTCTTCCGCGGCTCTTAACTGTTATTAGGTGAATGTTAAAGAATTCTTCCTGCTTCCATGACGTTTTGTAAAATAATTGATTTGGTTGGCTTTTGACCAACCAAATTGACCAACCACCTTGTTGTATGTACCATACAACAGTCTTCCTCACAGAAGCTGTGCATATTTGTGAATTGTAAAACTGTTGTTCGCTAAATAGCACCTGAATGATAAAAGATGGAAGTTTCGACGTGGTACCATTGAAAAGAGCGTAAAAATACATAACAATCAATCAAAATCTGAAAATTGTCATTTTGGAAGTTACGACAGTGTTATTTTTAGGTGCATATATCGCCAGTATGGTTGCAGCTTTTAACTGAGTTCCATCCCTAGGGACGGGTTCACTTCTCTCGTCTGCCTCACCCTATTTTCCAAACGGGTAGTTTATCGAGTTTCGATCAGGGTTCTCAGGTTCCGGGGTTTTATCAGAGTGAGATGGATTTTAGTAGAGGCTAATTGATGCTAAACAGGATGCAGCATTTTCATGTATTGGCATACTTATTCAAACCCCAATAATTTATAATTGTATAAAATATTGCTTGTCTATAATCCAACCGCCAATTGAATTACCAAGAAATAGTTTCTTTTGTCAAAATTCTTATATGTGACCTAATGATTTCTATTAATAAGTACAGGCATAGCAATTTTGAATAATAATATATTAATATTATTTAGATTATTTAGATAATGAATCTGTAAATTGAATATTAGGAGGATGAAAAATTATTGTTGATATTTCTGACAGAATAATAGAAAATATTTCAAAACCAATTAAATTTGTAAAATATCGGTTCGGTAAAATATTTATTACAAAACTTGACAACCAGTTATTGTCAGATAAAGATAAAAAATCTGATATTAAAATTTCTTTGACAAAACAATCAATATTATTATAATACACCTACGGTATAATGTCTGTCTTCTGATACTGCTACTTAATACGACGAATCCTGCACAAGACCATTTTCAAAAAAAGTTTTATTATTCGATGTACACCATTTCATTTCTTTTTCAGAATATTTCGTTTTCGAGTCAACAATTTTGGGCAATAGATTAAAATAATAAAAAGAATTTAATTTACAGAACATAACCGAATTCCAAAATTTTGTTCCCCCTGTACAAGGGGACAATAAGTGCCCCCTTAAATGTAAAAATTAATAAATGGCACCATCCTCTATTAAAAATTTTCAGTACACCTGAATTTAGAAAATGTAATCATGGTTCCTATTTAAAGAACCTTCATTTTAAAAAATTTAAATTTGTAGTTGCCTGCATCAAAATTTCTTGCTGTATTGTAATATTCCTGTTAATTAATATTAATTAATTAATTAATGATAATTAATTAATAATAAACCACGTGTGTTTTAATATAACCTTTATTCTTGTATTGACATCTACTAGCGTGTCCTTCACCGTCTGTGGTTGCAATGCACTACTGAGATCGTTGAACTACTTCTCCAGTGGTGTACTGCCAAACCAGTGGTGCCACACATAAAATATAAACTTAACCACTTAAGGTGGCAAATACCAATGTTATTTGGCCATAAGAACAAACCACAATTAAACAAGGTGGAACTCGGATGACCGCAGTTCTTAGGCTTCTATACAGCTACCTTTTTGGTTTACAATTATATAATATTTTGTAATTATTTTTAATTTAAATTTATAATTTTTTCTTTATCTGCACGATCATCAGATTATCTTAATTTTTTTAGTTGGTAACAAAAATTTTCTATATAAGAAATTGACTTGCATTTTGTAAGTGTTATTTTACGTTTTACGTAATTTTACTTTCACTCTTTCGCACCTTTAATTGGTTAGTTCATTTATTGCCAACCCAAAAAAAAGTGTAAGATGAATAAAATAATCTCATAAACAATTGAAAAAGCGTCCACAACTCTGTGTGTTTGATCTCAATTAATTATTTTGAATCTTGTTAATCCATTCACGCGTTTGTCCATCCACCCACAAAGAAAGTAAAATTTAGTGACAAAGGTTTTTTGTTACTAATTTAGTGACTTTAAATTATGCGGACGGACAGATGGACGGACACGAAGCCAGATCATAAGGCTTTTTCTATACTATGTATAGAAACCTAAAAGTAAAATTTAGTGACAAAGGTTTTTTTGTCACTAATTTAGTGACTTTGAATATGGGCGGACGGACGGACGGACGGACGGACAGACGGACGGACAGACGGACGGACGGACACGAAGCCAGATCATAAGGCTTCTTTCTATACTATGTATAGAAGCCTAAAACCGAGTATATAATATAACGTACCATGCTCAAATTTGCAACATAATATATTTGAACATTTGTCGATAATATATTATAATTACAAGTAAAAACATTTATAGTTAATGAATAAATAAATAAACAAAACATGCCTGCGGAACGGTTCAGTTCTTTTATTTATTGAGTGAAAATAGTAAAGTAATCATGCTGTATTTACAGTATGTTATTACAAATTATCTATTTGAGAGTTTGCAGTTTAAAAATCTGTTATTAACCTCATTAGTAACGAAATTAATCGTGGTTCTTCTAATCCCTATCCTGCTTATGCTATTTGCAGTTTGGAAAATGTTTCATAGATGGCACGCGCATAGTACAGTATATTATCTTATTTTATGTCGAAAAGATTTACAATTTAAGTTGTCAATATAAGCATTTTTTGTGCTCAAAACTATTTTCTGAATAGGTAAGCTGAAAAAAAGTACGAACTAATACAGGCGTCGATAAATTTTGCTGCTCGCATTATCTAGTAATCAATCGATATCAGAGTCATCTACCAGTAGTGTTTGAAAATAATTGATACTTTTGCCACCTTAATAACAATTAAATTCAAATACAAATTACCAACATAATAATTTAAATACATAACACGTCCCCTTTCAAAGATGTTTATGTAGGGGATAGTCTTCGGTCGCTTCTGTGACATAGTCTTGTAAGTACTTTGGCGGTCTTCGAACTCTGGTGCTTACTCTTCTATTCACGTTCAAATCTTGTTGACTTCCAATGTCATTGATACCTTCCTCTCCGCGTCCCTCTTGAATGTCACTATTGTTACTTTCTCCGGTATTTTCGTTATTTCGAACATTTTTATCTGATCCATTATCGTTACTATCTGTACCATCATTAACAGTTGGCTGATTGATATTTCTATTTATGTCTTGACCATAATAATTACTATTATTGTTGATAACACCGCTCTCGATAATTCTTCTTTTTAAATATTTCCTATTTCTTCGCAATAGTTTACCGTTTCTGTCTTGTACAATGTATGATCGATCATTGTATTTATCCTTTACAACTCCCTGTGCCCATATTTTACCTTTTCGTATTAGCACTTGATCTCCTATTTGAAGCCTGTCTAGTTCTTTGGAATGCCGGTCATAATAGGATTTTTGCTTGGCTTGTTTTTGCTTTAACTTATTCTCAAATTTCATTGGGTTGATGGTACGATTTTCTAAATGTGTTAAAGAAGCCGGCAATTTTGTTTTTATGTTTCTGTTTAATAACAATTGAGCGGGTGAGTGTCCTAGTGCTGGTAATGGTGTGTTTCTATATTCCATTAATGCGGCTTCTAAATTTTCACCATTTTTTCTCAACATTTGTTTAATTATATCAACAGATTTTTCAGCCAGTCCATTGGATTGATGGTGATGAGGACTTGAAAATTCTATTTCGAAGTTCCAATTTTCTGCAAATTCTTTTAACCTATGGCTGTTAAAAGGAACATTGTCAGCGTAAAATATGTCTGGCACTCCAAATCGCGAAAAAATATTTTTTAAAAACTTGATTACTTCATCGATGGTTTTGTATTGTGTTTGTGCGACTTCTATCCAGTTAGTGTAGGCATCTACTACGGTAATGTAGTTTCTTGAATCGTGTTCCAAGAAATCGCAATGCAAGTATTGCCAAGGACGAGCAGGCATTTGATAACTAATCATTGGTTCTTTTGGTTTATCCTCTGAAATTTTGACACACCGAACAATTTCGTACCAAATCTTCAATTGCTTGTGACATATGTGGCCAATATAACACTTGTCGAGCTCTCAATTTTGTTTTAACTATGCCAAAATGCGATTCGTGGATCAAATTCAACATTTCTTGTCGTAATGATTTTGGAACAATTACACGATCTCCAGAAACAATAGATTATTGGACAAATATATGTCTTCCTTCAACGTATAGTAATGCCTGACCTCACCTTGAACGTGGTTGCAGTTTTTGGCCACTCTGTTTGACAGAATGTTTTTACTTGGCTAAGTACCTCATCTTTGTCCACCTTTTGCGCAAATAGCAACTTCTTTTCATTTGACATTGGTATGTTATTTGACAGAGCATGCACAATGTATTCCATTTCGGGATCGTCCGGCACGTTCTCTTTGATAAATGATCTGGACAATGTATCCGCAACGTACATTTGTGTGCCTGGTAAGTATGTTACAGTCATGGTGTATTTTGATAGTTTTAATAACATTCGTTGTAGTCGTGCTGTAACCTTATCCAGGCACTTCTTGAAAATTGGTACTAGTGGACTGTGATCTGTTTGAACTATAACGTTTTTGCCATATACAAATTGATGGAATTTTTCGAATGCAAATACAATCGCCAGTAATTCTTTTTCAATTTGCGCGTACCTTTTTTCTGCTGCCGAGAGTGCTCTAGAGGCAAAAGCCACTGGATGCTCTTGTTGCAGCAGACAACATCCCATCTCTTCGCTGGACGCATCGCATTGAATGGTTACCTCAAGATTGGGGTCAAATATTTTCAATAAGGGTGCACTGACAAGAATTGATTTTAGGTTGTTTAGTTCTTGCTCGTGCACATTTACATAGTTGAATGGTACATTTTTCTTGGTCAATTCACGTAAATTTGCAGTGCATTTTGACAGATTTGGGATAAATTTTGAAAAAAACTTAAGCATACCCAGTACTCGAAGCAATTCTGGTCTTGTTGTTGGATTTTCAACAGCTGCGATAGCTTCTATGTTCTTTTTGTCTGGTTTGACTCCACTTGCAGATATCCTTTGTCCCATGAATGTGACTTCTTTTAGTTTGTATTGAAATTTGTTTATGTTAAACTTGATTCCATTACTTTCGGCTCTTTCAAGTACTGCTTTTAAAGCAATATCGTGCTCTTCTTCGTTTGTTCCTGAAATAATAATATCATCAAAATAGATGTTAACATTTTTGATGTCGCCAAAAATTTCATAATTCTTCTTTTGAAATATTTCAGGGGCAGAGGAGATTCCAAATGGGAGGCGATTAAACTTATATCTTCCGAACGGAGTGTTGAATACACACAAATTGGAACTTTCTTCATCAAGAACGATCTGGAAGAATCCATCCTTCATATCGATAACGGAAAAAATTGTCTTTCCAGATAGCGTGCTAACAATGTCACTATTTGTCGGTATTAAAAAATGCGGTCTTCGTATGCACATATTTAACGGTTTAGGATCTAGACATAATCTTAGACTTTTATCGGGCTTCTCTACGATCATGAGACTATTTACCCATTCACTTGGATGATCCACTTTGCTAATAATTTCCAAATTTTCCAGTTTAGTAATGCTTCCTTTAATCTGTCCTTTAATCTTCCTTTGATCACAGTCCACTAGTACCAATTTTCAAGAAGTGCCTGGATAAGGTTACAGCACGACTACAACGAATGTTATTAAAACTATCAAAATACACCATGACTGTAACATACTTACCAGGCACACAAATGTACGTTGCGGATACATTGTCCAGATCATTTATCAAAGAGAACGTGCCGGACGATCCCGAAATGGAATACATTGTGCATGCTCTGTAAAATAACATACCAATGTCAAATGAAAAGAAGTTGCTATTTCAAAATATTGTTGATCAATCTGTTGATATAATTAAACAAATTTTGAGAAAAATGGTGAAATTTAGAAGCCGCATTAATGGAATATAGAAACACCATTACCAGCACTAGGACACTCACCCGCTCAATTGTTATTAAACAGAAACATAAAACAAAATTGCCGGCTTCTTTAACACATTTAGAAAATCGTACCATCAACCCAATGAAATTTGAGAATAAGTTAAAGCAAAATAAGCCAAGCAAAATCCTATTATAACCGGCATTCCAAAGAACTAGACAGGCTTCAAATAGGAGATCAAGTGCTAATACGAAAAGGTAAAATATGGGCACAGGAGTTGTAAAGATAAATACAATGATCTATCATACATTGTACAAGACAGAAACGGTAAACTATTGCGAAGAAATAGGAAATATTTAAAAAGAAGAATTATCGAGAGCGGTGTTATCAACAATAATAGTAATTATTATGGTCAAGACATAAATAGAAATATCAATCAGCCAACTGTTAATGATGGTACAGATAGCAACGATAATGGATCAGATAAAATGTTCGAAATAACGAAAATACCGAAGAAAGTAACAATAGTGACATTCAAGAGGGACGCGCAGAGGAAGGTATCAATGACATTGGAAGTCAACAAGATTTAAACGTGAATAGAAGAGTAAGCACCAGAGTTCGAAGACGCCAAAGTACTTACAAGACTATGTCACAGAAGCGACCGAAGACTATCCCCTTACATAAACATCTTTGAAAGGGGACGTGTTATGTATTTAAATTATTATGTTGGTAATTTGTATTTGAATTTAATTGTTATTAAGTGGTTAAGTTTTATATTTTATGTGTGGCACCACTGGTTTGGCAGTACACCACTGGAGAAGTAGTTCAACGATCTCGGTAGTGCATTGCAAACACAGACGGTGAAGGACACGCTAGTAGATGTCAATACAAGAATAAAGGTTATATTAAAACACACGTGGTTTATTATTAATTAATAACAAACAGGAATATTACATTTTCTTATAAATTTCAAATTGTTGTTTCCATTCATTCCATGACACTGGATTCAAATCATCAATTGGTTGCGGGATTCTAAAATGCGACATATTGTAATTTTTGTTCTGTATTGTTTCACACCTGACACCATGTAATATTCCTGTTTGTTATTAATTAATAATAAACCACGTGTGTTTTAATATAACCTTTATTCTTGTATTGACATCTACTAGCGTGTCCTTCACCGTCTGTGTTTGCAATGCACTACCGAGATCGTTGAACTACCTCTCCAGTGGTGTACTGCCAAACCAGTGGTGCCACACATAAAATATAAAACTTAACCACTTAATAACAATTAAATTCAAATACAAATTACCAACATAATAATTTAAATACATAACAGTAAAACCATGTTCTTAGATACATTGGATATAAGTGACACGTGGGTTAAAACGATCTACAAAAAGATAGATCTTCAGGTCTCTCCTTGCCCTGACTTAAATGATAAACGCGGACGTCATTCTAATAGGGCAAATACAATACCGGATGAAATAAAGCAATCGGTGAGGTTACACATATCTGGGATACCTTACGTTGATTCTCATTATATCAGGGAAAAATCTGAAAAGAAGTACTTTGACGAACAGCTTACTTTCACGAAACTTTACGAGCTTTATGGAGATTGGATGAAAGACAATTATCCAACACAATCTGTGGCAGCAAGACGCCAATATCAGGAAATTTTCAACAACGAATTTAATATACCAAAAGGATCAATGTCCAACATGTGCGTTGTACAAAACTGCTTCAATTGAGGAAAGAAAGGCAACTGAAATGGAACACACTCTTCATCTTGCCAATAAATTCGTTTCAAGACAGCTAAAAGATATGGATAAATCGGAAGCAAAAGATTCCAATAACATCATCGTCGCTGTTTACGATTTGCAAAAAATACTGAGTACACCAATGTCGGAAGTTTCTTTATTCTACTATAAACGTAAGTTAGCCGTCTACAATTTTACTATTTTCGATATCGGTGCTAGTGAAGGCTTTTGCTACATGTGGGACGAGACCATAGCAAAAAAGGGCTCAAACGAAATTAGTAGCTCGTTGCTTTCTTTCATTGAATCCAAAGTCAGCAAAGGTTGTAAAGACTTTAGGTTTTATTCTGACAATTGCGGAGGTCAGAATAGAAACCGTATTGTATTTTATGTATGCATATGTCGCAGAAAATATCAAATCAATATTGCGCATACTTTTTTTGAAGTAGGACATACCCAGAACGAAGGCGATTCTATGCATGCCCTTATAGAAAGAAGAAAACGGAATCAAGTTATTTATGTTCCTAGTCAATGGGTGACTTTGGTACGTTGTGCTAAAACAAATGGCAAACCTTATAATATCATAGAAGTAAATCAGGAAATGATATTTGATTTCAAAGAAGTTATGAAGGAAAAAAAGAATTTTGAACTGGATGAAGAGCGAAATAAAGTAAAATGGAGTAAAGTAAAACGCCTGAGTATCTCCAAAGATGATCCAGGTGTGATTAAAATCCACTACGACTTATATTCTGAGCATTATGTAATTATAAACATTGATAAGAAACCGGTGGCCCTCCGACAGACCCGACGTCAAACCTCTGTTACAAAAAATCAACCTTCAACTTCAATCAATCAGTCTTCAACATCAACGCATAACAAACTTCCTCTATGTTATACAAATGGTACGCTGCCTATATCATTGGCAAAATACAAAGACCTGAACAGCCTTTGTACTTCAAAAGCAATTCCAAATTTATACCATGAGTATTATAAGAACCTTAAAGTTTTAAAAGATACTATACTAGAAGAAAACGCATCAGATACAGAATAATTCCATGTTCACAATCATTATCCATAAAACTAATTAATTTGTTGTTTATTTTGATTTTAAAGAAAATAAAGATAATTATATATATTTTATATTTTTACATTTTTTCTATTGTCGTACTATCTGTTGCCGATATTTTCTTTTATTTTATTAGTTGTACAATCATTTTGATTGTACATTATTAAAGTTACGTCTCGATACAGTCAAATAATTTGTAATTATTTAACAATTTCAGCAGGAAGAAAGCCGTATCTCTGAGATACGTCTTTATTCTATGGAATATTTTGATTTAACGTTAAGTCGTAACTCAGAAAATTCGTAGTTCTAGACTGAATTTAGCTAAATGTAAATAACGACAAGAAAGTCGACTAAAATCTACATATAATCCCATTTAAAACAACTATTTTACTTTTAGATTAAATCCTTGAGAATTTTTTTAAACTTTCAAATTGCGCTCCTGAAAAATAGGTAAAAGTGAGTTACGGCTTTGTTCCTTGGGAGTGTCGATATTTTGTTTAAATGTTGATATTTTACATTTCTCCGTAGAACCTTGTCCGCGACTGCTTATTCGAATATTCACAGCTGATCAAACACATTTGATTGTTCCCCTATCCGCAACCCGGGGACGCGCCACGCTGCTGGTTAGGCACCGGGATGAGAGCAAAAATCTGCGATTGCAAGCTTACACCCTGGAACGTGGAAAAATAGTGAACGCTTCACGAATATGCGTGTCATCCTTGCGCAGGGACCATGCTAATCTTCTCTGTATCGTTCCAATTTTAGTAGATGTACCGCCAAAGCGTGTACGGTTTTCTTCATTCACGGTTTCATTTATATAGACAAAATTTTCAGTTGGTATTTTATAAAATACAGAGTGGCACAAAAATTATAAAAATACAATACAAAAATTAATCGAAGTAATCCGGCAAAAATGAATTTTATCATTTTTGTTTCCAAGAAATGCTATTGTTGCGGATATTAGCTCAGCGTAATTTTTGTCAATTTAATTAATTATTTTTTATTTTTAATACTACCTTCAAATCAACAAAAACCACTTAGACCTTGAAATATGTACAAATCAATAATCCTATGTAGTACAAGGTAAGTCACTCGAGGATCATACAGATTAAGCATCATTAGAATGCGTTATTAACAGATCTGACGGGTTTCTCATAAATTATACGTCTACACTTTAAAGTTCGTATACTTTTTGCGCTACTCTATGTTTTTATAAAGTACCAACTGAAAATATTGTCTATATAAATGAAACCGTAAATGAAGAAAGCCGTACTCGCTTCGGCGGTACATCTACTAAAATTGGAACGATACCACAGAATATAAGAATAAACAATACAGAGTAGATTAGCATGGTCCCTGCGCAAGGATGACACGCATATTCGTGAAGCGTTCACTACTTTTCCACGTTCCAAGGTGTGAGCCATAGATAAGAGAGATAGTATAGATATTCAACTCCCCACCTTTTTTGTGACTAAGTAATAGTTCATCCCATGGGCGCCAACAGCGCTGATGATTGGCAATAAAATCGGCGGGAATTCAAATACGCATTTACCAGCTTTTCAATTTATTGTGAATGTCATTGGAAATTTTTTTCAGTAATTTTTTTTAATAAAATTATAATTTAATAATTTTATAAAAAAAATTTATTGGAAAAACTTTCCACTAACATTTACAATTTTCAAGTAATACCTAGAATATTTAGTAAATTTTAATTTTTATAAAGTAAAAAAACGATAACATATTCTTTGATTTATGATTTATTGATAACAACATAACAAATTGAGGGTAGAGTCAAGAATCCCGAACTCAAAAGTTCACTTTTCCCCCAAATTGATTACAACAAAATATTCATAATAAAAACTATAACTAAAAGTAATAACAAACAATAAATAACAACATAAAAATAGCAATAACCACTACTAAGAATAAATATTTAACAACACTAGCATTCATGATAATAAGAAATCAATTACAATTCCACCACATGAAAGATAAGATGTGGTATTTACTGCAGTTTCTTTAATTTTCTTTCGTGCTGCTCTGTACCTTAAAAATTTCTTTTTGGCTTCTTGTTTTATCGGATCATTTAATACAGTGTTTCTGCTTTCGAGCCCTTTTAATATTTTATTTACATTTTTTACCCACATGTGGATGTAAAATAATACAAACATATTGGTCAACATTTTATATGTGGAATGCCTGGGGCAAGTGAAATTGTTTGGTATCGGTAAATGTAGATATGATACCAAACTCACCTTAATATTTTTTTCCAACAAACCTTTGGAAGAAAATAATGTAATACATCATTACACTTTTGGAAAAATTGTACAAATTCAGTATTAGGTCTTGTCAAAGCTTTAGGGTTATATGCCCGGGCCTCTAAAATCGGATAACGTTTATCTTGCGAACTTCCCACTAGATCTTGGCGACAGTCCTGGCAAGCACCAATTTTTTAAAATTTTTCTAGCCATATAGCCTGCAATATATGGATGAGCATTTACAGCAGAAACAGCAGAACTGAAAGTAAAATCCTCATGTGGTGGAATTGGAATTAAATTAATTTCATCAGTCTCATTATTAGTTGGTTCTGATGACAGAAAACCCTTCAGAGTGCTCAAAGATCCCACACTGTCATCTACTTCGCAATTGGCCCCTGGTGAATGGCTCGACATATAATTTGTCACAATTAACGAAGTAAATGAAGTTACAAAATAATGACAGGTGGGATGTATAGTGCGCGCTCCGTGACTCCTAATATTGCCGAAGAAGTTTTCCAATGAGCATCGAGCCGTCCTTACATTTTAATAGTAAAACAGATTTGATTGAATGTTTTGAAGATACTGGTAACCACAAAAAAGCCAAATTTGCAGATCATGCTATGGTATTTATGGCTCGTGGTATATAAGACCAATACCTTGCAGTGCCTGAATTACTGCCTTTAATTCAGTTTTCAACTGAAATGTTGACATACCACCTTCGGTAAAATAGTATGCCACTGGCTGCTTCCACTTGCGACGAATATATTGCAGGCTATATGGCTAGAAAAATTAAAAAAAAAAAATGGTGCTTGCCAGGACTGTCGCCAAGATCTAGTGGGAAGTTCGCAAGATGAACGTTATCCGATTTTAGAGGCCCGGGCATATAACCCTAAAGCTTTGACAAGACCTAATACTGAATTTGTACAATTTTTCCAAAAGTTTAATGATGTATTACATTATTTTCTTCTAAAGGTTTGTTGGAAAAAAATATTAAGGTTAGTTTGGTATCATATCTACATTTACTGATACCAAACAATTTCTCTTGCCCCAGGCAATCCACATATAAAATGTTGACCAATATGTTTGTATTCTTTTACATCCACATGTGGGTAAAAAATGTAAATAAAATATTAAAAGGGCACGAAAGCAGAAACACCGTATTAAATGATCCGATAAAACAAGAAGCCAAAAAGAAATTTTTAAGGTACAGAGCAGCACGATAGAAAATTAAAGAAACTGCAGTATATACCACATCATTTCTTATTATTATGAATGCTAGTGTTGTTAAATGTTTATTCTTAGTAGTGGTTATTGCTATTTTTATGTTGTTATTTATTGTTTGTTATTACTTTTAGTTATAGTTTTTATTATGAATATTTTGTTGTAATCAATTTGGGGGAAAAGTGTACTTTTGAGTTCGAGATTCTTGACTCTACCCTCAATTTGTTATGTTGTTATCAATAAATCATAAATCAAAGAATATGGTTATCGTTTTTTTACTTTATAAAAATTAAAATTTACTAAATATTCTAGGTATTACTTGAAAATTGTAAATGTTAGTGGAAAGTTTTTCCAATAAATTTTTTTTATAAAATTATTAAATTAAATTATAATTTTATTAAAAAAATTTACTGGAAAAAATTTCCAATTTGTTGTATATTTGTTGTATAATTGTTTATACTACAGAGCAGTCTTCTAAGCTAGCTTCTTCGGTTGCTGAATTTTGACTTGAAGTCTCATCGGTGTCTGTTGATATAGATGCGTTGTCACTTTGATAGTCCGTGTTAGTATGAGGAGTCGTTTTTCACCAAAAAGATTAATATCTTCATCGTTTTCACAATTTGATTCTTCAGGAGGCTTAATTAACGTAATTAGAGTATTCCATTTAAATAAAGCACTGAATGTTCTCACGGTAGGATTTCTGTTATAACCACCACGTTGTCTATATATAGAGAAAAGATTTTCCAAAGCATCTTGATTTATTCTACCTGTTAATATATACGGAAGTTCTTCACTTTTATTGTCTTCGTGTAGCATCTTTATTGCTTTTATAGATTAAAAGATTTATAGATTAAAGAAGGAAAACAAAATATTCTATACCACCATGCTTTCCTGGAATGATTCAGTCTATAGACTAATAATATAGACTATAGTTTATAAACTAGTCTATAGACTGAATCGTTCCAGGAAAGATGCTACACGAAGACAATAAAAGTGAAGAACTTCCGTATATATTAACAGGTAGAATAAATCAAGATGCTTTGGAAAATCTTTTCTATATATAGACAACGTGGTGGTTATAACAGAAATCCTACCGTGAGAACATTCAGTGCTTTATTTAAATGGAATACTCTGATTACGTTAATTAAGCCTCCTGAAGAATCAAATTGTGAAAACGATGAAGATATTAATCTTTTGGTGAAGAAACGACCTCTTACTAACACGGACTATCAAAGTGACAACGCATCTATATCAACAGACACCGATGAGACTTCAAGTCAAAATTCAGCAACCGAAGAAGCTAGCTTAGAAGACTGCTCTGTAGTATATTTTGCTGGATATTTGGTAAAAGACTTTTAAACAAATATGACTGCAAAACTTGTAGGCTCGAATTGATGGGTACTCGAGATCTGAAGAACAAAGATCAACTGTTATTGTTGCACAAGAACTACGATACAGACGGTG
This sequence comes from Lycocerus yunnanus, assembly GCA_036346125.1. Lineage (NCBI taxonomy): Eukaryota > Metazoa > Arthropoda > Insecta > Coleoptera > Cantharidae > Lycocerus > Lycocerus yunnanus. The sequence continues at coordinate 39,788 of JARFIX010000278.1, forward strand.
AGATGCATCTGAAAATACCATCCAAGTTATTGACGAAATTAACTAAATATTCCATGAAGGTGATCGATAAATATTGGGAACAATACAGCCACAAAAATTTAATCAACCTGTTCCTCAATTATATAGTACACGGAAGATGCATTTGTAGAATACCATCCAAGTTAATGAAATTATTTCTAATAATTCAGATGAAATTGGGATACTTGATAAAATTGCGTGAACAGTAACACTTTTAAAAATTTAAATATATTAGTTCCATCAATTGTAGACGCTAAAACATTTTGTTAGAAAAGGTCTCAAGCTAATGTATTATATAATAATTGCAGAGAACATTGGGAGTACTTGATAAAATTGCTAGTAACCGTAACACTTTTTAAAAAATGTAAATATATTAGCTCATCATTAAGACAGCCTCAGCAGCGTTCTCAAAAGGCCAAAGTAAATTCTAAACTGAATATTCTACAAAATCTATAAAATGGAATGATTGCAAAATAATTATAAATATGTTTTTAAAAAAATTATTTATTGATAATAAAGAATTTTTATTTGTAGTTACATATATTGTTTTACTTGCTGGACCTCCTAAATTTGAAATTTGTGAACTTTGTTTAATTTTATTTAAATATTGGGTCCTATGAAAAAGTGATGGGGACTATCGACATTTTTGACTATGATAGTTAGTTACTATTTTTTTTTACTATCGATGGTAACTAAAATTTACCTGTTATTCATAAAATAAGAAATATTTACAGAAGGTTTACAAACGGGTTTTAAGGTTTCTTATTGCTGATTTGTCTTATAAACCTCTTTTAAACCTTTCGTAAATATTTCTTTTTATGAATACCAGGTTAGTTTAATAAATAGTATCGAATAACCCGACCAATTTCCGATGGCCTTTTTGGTTTTGGTTCGTTGTCCGAGATACACCTTATCTTGCTTGTATGCATCTGATCTTTTTTTCAGCTAATGCGAAGAAAGTGTTTGGAGATACACTTTATCTTGTTTTTGATTTGTCGTCCGAGATGCACCTTATCTTAAAATTTAACCACAAAAAAGTATTTGATAGTTATTAGTAACTAAAAAAGTATTCGATAGTTTTTAGTAATTGAAAAAATATTCAATAGTTATACCGTAGACAAACTTCGATAGTTTTTATTCGATTGTTCCATCACTACTTATGAATAAAAATGAGTATGTAGTTTATACTCTAATTTTTGAATTTGATACTTTATTATCATTATTTTATTCTTACCAAACGTAAGATTATACTTGCGAAATATGTATATAAGAACAATTACATAAGGTAAGTACTTCCTCGCTATTTTTTATTCATATGATTTGAAGAATCAAATTCAAAAATTGGAGTATAAAAAATAAAAAAACTCGACGTTGCTACCTAGAGAAACTCATTAAATAATGAAAAAACTTTATTTGATTATTCAAATTATACGTTGCGATATTATTCGTATTTGATAATTGAAATATTTGAATTATTCGAATTTGATTCTCAGCCTTGATTTTTATGAATTACTTTGAATTTAATAACAACTTGCACGCCACTGTAGTTGTAAACACGACGGCTATTGGTCCTACGCCACCTATCGGTATTGGTCCTTAACTAACTCGGTTGAATGTCTAGTAAAATTATTATCAGAAGATCTTATCATTTCTGATGATGGTATAAGATCAAGATTGTCTCCTCGACGCAGATCAAGAAGTGACTATGAAGTAAGTATTGTTGCATGGGTTGTAGTACGTTTTGGCGGACTTTTTGTTGTTGACATTTTTTTTAAATTAGTTTGATAATGTAAAATGAATCGAATTACCCTAAAATTGATTTTAAGTCTTTAAATTTCTCAAAGGCATGCAATTCTATTATAAATATAAAAAGCTATCGATAATAATTTTAGCTCTACAGTAATTTTATAATAATACTTCTAACACACATCGTCCCGATTCAATATTTTATTTAAATAATAACAGCAATCTCTTACTGAATCAATGTTGCAGCCAACGTAAAAAGTAATTTTTATCTCGTGACTTTGGTTTAAATGTATAATTCTGCATTGTTTTTAATGTATTCTTGTATTCTAAAATGTTCTTAAAACTCTTAGTGCATCCAGGGTAATAGTTAAGAATATCGAGAAAAGGATTATGCAGATTTAGAGTAAATTTTCTAAGGAAATTTTGAACATATCTTTGTAAACTAAATAAGTTTGGGATTTTCTAGTTTGTCTTCATCTTAAAGTATGTACATTTATACTATTATTTTGAAATTTTGTTAAATGACATTTTAATGACTTGAATTGTCTAAATAAATAGGCTCTAAAACTTTTCATCCTTTTCGGTACCCCAATGCTTGCAAGAATCTATTCTGTTTAAAGTTTTTATAAATCTGTCTAACCAATCAAACTACGTTACTTGTAAAGAAATCCATTTTCAAAATTACTTGTACCGAAGTGTAGTTTAACTAATATATTTATTTTATTATTTACAGGCCAATCAAGACAACTTAGCTAAAAGAACAATTAAATACTTCTCCAAGTTCTTTGTTTCAAATTTATTACTTTTTAGTTTAATTTTAACTTTTGATTACTTTAGATTATAAATGTATTTAAGAATAAAGTACTTACTTCTTCATTGTAATTATACCTTTTATTATAATTATTATTCATATTTGTATATATTAAATTTACTTAGGAAGAGAGGGTCGAGCGTCGATGCTATCACCGTGAATACGGCTACGTCACGCTAGCACAGTTTAATAGCGATTTTTTAGAGAAAGTGGAGACGATAATAATACGAATAGTGGTGGATGGTGATAGATAAACCTGGAAAGCTGAAATCTGAACAAATTTCGTGATTCAGGCCGAAATAAGAAGGTAATTTTTGTTTAAAAATTAGTAAGGGACTAGAGGTTAAAACTGATAAGAAGCGCAGGATAGTTGGGTTGCATAGTGCAAGGCGCAAATACACTCGTTAATAAGTTTACTGCTTCCGAGAGGTCGACTCGAGTAGTGAATTTACACGCGATACCTGCAGGATATGTCCACCGGAGACAGAAAATACGACAGCGAGGATTCAACAACGGAGGAGAATACTAAGAAACGACAGGCTGAATTTGATATTTTTGGTAGAAGCAAGAAGTTAAATAGATCCCCAACAAAGAAAACAATCATGGCGAGAAGTGGAGGTGAAATGGAAGAGTTGAAGGGGATGATGAAACAAATGCTATCAGAAATAAAGGATATCAAGGAAGAACAAAAAATATACGAAAACGAGATTAAGACCCTAAAAGAGGAAAATAAAATGTTAAAAGATAAGCTGGGGATACTCGAGGAAAGGGTTAACCTTATAGAGAAGAGGGACAGAAAGAACAATATAATTCTGAAGGGAATGAATTTGGCTGGAGGGGATGTCAAGAAGGAACTGAAGACCCTTTTCAATGAGGAACTCAAAGTTGAGGTAACTTTTGGTAATGCTGACGTAATAAAACCCAAGGCTTCTCAGCCATTTATAGTAGCAAAAATGGATACATAGGAAGATAAAATAACGGTAATGAATGCAAAAAACAAGTTGAAGGGCACTAATAAGTATATTGATGATGACCTAACACAAGAGCAGAGGATGCAGGCAAAACTGAGAGAATTTGCCAAACAGGAGAGAGGTTAAAGTGGGATACGGTAGGGTGTACATAGACCGTGAAAGATGGGACTGGAACCAGCTAAGAGAAGAAATAGTACCGCATGCTCCAAAAAACTAATATTGAGAGATGCCGGACTGGAAAGAGATATGACAAAAATGCAAGAAAAAGGACAATGGAGAATAGCAGACACAATAAAAGAAAAGAAAACGGCGAGTAAATGGACAAATGAGAATGAAATGCGTATAAGGAAGATTGGAGCGTGGAATGTTAGAGGAATAAATGGGAAAGAGAGAGTTAGAAGAGAGGCAGGCCAACAAAAACATGGGAAGATAATATCGGACAAGCACTGAAAGAGATGGAAAGACCTGGAGAGAAGCAAAGGAGATGGCAGTGGAAAGAATAGAGTGGCGTAGATTTGTAAATGGAGAACCACCACATAAAAAATGATGTGGAACACCTCAACACCTACGGGTATAATGAGGTTTTAGATTTTGATTGATTGATTGAAATTTACTTAGGCCTAATTAGATTTGATAGACATGACATGCCTGCCATAATCGTTTGTGGCTACCATAGGCTCATCAGTATTTCATAATTTCTGTTTCTCTTCAAGTGAAATACACTTCATTGTGTTAGGCGATCAGCTTAGCCGAATCAAGCTGACTTTACTAGGAAATATAATTAATGGGGTGGTTTTCCGTTGTCTTCTCCACAGTTCAAAGATTGATATTGAACCTTTGATCACAGCAGCGTGTCCGACGTGATGAGGGCTTGAACCGCGGTCTTCCGCTCTCAGCCGGTTGGTGCATACTTTATGCCACACTGCTGTAAGTTTTTGCGATTTACTCACAACTATCAAAAGTGTACTTACTGCCTTCTTCCTTATGACGTCAGTATAGATGTGGTAATAATAATTCCTCACGTTATATTTCAGTACTTAAAAAGTATTACCTAATTTGAATACAAAATTTATTTATTATTAATTCATTTTGTTAAAATAAAATTAATTAAAAATAACGCAAAGTTTAGAAAATTTGAGATCATCTAAATTTTACATTTTATTATACTTCATGATTGAAAATGTTAATTCCGAGTTGTAGGGTGAGGACGTTAAAGCACCTAGTCCCCTCTGCGTGAATGTGTTTCTGTTTTGGAAACATATTTTAAAAATCTAACTTGCTAATATTAAATTAACTTGGAATCGTTTGAAGAAGTAGACTATGAATTTTTCTCAAGTAATTCTGTAAAGACATCAGTTATATTTTGTAGTTCGAAACATATTCGATTGTTACGGTCCTGTTTTGCCAGGGATACTTTTATTACTTTGAAGATTCCTTTAGAGTAATTTTATAAAACTTCAATATGCGGCAACACAGTTCTAATTTTAAATTTAATTTTGTAAATATTAGTTATCGCCAAGTGTTAGATTGAAAATTATCAGCTGTCGATTTCGAATTCTAAAAGTTGTACGTATTGCAATTTTTGCACGAAAATCTAGTTTTTTTGGACGTTACAGTGATCCAATTATTGATTGAACTTCGAGTTTTTTTCAATCCAAGTTGTTTGGGATTTGTATTGGTCATTATCTGGGATATATTTTCTGTACCGGCTTTTATAAGCAATTTTGAGGAAATTATCCGTACTTCGTTTGAAGGATTTATTCGTCCAAGTTTTGACATCCTGGAAGAATTAGAATCACCGCTGAAATTTTGAAACCCTCCAATCCACCTGCGAGGTATGTTCGATAACTATTAATACCGCATTATGTTAATTCTGAGTTTTAGGGTTTTTTTTTGTGCCGACGTTCTTTTGGTTCATTTTGTGCCGTCGATAACGATACCGTCTTTTGGATCAGTATTTGGTTAGTTTTGGGAATTCAACTGCTTCTACACCAACACCGATATTACATTTTGGACATTTTGGATTCTTGATACATTTTCTGTACCGGCTTTTATAAGTAAATTTGAGAAAATTACCGTATCTTCGTATAAAGGATTATCTGTCCGTTTTCACATCGAGAAGAAGTTATTCTGGCTTACCTTTACCATCCTGCTTAAATCACCAGTACCATCTTTAGCGTACTATCGTTGTCCATGGTGAATGCGACGCAACCACTCGTTTCCACCAAGAAAGAAGACACCTTATTGAGCTAAGATCTTTGTTTGTGCCGTTTCAGATTTTATTTGTTGATGTTTATATTAACCTTCAGTTTTCTAATTTTGCGCAAAGTATTTTATTGAACTTTACTCTGAACGTTTTGCTATACCGATAATTATTTTTAAATTTATTTATTTAAGAACTGTAACTGTACACCTAGTATAGCTATACACGGTATTACATTGATAATCATTAACGCTGTAATTTTTTGAAATATTTAAGAGAAAGTAAATCAATATTGCGCCTGACCGTTTTTGAACTCAATTGATTGATCTGAGATTTTACAAATCGACCTGCTTGATACTTGCGGCATTAGACCCGGTTAGTTCTTTTTTTCAGTAGATACGTTTCGCAGTTTCTTGGGTGTTTACTGTCGTGTTGTATATAGGGTGGTTTAAATTGCGTGGCGCCCAAACAATATCTTTGCTGCTTGCTCTTCCGAGCCTATCGCTTAGCACACCCTATACAACTCTACGTCATCGAAGAAGGAACCGGCTCAGTGCTTTACCGTTGGCGTCTCCTGCTCACGAGCTAGAAAAAGGGGCAAGTCTTTTTTTGCCAGCCGCCCCTGAGATTAGCGGCTGTAAGGTTTTAGTCTTATTTTTTTTACATCTGGGCATTCCATCGCCCCGACTAAAACTGTAACACGATGTATTGTATACCCAAACAGATGGCTTATATTTAGCTGTTCATTAATTGAGCAAAGCAAGTTTTCACCTCCTTTTTATCTTCCTTTAATAAAAGTGTTTTTAAACAATTTCAGAAATTAAATTTGGATTTTTAAATGATTTAAAATAAAAACAATTATAGAAATTATGTAATTAATAAATTTTTCTAAATAAAAGTGTACTTTTTTCGCTTTGAAGCTTTGCCAAGAACAATTTAACTAGTTGGTTTGCAGATTTTTTTCCCTTCTAAATGCCCATTTTTAACTCTTGTCTATTTCATAATTTTACATGGTTAAAGTTTCCGATGTGATCAGCAATAAAGCATTCCCATGAAAGCTCTAAAGTTTTTATACTGCGGCTACATAAGCTGCATGTCAAGTTCACACACAGACCGAAAGTAGCCTGCAACATGCAGTTTTCTGGGTTGCGGCTGCTTAAAAAAGTTGCAAGGTGCGCCAAAGTGGCAAACCTATTCACACAAAGCTGCTTTTACTTCAGCTTACAACGGAACCCTTGGCAGTTTTTACTTCAGCTGCGAACGGCAACGTACTTTGTAGCAATTATTCGTGGAGTGTTGTGTTTGGAACAACGAAAATTTAAAAATTCCTATTTTGTGTGGTATATTTCGTTACTACCTTTTCTAGATTTTTTATTTTATCTTTGACGGTTTTTAAAATGTTGAGCTTGAAGAGTGTAAATTTTTTTTTAATTTCCTCGCCTGAAATATTCTTTGCAGATGCAATTTCTGCAACAAAATTCCGCCGTTTTATTTGATTGTGGTAATCTGGGCTCGCAACATTCCAAGACAATTTCGGTCTTCCACTATTTCAATCAGTTTTAAAACGTTTCCACTTATAGGGTGGCATTATATTAAAAATTGAAAATATAACCTTATTTATTTATCGTATAGCTAATACGTATAATACAAAAAAAAAGAAACGAAAAGTATCTACATAACATTGTATAATCACACACAAACTGCATTAGCAACCGCTGCAAAAGTTTCACACAGATGAATATTTTTTACTGTGACTACAACCCAGAAAATTGTGGCTCACATTATGCTACTTTTAAGCAGCGTGTACATTAAAAATGTTGCAACCACCATTAACTGCATCCGGTATTTTATGAATAGCAGTATTGTTTACATAACATGTGCAGCAGTTTTTTAATTGGCAGCGCAGCAAAAGTAACTACGTCTGTCCTTACCTTTAGGAGAGAGTCAGTCGCTCTCTGATATCCGTCGAGTCAACTTCCACACTTTTAGGCTTCTATACATAGTATAGAAAGAAGCTTTATGATCTGGCTTCGTGTCCGTCCGTCCGTCCGCATAATTCAAAGCCACTAAATTAGTGACAAAAACTTTACTTTTTAACTTTTATGAGTTTGGCGTCCCACAAAAGTGGGTTATAATGATAAATATGGTCATATTTAGTGATGTGCCCATGATTTGAACCTTTGCCAAGTTTTGAGCCGAACATGAGGTTAAAGGTCAAATCCACTTTTTCAATTAAGGCCTGTAATTGAAACTCACTTTGCCTACTTTGCCATGCTCCCATTTGGTACGGTTTGAGATTTTCGATAAATAATATGATGAAATATGATCGAAAAAAAATATCCGTGCAGCGCGAGCTGAGAAAGTCAGTCATATACTATAATATAAATACATTATATTTAATCGCGTGATCCGACGATAAACTTCTGCTATACTATTGTATGGTTCTTGGATAAATAATATAGCCGAACGGACATGTAAATCGGTTAACAAAATCCAAAAATACAACATTTTCCAAAATAAAATGAAACATATAAAGCGAAGTTTTTTGCAAAGACCCCTTAACTTTGAATTGACTCTTTCTTCACTATGTAAAAACAAAATAAGTAATTATACCGACTGTTATTTATTCAAAAAATCACACCAAAAAGAAGATTTAGTCCAACGAGATAAAATCTTCGTCGTCATTAATCGAATTCAACAACGCATTTAGAGATTCCGACAAGTCCTTTTCTTCTTCGGCCTGTTTTTCTTTCGCATTTTCTACATGCACTTCATTTCCGCATTACGTTTTCTGTTTAAGCGTTTATTTGCCTCAGAATAATTTTTGCAGAATTTATTTCTGTCGCACGCATCGGACTTTCGCAATAATCATCCACCATCAAAATCAAATACATTGTAAACTACTGATAAGTATTACTAACTTCAAATCAGTGAAAAGCAATTAGATCTTGTAGTCTCTACAAATTAATAACCTCGTAACAAGGTAGGTCACTCTAGTATCATACAAATTAAAATACGCTATTAACAGATCTGACGGTATTCTTGTAAATTTTTTGTTCTCACTTAATGTTCGTATACTTTTTGCACTACTCTGTATTTTTATAGAGTAGGTACCAACTGAAAATGTTGTCTATATAAATGAAACCGTAATGAAGAAAGCCGTACTCGCTTCGGCGGTACATCTACTAAAATTGGAATGATACAGAGAAGATTAGCATGGTCCCTGCGCAAGGATGACACGCATATTCGTGAAGCGTTCACCACTTTTCCACGTTCCAGGATGTGAGCTGGCAATACTACATTTCTTGATCACGTCCTGGTGCCTAACCACAGCGTGGCGCGTCCCGGGTTGCGGATAGGGAACGACCAATTGCGTTTGGTCAGCTGTGAATAATTGAATAAACAGCCGCGGACAAGGATAAAGGAAAAATCTAAAAATTAGTTTTGATACAACCGAATTTTAAATTTTAAAATAATTTTAATCGATGTTTCGTAATTGGTCGTTTTCGGTAGCTTATGTCAGTAACAATTCCTACATAGTCTAAATCATAATTAACTATCTAAATAATATGTAACAAATAATTAACAAATTTTTAACGGTTATTCAGTCATTTCGTAGTTGTAAGGTATATCTCTAAATAATCCATAATATTTTATTTTATACTCATCTATGTAAAATCCTTTCGTCCGTATCTCGATATTTATTTAATTAATTTGAATTTCCAAATAGTCGAATGATCTATTCAACTTCTACTTGAATTTGGCCCTGGCTATGAGCAGCTTCTACATAATTATTCGTCGAGTTTGTTGGTTGAACACCGCCTATCACTTATTTATTTCACATTTCCGGCGGAAATATTGCAGAGTGTCTACAGTTTCCATTCTATTCATTCGACCAACGTAATAGTCTTCAAACCATTTTAATAGCGGTTAACTTCTGGCGGTAGTTCTTGGGCTAAAACATCTATAGTTTGATCAAGATCTTGTATGTATGAACGATAATTTTGCTCTCAGAGCAAAATCTGCGTAAATTCTGTATTTTTATTAATCCTAACTTGCAAGGATATGTTTGCATTTTTGTGCGAGATGAAAAAACAACCGTGTATTCTTAATTCATCAAATTCCTCCTTCATCGGGTTAAAACTTTGGAGCTTCAAAATCTACGCTTCAAATTGTGATTAAGGTATGACTGAATTAATTTAATCATACCAAACATTAGTGTAGGAAATTTGCTGCTTATTGGGCAATAAAAGTGAAATATAGATGAGTTCCACAGTGTCCTTCACTAATTCGCATAAATGTGAGCAAATAATGAGGTGCTGATTTAAATGTCCCATCACCATATCATCTTTGGAATTTTTTAGAATTTGCAAAAATTAAAATTTATTCGCATCGCCGAAGTTCTGTTCTGCCTGGAAAAACTTTCTGTAAAACTGATGATCAAAAGGAAAAAAAGTGCTATCAAATTAGAAAAAATTTCGAGTTTGAGTTAGAAAATTGAGAGTCTTGCAGATGAGAGCAAAGTGAAAGAGAAGAAACCAATTATTTAGATAAAAATCCAATGGTATTGACGTATAACGATAAAAGCAAGACAAAATCTTCATCATTGGAATTCTAAGAAATGGAAATTCGTTAGATTTGCAAATTGTAACGATTGGCAAAACTTATTACACACTAACAAACACATACGCATTTGACAGTATAATACATGTCCTATGTTCGTCATATGCGGAAAGCGCTAATTTCGCAAGTTATTGAATGAAAACAAGAAACTTCCAGTATACGAACTTATTGCCCACGCTACGCGAGATAGTATCAACGCAAAACCTATAAAAGCGTGCTTCATATTTCAGCAGACTATTTTGAATGTGAAAGGTTATAAAGTTTGTGCAACAGAAGCAGCATTAGAATATTTTAATGTGACAAAAATCGGGAAAAATCTAACAAGAGACCACGACTTACCCTCACCGATTTGCTTGATTTTTGTTTTACGAGCAGGTTATGACTAGAAATGAAGCGGCCAAAATATTAAGCGCGATATTCACCCGTTGCGAGAAAATCTACTTTGAAAATATCGTCTTTTTCATATTTATGGGTAAGCTGAAGTCTTAGTAATTTTCTTATTGGTACTGTATATGGGATAACAAAAATACTATATATAAATTAAAATTATAATATATCAAGTTATACCATATATCGTTTCGACAATGTCTGACTACAAATTCATGGAAACACTGGCCCTTCGACAGTTGAAGAAATCGAAACGATGAAGAATCTTGTATAGTGAAAATTTCTAGAGGCGATTGAAAGATGCGATGTGTTTGTCAGCAACTCCTTATTGCAAATAATTTAATGGCCAAGAAGTTCTGCGGTAATTAGTGAAGACGCTTGGTAGTAGGAAAGACATTTACCATTACATTATAACAACGTTAGAGAAAAGCAATTGTGTCGAGGACGAAATTTTGAAGAAGTAAAAGAAAATATGACCGAAGATTGTTCTCCAGAGAAAAAGGATGAAAATAGAAAAATCGATAATATTCCACTAGATTACAAAATCAAGTTTCTAATATTCATTGCAAATATTGCCAAATGCTTCATAGAAATTTTAAACAATCCTTGCAAGTGTAAGAAAACTGCATTTATAAGGTGCGCTCGATGTAGTGAAACATATTGCTTTTTGTTTTACGACGAATATACCTGGTCTGCGAATTTTCGGATGATTCCTCGAAGATTAATAGATAAAATAAGATTTTTGATTTTTAGTACACAGCTTGATATATTATAATTTTAATTTATATATAGTATTTTTGTTATCCCTATATCCACAGATACCAATAAGAAAATTACTAGACCCTTAGCGTACATAAAATATGAAAAAGACGATATTTTCAAAGTAGATTTTCTCGCAACGTGAATATCGCGTCTAATATTTTGCCCGCATTTCTAGTCATAACTGCTCGTAAACAAAAATCAAGCAAATCGGTGATAAGTCTGGTCTCCTTAGTAGTAAAATTATCGCTGCAAATCAAACTCAACAAGGGTGTAACAGAGTATATCTAATTATTGTACAACGAATCATAACACTGAATAATTGTCTAAAATTTGTATAGACGATATCAATTTGTGTAAGCAAGACGATAATGAAAATATTTTGGGAAATACCGACAAATTAGCGCATCTGAGTCCCAAACTTCTTCTGAACTTAATAATATGGAAGTTCAAGAGAATTTACTTTGGAATCGGATTGTTTTCACTAACGCAGGATAACGATTTTGGGAATCAAATTCTGCGCAAAGACACCTCAACTAAAAATGGTCCTCTGAGAAGTACCAGATCATCAAGAGATCAGAGAAAAGAGAAAAGTTATTGGTCAACCTATAATAACAAATTATTTTAAACCTGTTGATGAAATAAGTAAGTTATAAAACAAAATAGTGAACTGAGAGAAAAGTTGTTACATAGAACTTGATGATGAGACTTAAAATAATTTGTTATTATAGGTTGACCAGTAACTTTTTCTCTTTTCCAATCTCTTGATGATCTGGAATACTTCAGAAGACCATTTTTAGTTGAAGGTGTCTTTGCTCAGATTTGATTCCTAAAATCGTTATCCTGCGTTATAAATCTGAATGATTCAAAGTAAATTCTCTTGAACTTCCATATTATTAAGTTCAGAAGAAGTTTGGGACTCAGATGCGGTAATTTTGTCGTATTTCAAAATATTTTCATTATCGTCTTGCTTACACAAATTGATATCGTCTATACAAATTTTAGACAATTGATTCGAAGTGTTATGATTCGTTGTACAATAATTAGATATACTCTGTTGCACTCCTTGTTGAGTTTGATTTGCAGTGATAATTTTACTACTAGATTTTTCCCGATTTTTGTCACATTAAAATATTCTAATGCTGCTTCTGTTGCACAAACTTTATAACCTTCCATATTCAAAATAGTCTGCTGAAGTATGGAAGCCATATTATGAACAAACCACAACCAAATTTTACCAACAGGGTTTCAAAAAATTGTTGACATTTTATCAGTTTTAACTTACGTTTTAAATTATTGTTGCAGCATTTACTTCAATATGATTTTTGGAAACCTTTCTTTAGCAGTAACAATATCGATTAAAATCTAAGCACGCTTTTTATAGGTTTGTGCGTTGATACCATCTCGCATAGCTTGGGCAATAAGTTGTATACTGGAAGTTTCTTGTTTTCATTCACATAACTTGCGAAATTAGCGCTTTCCGCATATGACGAACATAGGACATGTATTATACTGTCAAATGCGCATGTGTTTGTTAGTGTGTAATAAGTTTTGCCAATCGTTACAATTTGCAAATCTAACGAATTTCCATTTCTTAGAATTCCAATGATGGAAGATTTTGTCTTGGTTTCATCTTTATACGTCAATACCATTGGATTTTTATCTAAATAATTGGTTTTATTCTCTTTGACTATGCTCTCATCTGCAAGATCTCCCCAATTTTCTAACTCAAACTCGAAATTTTTTTTGTGAATTTTTTCTGAATCATGTTTTACAGAAAGTTTTCCAGGACAGAACAGAACTTCGGCGATGCGAATAAAATTTTAATTTTTGGCAAATTCTGTAAAATTCCAAAGAATATAATATGGTGATGGTACATTTAAATCAGCACCTAAATTATTTGCTCACATTTATGCGAATTAGGAGAAAGACACTGTGGAACTCATCTCATATTTCACCCTTTATTGCCCAATAAGCAGCAAATTACCTACACTAATTTTAGTATGATTAAATTAATTCAGTTATATCTTAATCACAATTTGATAGCGTACGGTTTTGAAGCTCCAAATTTTAACCCGATGAAGGAGGAATTTGATTGAATTAAGAATACACGGTTGTTTTTTTCATCTCGCACAAAAAATGCGAACATATCCTTGCATGTTAGGATTAATGGAAAAATACAGAATTTACACAGATTTTGCTCTGAGAGCAAAAATTATTGTTCGTACTCATACAAGATCTTGATCAAACTATTGATGTTTTAGCCCAAGAACTACCGCCAGAAGTTGAATCGCTATTAAAATGGTTTGAAGAATATCACGTTGATGGAATGAATAGACATGGAAACCATAGACGCTCTGTAATATTTCCGCCGGAAATGTGAAATATATAAGGTGATAGGCGGTGTTCAACCAACAAACTCGTACGAATAATTATGTAGAAGCTGCTCATAGCCAGGGTCAAATTCAAGTAGAGGTTGGAACAGATCATTCGACTATTTGGAAATTCAAATTAAGTTAAATAAATATTGAGATACGGACGAAAGGATTTTATATAGAGTGAGTAAGTATAAAAATATAAATTTTATGGATTATTTAGAGGTATACCTTATAACTACGAAATGACTGAATAACCGTTAAAATATTTGTTGAATTATTTAGTATTACATTTGTTCATTATTTAGATAAGTTAATGTATGATTTAGACTATGTAGGAATTGTTACTGAACATAAAGCTACTCGAAAACGACCAAGTTACGAAATATCGATTAAAATTGTTTTGAACTTAATTGTTTTTAAAATTTAAAAAATTCGGTTGTATCAAAACTAATTTTTTAGATTTTTCCTTGTATCCTTGTCCGCGGTTGTTTATTCAATTATTCACAGCTGACCAAACGCAATTGGTCGTTCCCCTATCCGCAACCCGGGAACGCGCCACGCTGCTGGTTAGGCACCAAGACGTGATCAAGAAATGTAGTATTGCCAGCTCACATCCTGGAACGTTGAAAAGTGGTGAACGCTTCACGAATATGCGTGTCATCCTTGCGCAGGGACCATGCTAATCTTCTCTGTATCGTTCCAATTTTAGTAGATGTACCGCAGAGGCGAGTACGGCTTTCTTCATTCACGGTGTCATTTATATAGACAACATTTTATTATAGGTTGACCAGTAACTTTTTCTCTTTTTCTCCGATCTCTTGATGATCTGGAGTACTTCTCAAAAAACCATTTTTTAGTTGAGGGTTTTTTGCGCAGGATTTGATTCTCTAAAATCGTTATCCATTCATACCATAATCCATTCAGTAAATTCTCTTGAACTTCCATATTATTAAGTTCAGAAGAAGTTTGGGACTCAGATGCGGTAATTTTGTCGCTATTTTCCGAAACATTTTCATTATCGTCTTGCTTACACAAATTGATATCGTCTATACAAATTTTAGACAATTGATTCGAAGTGTTATGATTCGTTGTACAATAATTAGATATACTCTGTTGCACTCCTTGTTGGGTTTGGTTTGCAGCGATAATTTTACAACTTAGATTTTTGCCCGTATTTTTGTTTGTTTGATTGCATTCTACGTCTTTCAAGTGTTTTGTAAAGTGCACGTAAAAGTTTGATAAAGACCAATGATATTTCATTTGCAATTTGATATCCTGAATTTGATATCCCTGAAGCGATCCGCGAAGTTGTGATCCTCAACCGACCACACCGGACCGGGGTGCGGACTGATGATTTCCCGGATGGTTTAGTTTTTCTCTGAAGAAATAGATTTTCTTCCTGATTGGCTTTTTCCACTGCTTCTATCGCAGCTTGAAGTAATCTTCGATGTCAAATCAAGAAGCAAAACTTTTCAGGTTTTCGTGAAACGAGCTATAGTATTTTCATATTCGTCTTTTTCGATTAAGTGTATGAAGTCGGTACTAACAAATTTCTCCAAATCATTTAAATCGTCATTACTGAATTTCGTAAACCCAGTTTTATTAGCCAAACCATTGAATTTTAAAATATTTTTAAAAACGTTGGAATCGACGTTTTAAATAATTTTCTAATTCTTGTAAGAATGTGTCTGGTCCATTATGATATTTGCATACATAATGGTTGTTTGGTATTCTAATTCAAAATTTCATAAATTTCAAAATTAAATATGAATTATTTAATTTATTAAGAAAATATGAGTGTTTTAGTCTGTTTAAACTTGTGAAAAACTGAACAACTTTCATAATGAAATTTATTTATAAATAAATTATTAAAACAATTTCAAAACGCGCTCGAAAAATTGTCTTAGTCACTGCTTTATATTTTTGTGCTAAAACTTTCACTATTAATCGCTTAATGCTGATGACCTTAAGTTTGCAAATTATCTATCACAGTTTGAGTTTCCTGGGGTGCTCACACCCCCAGACCCGGTCCCTACAAGAATTGTTTATAATTTGGGCTAATTGGAATATTAGTACTTGACTGTGACTTGTTAAAGTAGGATTATTTAGCATTTCTAAGATTTTTCTAGATCGGTTATGCTGATTTCAATTTCATTCTAATAAAAATAAACTGCACAACGGGGGTCTGGGGTGTGGAACACCCTCCAGTGCCTCATGTTGAAAGGTAAAACATTCAATGTTTACAGATTATAGTGGGGTTTATTATAGTCGCTATGGTTTTCTTGAGAACGATGACATATTATACTGGAATTCATAATCCCCCATTCTTGGTCACTGCTTTATTTTTGTGTAATAATATTCACATTAAACCTTAATTGCTGATGACATAAGTTTGCAAATTTATTTCAGTTTTTCTGCCAACCACCCATTTCATAACACAGTTACCATAATTTAGTTAACTGGAATTTTTAGTTATTAGTTGACTGTTAAAGTAAATTAATTTTTTCTAGAATTTTTGCTAGATCGATTATGCTGATGCCTTAATTATTCACTTAACCAATAAAGACCTGGGACAAAAATCTGGGGGAACACCTCCAGTCTCACTGTTGAAAGTTAAAAATTCAATGTTTACAGATTATGTGTAGGGTTTATTTACGCTATGGTTTCTTGCTAACATATTATATTGTTAACATTAAATTGTTACTTGGCACTCTTTAATTTTTGAATTTAATAATCAAAATAAAAACAAATTAGCAGAGGTGGATGATCCCAGTACTCTCGCATACTGTTTTTTTTTTTGCAATCCTTACGCAATTTCATTAACAACTTACCAAATTTATGTTAATTTTTGCAGTTCATCATAATATATAAGTAGTCAAATTCAATTTTCTGGAAATTGAGCAAAAAGCGTCTTTACTTCACCTGTTGAAGTCCAATACAAGACCTAGAGGGACCATAAAATGAATCAATTCAGTGACGGGAAGTTGCGGTCTTCCCTTGTAAGTAAAGATATAAAAATAGAGGAAAGAACATATTTGATGTGGTACCGTGGTTTTGTTCTACGCATTTGGCGAGAATGGCTAAAAAGAATCAAATCTTGCTCAACAGAAAAAGAACTTGTTAACATTAAATTGTTACTTGTGCATCGAATTTTTCAGAATTTTCAAATTATGCAATCTGCCAAAAAATTAAAATTTTATTCGCATCGGGTCTAATATGTGCCAATAAAAAATTCTCCCTTATACTAGGTTGTGTTTGTAATGTTTGTATAGTCCTTGAATGATCAGCGTATCCAAATTTAAGGGGTTTGGTAGCGCCGCGTTTCTTTGATTCTTTTTTCTTTGAACGGCTTTACGAGGTGTTCCATAGGTTGTAAGTGGGCTTCTTAGGCAGCTTGAGATAATCCAGCTGTACTCTCGTTTACAACTTGGATAGTGGAAAACATTAGTATTTATTATGTTTTGGGCTTTTAACAAAAGTGATTTTAATTATTGATTGAACCTTGATTGAATTGTTTAAAAGCGTTCCAACCATGACATCTGGAAGTGATGTTGAAAATTCCATAGCACAATTTCATACGAGTTCTGAAGCAGATAATAACAGGCACGTTTCTATTACCAATCAATAATCGCTTTCAGAAACGCCAATGTCAATCAAATATATCCAGGGGTAGGCAAAATTAAAATACATGTATTTGAAATACAATTTGTATTTTTTACCTTTGTATTTAATTTTTATTTTTATTATACCTGAGTTCCAACCCTAGCTTCGGGTCAATTTGCGTTTGAGCCGCTCACGTTTTGCCCGCTTGTAATTGTATACAAATGAAAAATCCTTCAAGTTATAAAACTTCTTTCCTTACGACATTTGTTGAATCATAAATCAACCATATTCAGCAAACATCACCTACTACTGACTTTCACCGCAGATGTCGCCATCCATGCCACCTTTTGAAATTTCTTTATTAATTAAACAAAAAATAAAGAAACAAAATACCAATATAGAAAAAGCGAAGTGTTGTTCGCCGGTGTCAAGTGCTGTGATTAAGTCTTGTACAGGATCGTCTTTGGTATAATTTCGGTTTTTTGTGAGGTTGATCCAACGGCAACGCTTGAGTGTTGGATTTGTTTTGTGTATCTTGCATTGCGTCTTTCTGGCGTATGGGAAGATTTACTTTTCGTGATTTGTTTCTTCTTTTCGTTGATTGGCTGTCCTTTTGTAGTTTAATAGAAGTCTAGTGGATAACCTTTCCATATAAAGGAATAAACCTTCGAGTTACAAAACTTCTTTCCATACGACATTTGTTATATTGCTTGTACTTTGAATTTGTATGCCATTCTTTACTCGACATCTTGATAACGCCACATATAACTGTCCATGACTAAACAAAGGCCTATCGATATAAATACCAACTTTGTCAAAGCTCTGCCCTTGAGACTTATTTATAGTAATAGCGAATGCCAACACTATCGGAAATTGTCGTCTATGCAGTACAAATGGTAATCTGCTTGCAGATGTATCGCCTGTATCCAATTTAATTCGGGGGATAAATATAACATTGCCGATATGATCACCAGTCATAATCTTACCAGCTATTGAATGTTTATGTAATTTAACAATTTGTAGACGCGTACCATTGCAGAGGCCATCCTTAATACTTAGATTACGAATTAGCATAACAACAGTTCCTATTTTGAGTTGTAACTTGTGTACCGGAAATCCAGGGTAATTCAACGAATTTAAATATTCGACTGGATATTCCAACTGAATGTCTTCATCTGTTTGATCGAGCCCTCGATGTTTGGCTGTATCTACACTTAAATAGGTATGAACCTCGCCCTCGACTAAATTCAGAATTTTATTATTTAATGTGCGAACATCATCATTGTGGCAAGCTAATATAATTCGGTCGAAGAGATTGGCATTAGAAGAAATGGACTTGCCGTAGATATCATGAATTATATTTGTAGATTCCCAGTTATCCGGTACTTTTAATACGTCTATATTACCATTGCCAATATTCAATAACCAATTTGCATGTTCAATATCAGATGATTTCATGTTTTTCGTTAATTGAAATTTAATACAGCTTGACTTTTATATTATGGGGTAGATATATGCATTTAATGAATCGGCTCATCGGATAATACATCGATAATCGGATAAATCATGCTTATCTGCGCGTTGTATCTGCGCGTTACATTTTAGCGTTGCATAAAACCCTTACCTTTTATATTATAGGGTAGATAATGGTAAAATATTATCATCTATTAATCCTTTAAACTTTAATTGGCAATAAATTAATTACTATATAAGTACCTTAAGTTGAGAATTCTTAGTATATTACATTTTATTACATAATTATATTGAACACTAGTTATTTGCGCACCTTGGTTTTAAATAACATAAATAATTAATAAAATGGAAACATCAAGAGGAAAGAATGCTAGCACTGTGCAATGCCGAGAAAGAAGAAATTTGTGATTCGGAACAATCAATGAGGCACCTAACGACGGTACCGATTATCAGAGTATGGTGAATGCTTTGAGTTGAATGTTAACGACTTGTTACCCAGCCAATCAGAAGGTTCAAGTAATATCAATACAGATGGAGGTCTTCCATATAATTATCCTAACATAACTGAAAGCAGCTCCACTATTGATACAGGAAATGATTTGATACAATTCAAAGAACTTGAGGCTGAATAAATCGGTCGTAAACTACAGAACTATTGATTCTGACACGATGACGAAGAACAATTATTTTCTTCAGATGAGTCAGAATACTTACCTTTGACAGTTATCGTCGTCGTCTCTGCTTCACGGTGTAGGCCTTAGGCCTGTTCCGATTTTAATCAGCCATCTCTTCCTTGGACGTCCAATGTCTCTTCCCCTTGGATCATATTGATGGCACTTTGGCAGACCTGATCTTCCATCCTTTGCACATGTTCCTTCCATTGGCGTTTATATTCAAATACCTTGTCTTTTAACGAAAAGATCTGCAGTTCATCTCTGATATCGTCACTTCTCTTCATATCCAGCAGTGTACAGCCCCTTACTGATCGCAAAAACTTCATCTCTGCTGCTGTTATTTTAGCTTCTTGTCTAGTTGTCGTCGTCCAAGTTTCGCTTCCATAGAGCAAGGTGGGAACCGCCATAACCTTGTAGAACTTTAATTGGGTTTCCCGTCTACATCGTTTTCCCAGAGCCTGTCTGATGGTTCCGCACATTCTCTGGAAAGTAGTTAGTTTTTTGGCGATGTCCTCATCGTATTCATAGGATACATCACAACCCAAATACTTAAAATGTGAGACCTGTTCCAAGCAAGCGTTATTTATGTATACTTTGGACCTAATTGGATCTTTTCCTTTAAACGCCATTATCTTAGTTTTTGCTACAGATATTTCGCAGTTATATTTGTTGGACAGAACATTAAGATGGTGTACTGCTCTTTGCAGATCGTCTTCAGTGGCTGTAATCAGTGCTTGGTCGTCTGCAAATAGTATTGTATTAAGGTATTTGTTCTTACCGAGGTGTATGCCTTGTGGAGCCGTCTCTTTCCAGGTTTTAATCAGATCATCTATGTACAAGTTAAATAATATTGGAGACAAGCCACACCCTTGTCGAACTCCTTGATTGATACTAATTAGTTCTGTATCTTCGTCATTGTTTAAAATCTTTATTGCAGTGTGCTTGTATAAACTTTTTACAATATCTATTAGATGTCTGGGAAAGCCTCTGTGTTTTAGCATATCCCACAATTTCTTTTTGTTGACCCTATCGAAAGCTTTCGTAAAGTCTACGAAGGCAACATGTGTCTCTAAGTTCTTTTCTTCTTTTTCTATTATTTGTTTGAGTGTAAAGACAGCGTCTGTACATGATCGACCTTTCCGAAAACCATTTTGTTCTTCCTCGAGAAGAGCCTCCGCTATTACTTGTATTCTGCTCGTTATTATTCTCGCATACAGTTTATAACCGGAATTTAGCAAACTTATTCCTCTATAATTATTCGTATCTGATCTGTCTCCCTTTTTGAACAGTGATATTACCTTAGCAATTTTCCAATCTTGTGGTATGGTCCTGTAACTCAGCACATATTAATGAGGTGCAGTAATCGAAATTCCAGTAGTGGTCCACCGTACTTTAACAGTTCGATGTTTATATTATCAGTGCCGGTAGCCTTACGATTGCGCAGCACTTTCATTGCATTTTGAAGTTCTTGGATCGTTATATGGTCTATTCCCTCATTACTGCCTTTTATGATGGCATCGTCGTAACTTTCTTCTTCTGCTTGCGGATTGTACCACAAGTTCTTATAATGATTAACCCATACCTTGGAATCGATTATTTTTATTTTAGAAGAGTCTTTTTCATCTTTGTTCAGATGTTTCATTATTTTGTAAGCATTGATTTGCCTTCCATGTACATCGTCTTCCATATCGCACCCTGAAAATAACACTGTCGTAACTTCCAAAACCATTATTTTGAGATAATCGCATTTTAAAGATTGCAACGGTTGTAGTAATTTTACCATTATATATAATGTCACCTAATTTATTTTAAATAATAATTTGGTCGGTTCTAAACCTAAACAAGTAGTATTTTGAGAATGGAAATAAATTATTATGCTATAAATTAATTAAATAAAAGTTGAAGGTGGAACATACGACAGCTTTCCATTAAAAGATGAATGTACAACAGTATTACGTTGTTTATTATTTTCAAAAAAAGTCTTCAATAATGTTATCTAATCTAAAAATAAATTTTCTTCTTCTTCCTCTTCATCTTGCAGATCAATTACAAAATTTTTTTGTTTGCGATTGCTTACCAGTGCTTCATAAAACTGCGCATGGGACTTGGGTATGTGATTCTGGTTCAGCAACCACATCAAATCTTTCTTTTTTCAATAGATATTCCAGGATGGCTTGCATACATTGCATCTAATTTTGATGATGTACTAGAACTTTTTCTTCCGCGGCTCTTAACTGTTATTAGGTGAATGTTAAAGAATTCTTCCTGCTTCCATGACGTTTTGTAAAATAATTGATTTGGTTGGCTTTTGACCAACCAAATTGACCAACCACCTTGTTGTATGTACCATACAACAGTCTTCCTCACAGAAGCTGTGCATATTTGTGAATTGTAAAACTGTTGTTCGCTAAATAGCACCTGACTGATAAAAATGGAAGTTTCGATGTGGTACCATTAAAAGAGCGTAAAAATACATAACAATCAATCAAAATCTGAAAATTGTCATTTTGGAAGTTACGACAGTGTTATTTTCAGGGTGCGATATTGGCAATGTATCTTCTCCAGCTCTCGTCGTGCGCCTCGCGTATTATTGTTTTTGTTTTATTTCTAAGTTCCTTATAGGTTACTTCATTTTCTGGTGTTCTATTTTGTAAGTATTTTTCATACGCTTTTTGTTTTTTCGAATTGCCTCTTCTATGTTTTCGTTCCAAATAGTCAATCCTCTTTTTTTGTAGTTTTTCTTTCTTTTCCCAAGTACTTCAAAAGCTGCGCTATTTATAGCATTTTTTAAGTTTGTCCACTCCTTCTCTATGTTATATTCAGTGTTCATATTGTTCAAGTGCTGCGTTAATCTCGCTTGGTATAGATGTCTAATGCTCTCTTCTTGTAAGAGGTATGTTTTATATGTGTAATCTTCTTCATTTCTTTTGCATGCCGGTTTACTCTTAACCCAAGGCCTAGGGATCATTATTTTGCTGACCACTAAAAAGTGATCCGAGTGGATATCCGCACCTCTGTATACATGAGTGTCATGTACTAAATTGGATAGTTTTCTATTCACTATTACGTAGTCGATTAGACTTCGCAAACCTCTGGCCGTCCACGTATATTTATTGACGTCTTTCTTCCTGAACAAGGTATTTGTAATTTTTAGATTATTATAGGTAGCAAACATTCTCAAATCATGTCCATTATCATTTATTGTAGTTTCTCCTTGGGTTCCGACAATATTTGGTATAGGCGTTTTCCCCACTCGAGCATTAAGATCTCCGGCTACTATTACAAAGTTATTACTGTTCACCTGGTTGTATACTTTCTGTAAGGTTTCATAGAAAGCTTTGGTTTCCTCTCTTTTGCCATCTTCGGGGGCATACACACATATGACCGTTAAGTACCCTCTCTCAGTTTTGAAATCCACCACTAGAATTCTTTCGTCTACACTTCTGTAGCTGTGCACAAATTTTTTCCATTTACCATTTATCAAGACAGCTACACCTGCCTTTGCTCTCGTCTCTTGCGAAACACCACTCCATATCAATAGGTGTTCTCTTGTATCAGTTGAGCCTTTAAGTTTTTTTTTGGTTTCAGTTAGTACCATTATGTCAATATTTCGCTGACTCATAATATCATCCAGTTCAGTTTGCTTAGCGGTGAGACTCCCTCGTATGTTCCAAGTTGAAAAATTTAGTGTTTTCGCTATCCATTTGCTTTTGTCCTTTTTCATGCTGTGTTCGTCATCCGTCCTGTTTTCCGAGGCTGATTTTTAAATTTCGAGTATTTTGATTTACTGTCAAGTAAGATTACCAGTCTTACGTTGACTGGATTTTTTATCGACCTTCTCTGGTCTAGATCCGTCGTGTTTTGCTGGACAGGGCTACCTCTAGTAGGATGTGACTCTTCGCCACGCACGACGGTCTTGAGTAGGGAGAGGCTAAGGGCTTTTGGCGTCTGTACTTTCTCGCTTCACCTACTCCTGAGGGTTGACCTCTCAGCCCTTTGACAGTTATATCGTCCAAAATTCAAATGCATCTCATATTAGCGCAAACGATAGGACTAATGTGGTAGATGAAGATGAAGTACCGAACGCGGTTGATAGTTTTCAAGATGACATGCCTTCTGATTCGGTAAATCTTAACACTGAAACGAAGAAAAGGAACGTACCGAAGAAGACTACCCGGAAGAAAAAGAAAAGAATGGTTGAAAACTGGCAGAATAACGTTATAAAAACAGAAAATTTATTAACAAAAGGGAAAGTTGATAAGAGGTAAGAAAATTAAATCTGGATGTAATGAAAAGTGCCCTCGTAAATGTCACGATAAATTAAGTCGCGTTATCAGAAATGATATATTCAACAAATTTTGGGCAATGGGTAATCACAACCAGCAGGTCGAATTTGTAAGTAAGTGCGCTGTACGGGTTCCCAAGAAACAACTACTTAATATGGCTTCCAGCATTGGTAATTCAAGACGCGAATGGTCATACGAGTATTCATTTATTTTAGAAGGTATTAAACATCAAGTTTGTAAAACCATGTTCTTAGATACATTGGATATAAGTGACACGTGGGTTAAAACGATCTACAAAAGATAGATCTTCAGGTCTCTCCTTGCCCTGACTTAAATGATAAACGCGGACGTCATTGTAATAGGGCAAATACAATACCGGATGAAATAAAGCAATCGGTGAGGTTACACATACAGTAGCGCTCATAAATATGGTTGCACTCAATTTTTAGCAAAATTAATAAAAGCAAAACTTATTTTGCAAATTGTTGTATCATTCCTAAAAGTAAGTAGGCTAATACAGATTTTGACGTATAAAATTTAATGTTGTTAATAACGTGAACAGTATAAAAATATAATTATTTCTTATTCAGTGTCCAAAAGTAAAGTGGCATATTCTTTAAAACGTCAAAACTGTAAATAAAATTAATTTTTCGAAATAAACTTGTTAGAGTAGTTGCTTCAACAGTAAGAATTATGGTAAAGACGAAAGAATATTCCGAAGATCTGAAAATGCGATTTTAAAATATTGAAAATGGAGACTCTTTAAGGACAGCAAATCGCAAATTTGGTATACCAAATCAAACTATAGGTCGTTGGATCCGTAAAATAAACCAATATGGATCAGTGGCCAATCAACCAAGAACCGGGCGACCACGAAAAGCAACCGGACGGGAAGATAAAATGATCGTTCGTGATGCGGTAAAGAATCCTCGTTTAATGGCTACCGAAATTGTCCGTGATTTTAACGAGAATCGCGAAGATAATATTAGTGTTTCGACAGTGAAACGTCGACTGAAGTCAGCTGGACTATTTGGTAAGCGTCCTTCTAAGAAACCAATAATTTTGAAGAAGAATCGGATAGCCCGATTAAAATTTGCCAAAGATCACTTAAACTGGGGAGTTCAAGAATGGTCTAAAATTCTTTAGAGCGATGAGAGCAAATATAATTTGTTTTCTTCTGATGGTATTAAGTATATTCGACGTCCAGTAAATAAAAGATATGATGTTAAGTATCAGGTTCCCACTGTAAAACACGACGGTGGAAGTGTCATGGTGTGGGGCTGCTTTTCCCGTGATGGTGTTGGACCTATACACTTAATGGATGGTATTATGGATCGGTTTACGTATGCTGACGTATTAAAAGATCACATGCTATCACATGGGAAGAGAATAATGCCATGCGGCTAGATGTTTCAGCAAGATAATAACCCGAAATATGCTTCAAAGCATGTTAAAGGTTACATGGCGAAGGCTAATATCCACCTACTTGAGTGGCCTAGTCAGTCTTCTGACTTAAATCCTATAGAGCATTTGTGGGAATAGCTCGAGCGACAAATTAGAAGTGGGACATACCAAAATAGGAGCTAGTTATGAGAAGCTTTAAGGAGAGAATGGCAAAAGATTCCATTGGAGCGTTTAGTAAGCTTGTTGACTCTATGCTTTCTCGATGCAAAGCAGTTATAGCCGCAATAGGTTATGCATCAAAGTATTAATTGTTTTTAATCTTTATATTTTTAATAAAGTACTTTAAATTTTGTTTTAAGTGCTTTTAATAATACTTTATTATAAGCAAATATTTCCTATTTTGCGATTTTTAAATTTTTACTTGTTTATAAAATTTTTCAAATAATTTTAATTATGTGTTATAATTCCAAGGTATTTAAAGAATAAATTTTGAAAATTTAGGAAAATTTCCTTGAAATTTAAAAAAGTTATCACAAAAAAACTAAGTGCAACCGTACTTATGATCGCTACTGTATCTGGGATACCTTACGTTGATTCTCATTATATCAGGGAAAAAATCTGAAAAGAAGTACTTTGACGAACAGCTTACTTTCACGAAACTTTACGAGCTTTATGGAGATTGGATGAAAGACAATTATCCAACACAATCTGTGGCAGCAAGACGCCAATATCAGGAAATTTTCAACAACGAATTTAATATAGGTTTCTTTAAACCAAAAAAGGATCAATGTCCAACATGTGCGTTGTACAAAACTGCTTCAATTGAGGAAAGAAAGGCAACTGAAATGGAACACACTCTTCATCTTGCCAATAAATTCGTTTCAAGACAGCTAAAAGATATGGATAAATCGGAAGCAAAAGATTCCAATAACATCATCGTCGCTGTTTACGATTTGCAAAAAATACTGAGTACACCAATGTCGGAAGTTTCTTTATTCTACTATAAACGTAAGTTAACCGTCTACAATTTTACTATTTTCGATATCGGTGCTAGTGAAGGCTTTTGCTACATGTGGGACGAGACCATAGCAAAAATTGCTCAAACGAAATTAGTAGCTCGTTGCTTTCTTTCATTGAATTCAAAGTTAGCAAAGGTTAGAAGACTTTAGGTTTTATTCTGACAATTGCGGAGGTCAGAATAGAAACCGTATTGTATTTTTATGTATGCATATGTCGCAGAAAAAAATCAAATCAATATTGCGCATACTTTTTGAAGTAGGACATACCCAGAACGAAGGCGATTCTATGCATGCCCTTATAGAAAGAAGAAAACGGAATCAAGTTATTTATGTTCCTAGTCAATGGGTGACTTTGGTACGTTGTGCTAAAACAAATGGCAAACCTTATAATATCATAGAAGTAAATCAGGAAATGATATTTGATTTCAAAGAAGTTATAAAGGAAAAAAAGAATTTTGAACTGGATGAAGAGCGAAATAAAGTAAAATGGAGTAAAGTAAAACGCCTGAGTATCTCCAAAGATGATCCAGGTGTAATTAAAATCCACTACGACTTATATTCTGAGCATTATGTAATTATAAACATTGATAAGAAACCGGTGGCCCTCCGACAGACCCGACGTCAAACCTCTGTTACAAAAATCAACCTTCAAGTTCAATCAATCAGTCTTCAACATCAACGCATAACAAACTTCCTCTATGTTATACAAATGGTACGCTGCCTATATCATTGGCAAAATACAAAGACCTGAACAGCCTTTGTACTTCAAAAGCAATTCAAATTTATACCATGAGTATTATAAGAACCTTAAAGTTTTAAAAGATACTATACTAGAAGAAAACGCATCAGATACAGAATAATTCCATGTTCACAATCATCATTATCCATAAAACTAATTAATTTGTTGTTTATTTTGATTTTAAAGAAAATAAAGATAATTATATATTTTATATTTTACATTTTTCTATTGTCGTACTATCTGTTGACGATATTTTCTTTTATTTTATTATAGTTTACCGTTGTACAATCATTTTGATTGTACATTATTAAAGTTACGTCTCGATACAGTCAAATAATTTGTAATTATTAAACAATTTCAGCAGGAACAAAGCAGTATCTCTGAGATACGTCTTTATTCTATGGAATAATTTGATTTAACATCAGGTTTTAGCTCAAAAAATTCGTAGTTCTAGACTGAATTTAGCTAAACGTAAATAATGACAAGAAAGCCGACTAAAATCTTCATAAATCCCATTTAAAACAACTATTTTTACTTGTAGGATAATCCTTGAGAATTTTTTATACTGTCAAATCGCGTTCGTGAAAAATAGATAAAAGTGAGTTACGGCTTTGTTCCTTGGGAGTGTCGATATTTTGTTTAATTTAATGTTCTTTTATTGGCGGATTGCTTTGAACGCTTTCGCCGCTCTACAAAATCTTCATATGGGCTAGATGCTGCTAGATATTTTACCCTACCATCTTTGAGTTGGTCAAGCATGCTCAAAATGACAAAATTGAGTTAGAGCTTTTCACAGATATTGATATGCTTCACTTTTTCAAAAAGGAATACGTGGAGGGTCTCTGTCTGTGTTAAACGGAAATCTATTTCAAACAATATCTACACAAATAATTATGATCCATTAAAACCATCAACATTTATATTATATTTAGATGCTACTAACTTGTACGGATATGCTATGCAACAATATTTACCGTATGGATCATTTGCTTGGCTAAATACAAACGAAATTCAAAATTTAGATATAATGAATATTTCCGACACCTCCAATGTAGGGTATGCTTTAGAAGTTGATTTAGATTATCCAACTAATTTACATGATTTACACAACGACTATCCATTCTGTCCAGAAAATATAATTCCACCTAATGGAAAAATAGCTAAATTAATTCCAAATTTGTATAATAAGAAAATTATATTATTCATTATAGGGCTTTAAAGCAATGTTTAAAACATGGGTTAATTTTACAGAAAATTCATCGCGTTATTCGTTTTAATCAAGCTCCATGGCTTTCTAAATATATAAATTTAAACACTGATTTTCGAAATAATGCAACTTCCGAATTCGAAAAGATTTTTATAAGTTATTAAATAATTCTGTTTTGGAAAAACGATGGAAAATGTTGATAAGCGAAAAGACATTAAACTGCTCACACATTGGGAAAATGATAATAGTTGGGGTGCTGAAACGTATATTGCTAAACCAAATTTTAAAAGTGTGAGCATATTTTCCGAGAATTTAGTAGCTGTGGAAATGAAAAAATTAGAAGTTTTATTTGACAAACCTACATATGCTGGATTTGCAATATTAGACATTGCAAAAACCGTCATGTATGAGTTTTATTATGATTTTTTAATTCCACAATATGGACAAAAGGTTTCTCTGTTATATACAGACACTGACTCCTTCATTGTTGAAATACAAACGGAAAATGTTTATCATGATATTAAACAAAATTTAGATAAATTTGATACATCTAATTTTCTTGATTCCAACATTTTTAAAATCCCGCGAAATAAATCTAAATTGGGGAAAATGAAGTTGGAATATCCTTCACAAATTATTAAGGAATTTTATGGGACGGGGGCTAAAGCATATTGTGTAGTTTTAGATAATAATAAAACAATTAAAAAAGCTAAGGGGGTTTCAAAAACTACAATACAAAAAGATTTACATGTTTTAGATTATAAAAACGCTATAGAAAATAAACAAGACAAATTATGTAAAATGAGTGTTTTTCAATCAACACTTCATGAAATGTACACTGAGTTGCGATGTAAAGTAGCATTATCATATTTTGATGATAAGCGATATCTTAAATCTAATTCAGATTCTACGCTAGCGTGGGGTCACGAATCCATTCAACTGCATGAACTTGTTAAACAGTTGAACGAGATTGAATAACACAACCTTGTTACATCCATAAAAAATTTTAATTTGAAATTTCATTTTACATGCAATTTAAAATATCTGGTTTTAAATTTAACCCCTCTTTTATTCATACATAAAGTACATACACTTTACATATACATGTATATACACATATAAATATGAGAGGAAATTTAATGCTGCTATAGTAACGCACTGACAACCAAGATAAAATGGCTAATATTCTACAACATTTCCAAATTAAAAATGATGGAATATTGAGAAACATGTTGGAGAACAACATAGCATTTGAAGGTATGAAAATTATATATAAATATATTAATTTTAGAATATTTTTTATTTTAGAATATCGATCAACCAATGAAAAGAGTAAAAAAATTGATGAGGATGTTAGCGAAATAGAAAACGAATTTTTAAAATTAATTCGCGAAAATAGTCAAAGAATGGATAATAAAATGGATGAAGAAGAAGATGATATTATGGTTTCGAATAAAAAATTTTAAAATTGATGAGGATGTTTGCAAAATAGAAAACGAATTTTAAATTTAATTGGCGAAAATAATCAAAGAATGGATAATAATAAAATGGACGAAGAAGATGATATTATGGATGATGGAATGGATGAGTATTTTACAATAGAAGATTCCATCATTGAAAAGAAATGGGCTGAAAAAATAAAATTAGTATTAATAAAACAAAACATATAATAAAAATAAAATAAATGATTATAATATTCAAATATATAGGGATAGAATAAAATAGATAATTTAAGTAAAAAAATAAACGCAAGAAAAAATTATTGAAAATTTAAAACTTTTATTTGATAAAATGTAAATAATAATAATAAATGTAAATAAAAATTAATTAAATAATAATAATTATTATTTCTAGTATTCTTTATTAAAAAAAAATATTAACAAGATGTTAGCATTACACAATTTCACTTCTGTTTATCCACGAATTGTGACTATTATCTAAACCTAACCATTTAACAAATATTTTATTTTTCTGTCGTTTTAGAATCTTTTCCACTAAGTAAACATCGTGATGTTTAACTTTTGCAATTCTTGTTCATAAAACCCCTTTAATTTCCTCATTGTTAATATCAGTAAGAAGATAAGTTCTTGGTAAAGTCACTTTAATTTTAGAAATTTTAAATATTTCGTTGGACCAGGAGGGTGTATCCTTCGAAAACGCATGTCGATATTTGCTTATTCTAACACTATCTCCGATTTTAAATTTAGGTTTTTTCGGATCCACAACTTTTGGATGATTGTACACTGTCATTAAAAGTAATTTCTCATTCTTCTTGGTTACATTATTTGGTTTTAATCCTGTTGTTGAGTGTTTAGTTGAATTATATTCATCCACCAGTTTTTGTAATATATCGATCCATCGATAGTTTCCGCAATAACTAAACTCCTTCCACATTAAATTTTTAAGAGTTCGATTAACTCTTTCTACTACCGAAGCTTTTTATGGAATATGTACTATAGTGATTTATTTTATATTTCTTCATCAATTCTTGAAACTCCTTATTGTAAAATTCTTTCCCCAAATCTGTTTGCAAATTTTTAGGAATACTTTCTTTAAGAATTGTGTTCATAGCAGCGGTTACCTCGCGTCCGCCTTTGTTCTTTAAAGGTTTTGCCCAGACATATTTGGAGAACACATTAATGACAACCAATATGAATTTGAATCCTTTGTTTATAGTTGATAATTGCGATATATCTACTAAATCAGCTTGAAATAAGTCGTTCAACCCTTTAACTAAAACTGGTCTCCGCTGATAATTTCGACGGGCGGGTTTATGTAATTCATTTACAACATTTTCTTTATATCCATCGCTCAATAATTTCTTATTCGATAATTTTAGCTTCTCGTAATTCTTCTTCTATAGATGCGATCTCGTTTACATGACCGTCGTGACCAGCAGATTGGGAAGCTACTAAAAGTTTCAATCGCTCGATTATCTCATTTACATCGTCAAAATACACAAAATCTTTTTCTTATTGTTGTATTGTAAAATAGTGGAGATTCTAGAAAACCACCACCAGTTTTATTAATTCTAATTACACCTTTTTCTTTTAATGCTGGTTTAATTATTTTTTTATATTTGGACACACCAGTACCATTAATTTGATCATTGGCTGAATAATTTCTACGAAATAAATTGGTTCTGTTTCCAATATCGATATAGTTTTTTACATCGTCCATATGATAGCCCACAGGGTGTTTTTTAAATAAAAGATCATAAAGACCCGTGGTTCCTCGATATTTTAAAATTTGATTAGTGTTTGGTGATTTGATTGTAATATCCTCCCCATCAAAATCGAGCGACGAATCCCCAATTGTAAATTTTGCAGTTTCCAAATCATGTCTAACCCCATAATTAAAATCAAAACATCCTCCGTATCTCTTATCATAGTTTCTACATAATATCTGGGTAGGGTGCAAAACTGTTTAAATAATCTTGAAATGCGTTCGAATTCATCATATCATTTATTTCTCTAGCTGTCTCATTATGAGTTCGACTATATTCTTCGTCGGCAAACATAGGATATAAAATTGTTCGATTTAAATCAACATCATCAGGTTCGTGTTGATAAACTGCACCTTCCTCTAAAAATTTGGTGGTGATTTATAAATTTTCGGCTCCACCTCAGATTTGCGACCGTAAATTTTTTTTTTTTTTGGATCGTGTGATACATCAAATTCCGTTTTCATTTCCGATTTCATTTCCGGTTTTATGTTATGTGATTGATTAAATTGTGAAACTATTTTTTGTAAAGGTTCCGTGATGGGTTTATACTTTTTAAATAAATCTATATTTGCTTGGTTCATATCCGATTTTAAACTTTTATATTTCAATTTCACAGATTTTCTCGCTTGAATAAGATCATGTGTTAAACTTGTATCCATCGTGGTCACATAAACACTAGCAGTTATTTTAATAACATATATATTCTTATATAATTATAAATGTATCAAAGCCTTGTCTATAGCGACCATCTTTAATATCGCAAGTTTTATCAATAACTAACATTCCATATTTATTTTGCCAACAAATATTACATAAAGTTTTAAATTTATTAAAAGTCATATCCACCCCCACATGGTCATCATAAACATGTTTTAAATTTGTATTATCTTGTTTAAACAAAACTAGAAAATTTGCATTGTCTCTTATTAGTTGTTTGGGAATTTTACTATATGTTTGACATAAGTAAAAAGAATCAATATTTTTATGTCTACCAAAACTGAAATACTCTCTCATGATATCTTGATTGGTGCAAGCCACATCATCAAAGATAAATATCGAGTTTGGTTTGATATCAATTGGCGATGGTACATCTTTTTCGATTTCATATTCAAAATAACCAATCCCCTTTATAGGTGTCAAAACTTCCTTCAAAAATTTGTATTTTGGTTGAAATACTGATTTGGAATATAGATAAATATTCTCAAATCGAAGTCCGTTGGGGTGAAGAAGTAAACAGAGAAGAGCATTAGTTTTGCCACAACCAGAATAACCAACAATCAAACCCATTTTTGATGAACATCCCAACAAAACACCATGCTTAGGAAAAGTAATAGTTTGAACATCGTGGTTTGATATGGGGAGTTGATGATGTTGCTTCACTAAGCGCATTTTTACTTATGTTTTTGTTTTAAAGCATTAATTATTGCAAGGTGTAGCATTAATTAACACCGTGGTGTAGCGTTAAGTACCGGTTCACCACAAGGCGATTAGCGATATATAGCGGTATTTAACGGTATTTAGCGGTATGCGGTATATAGCGGACATAAATGCAGTGATAGTGTACTAGACATAGTATAGATGGCGTACCGTGTATATGATGCTATCGCAGTATTTGCGGTACACGATATATAAAGAGGGATCTTATTCATCTAGCTGTAGAATAAAATGACTTGTGCAATTTGCTTAGAAGAACTAAGTGATTACTTAGGGGTGTTAAATTGCGGTCATTCGTTTTGTGAAGCCTGTATAGCGGCCTGGTCGGTGAGCAGCAACACCTGTCCAATAGGTAGAGAGGAGTTTTCCAAAATTGAAGTATACAACTTCAAAATTTGGAGTAAAACTATTCAACGACCTATTGAGCAAACGCCATTAGTGAAAGGAGAAGAAGAAGAGGAGGAGGAAGAGGAGGAAGAAAATTGGATTTTCAATAATTTTTTTATTAATGTGTTATACGATTTGGGCGAGTTAAGCGACGATTTTGAATATGATGATGGTGACGAAGATGAAGACGGTGTCGAATATGAAGACGGTGACGAATATGAAATATTTTAAAATTATGTGAAAATCATATGTATTAGGATGTAAATATAATATATAAATATAATATATGAGTATTTAATTTCAGTTCGCATTTGTAATGCAATGTTGATACATCGTAGACACGGTGGTGGACTTGTCAATAATATAATAAATAAGCTTCCTTTGAATTACATATCCCTGGATATAGGTATCTATTCTAAAATAGGTAATTGAAAATAATAATTAATTTAATTTAATTTAATTTTAAAAGATTTTGTGGCCCCGGTACGAAGTTAAAACAACGTTTAGCGAGAGGCGATTCTGGCATTAATCAACTAGATGAAGCTTGTAAAGAGCACGATATAGCATATTCAAATTTTAGAGATATATCTGAAAGACATAAAGCAGATAAAATACTAAGCGATAAAGCTATACATAGAATACATTCGAAGGATTCATCACTTGCAGAAAAAATCGCTGCTATGGGTGTAACAGGGGTTATGAAAGCCAAAGTAAAAATGGGGATGGGTTGTAAAAGATCTAAAAAACCGTCGTTTAGACAGACATTGAAAAAAACCGCCGACGTTTTACGTCGAAGTAAAAGCTCAGATTTATTAACTAATGCAAAAATTGCTCTTTCAACCATTAAGCAGAAACCCAAAAAACCACGAATTATTCCAATACCAAAAACTGGTGGCTTCCTACCTCTAATTCCTATATTCGCAGCTCTAAGTGCTTTGGGAGCATTGGGTGGTGGTGCTGCAGGAATTGTTAAAGCCGTTAATGATTCCAAAAGTGCTAATGAAAATTTAAAAGAGGCCCAGCGACATAATAAAACATGGAAGCTATTGCCATAGGCAAAGGTCTTTATTTAAAGCCATATAAAAGTGGACTTGGATTATATCTAAAACCATATTCAAAAAACTAATAGCATCGCTACCGAAAAAACCGCTAACAAACATCGATTTACTTCGAGTTGTTAAAAAATTAAAAATTCCGCATTTTAGAGGTGTGTTTATGAAAAATACTTTACCGAATAAAATATACAAATTTGAATGTGGTATAGTTAATTTGGAGGAAGATTTTAAATCCGGTTCTCATTGGACTGCATATGTTAAACATCACAATGATATTTCATATTTCGATAGTTATGGAAATCTAGCACCACCTCCACAATTAATAAAATATTTCGGTAGCAATAAGAAAATCAAATATAATTATGACAGATACCAAAAGTATAATTCGTTTAATTGTGGACATCTGTGTTTAGACTTTTTATATAAACATTCAACTAATTAATTTACATCAGTGTTAAGTCAACCACCATGTCATATGTAATCAGTGTAAGCGGTAATAGCTCCGAATTGTATTCGGAAATTAATCCGACTATATATGCTGATGACGGACAATATGTATTAGCTTTAACTAATTTTGAAACTTATAACACAATACAGAATGTTAGGGTTGGTTGTAATAAATTTTACTATGGTGATGATGTTTTTCTCGGTTCCCGATGGTGCTATAAGTATTGAAAACCTTGTTAAAAATGTGCAAGCGCATTTAAAAATTCCAATGATATTTCCATTGTTTCAAGAAATAATAAAATAGTTTTAGAATGTGCATCTTCGGTTAATTTTGAGAGAGAAGATAGTGTATTAAAAGGTCTTACATTCAAGTCAACAAGCATAAAACCAAAACAATATACATTAGAGTTAAAAGATGTAATTTTCGAAAACACCCGAAAAGTGAATCAGTTTTATTACGCTAATGAAAAAAAAATAAGCTTTAACCTTGATTTAGGCTCTTATGAACTCAAACAAATTCTATCATCAATAAAAAAACAAGTAGATAAACTAGTGCCTAATAAGTTCATTATTACAGATTTTGAGGTGCGTTTAAAATCACTACCTAAGTCACCCAATAACACCAATGAAATTGAAGACGATATTAAACAACTATTGGGTTTTATAAAAGAAAAGAATGGGGATTATGTATTAGATTTATCTAAAACGCAAACCAAAATATTGAAGACTTTCAATAAGTTTTATACGGATTTGGAGAAAATAATTGAAATTCCTAGTGGGGCTTATGAAATCAGTGATATTCAATCATATTTACAAACACAGTTAAGTGCCACTAATACCTCACTAGAACTCACAGCTAATGCTAATACTTCAAAAGTGAACATTAAATGTACAGAACGTATTAATTTTACAAAAAGTGATAGCATAGGACCATTATTGGGTTTTGATAAGAAACGCATCGGTAAAAATACTTCAGTAGTATCCGATCATGGTGTCAATATTTTATCGGTTAACACTATTTGCATTGAATGTAATATTACTACCGGTTCATATAGAAATGGAAAACTGAGTCATGTAGTGCACGAGTTTTTCCCAACAGTCCACGCGGATACAAAATAGTTGAAACCCCATCTAATGTCATTTATTTACCTATAACCACTCAATTTATATCAAATATTTCAGTTAGAATAATAGATCAGAACGATCAGGTTATAGATTTTAACGGTGAAGAAATATCAATAAGGTTTCATTTAAAAAAACTCTAAAGATGGTGATCCTATATTCGAAAAGCGCACGTCAGCAATATAAGCCTATGTCTAAGGTAAAAAACATCAGTCGAAAACCATCAACAGGTTTGATAACACCAATCAATAGAGCGTTTTTAACGGCTTTGGGTTATAAAGTACTTGTGTAAAATGGGGATTTTGGATATTACTGAAAAATTATAGAAGATAATTCGATTACAAATGCCGAATTTCATACACATCAACCATATGCTTCAACATCTTTTGATAATAACGATGAAATTAGAATTCCTATTCAACAGCTAGATGTGTATACGGCACCTAGCCTTAGCTATCTTTATATTGAAGGCTCGCTAAAAACAGACGCTGGGGCTACATCACAGACAGCTCATTTCATTAACAATGGTGTAGCTTTTTATTCAGCGAAATTAGATACGAGTTAAATGGAGTTGTAATAGATTCCTCTAGAAATGCAGGTATTACCTCTACTATGAAGGCATATGCATCTTTTCTGAAAACGAGTGTTTAAAATTAAAAATTCTGGATGGAATCCGAAAGCACATAAAGAAATGGTATTAAATCAGGGGAAAAAATGGCCATTTCAATGCTTGCATACCATTAAAGATGCTTTTGGGTTTTTGTGAGGATTATAATAAAATCATATTGAATGCAAAACAAGAATTAGTATTGATAAGAAGTAATAGTGATTTGAACGCATTACAATCTTCTAAGAATGATGAAAAGCTTCGTGTTACTATTAATAAACTATTTTGGAAGGTACCGCACATATCGGTTTCATTGGAGGAACAACTGCGCTTAACAAAATATATTGATAAAAGCATAGAAATCCCCATAGCGTTTAGATCGTGGGAACTTCACGAGCATCCACAATTACCTTCAACAAATCTTCACTCATGGACAGTAAAAACTTCCACTCAAGTTGAAACACCTAGAATGATAATAGTCGCATTTTCAACAAATAGAAAAACCCAAGTTAATAAGGATATCAGTAAATTTGATTTTTGCAATTTGGTAAATTTAAATGTTTACTTAAACTCAGAGCGTTATCCCTACGATAATTTAAATATAAACTATAAAAAGAATTCATTTTCAATTTTATATGAAATGTATGCAAATTTTCAACAAACATATTATGGTAAAGAAAACGAGCCAATGTTTACACCTGAAGAATTTAAAACTAATGCTCCAATGGTGGTAGTAGATTGCACTCGTCAGAAGGAAGGTCTTAGTAAAGGACCAATAGAAGTTAGAGTGGAATTTGAATGTAGTGATAATATAAATGAACACACAGCCGCATACTGCTTAATTCTACATGATCGCGTGTTTAGTTATAATCCACTTACAAATTCAGTGAAACAAATATGAGTAATATATTAGTATTAGATGTGCAAGGTTTTATGACTTCCCCCTAAAGTGTTTTCACCTAAGGAATTAGCTGCTTATGATGGATTTAAGACAGCTCATTACATCTTTAAACCACCTCATCGATTTAATTGTTTGACATTGGATTTTCAAAAACAGGCAACGTATTTGATAAATAATCACCATGGGATATTATGGGGGAGTGGGTTTACACCTAATTATAAATTTAACGATATTGTGAAACATATAACTTCATCTGCTGATGTTGTATATGTGAAAGGACATGAGAAGACATTATTCATCCAAAAAATAATTGATAAATCGGTTATAGAATTGGATGAGCAACCAGCACTATTAAAAGGGGAACCATATTGTTTTTATCATTCCTTAACAAATTGTATTTGCGCATTGACTAATGTATTTTATTTATATAACAATTTTATTATGCATGAATAAATTGATTTTTTTTTTTACATTATTTGTTTTTATTAATTTTTGTGTATAAGTAGTTATTGGGTATAAGCGGTTGTTATTAGCATCGTGAGTGTCCACACAGATGAAATGGGTGAGACTTACGATAGTTGTATGATCTCATTTAAAAATTGGCAATATTCGCATAAAATATGTAAAAAAAGAATTAGTGGATGCTGGATTTTACAATTTAAATGATGGGGATAGAGTTCGGTGTCCACAATGTAATGTGACCATTGGAAATTGGGTTGTAGGAGCAGAACCCCTCGTGGAACATAGGAAGTGGTCTCCATACTGTTCATTTCTTAAGGGTGAGGATATTTGCGGTCAGATGATTCCTGTATGGAGCCCTAGTAGGAGTGTCGAAAAGCTTTCTTGTTCACCATGTATATGTGAGCTGAAACCTCAAGTATGGCGTCCTGGCAGAGAAGTTTTACTAGAAAACTATTCAACCATGGTTTTACTTAATTCGATACCAGACAACGATGCAAGCATTTCACATCGTGTTGAAAAGACATCGAATTTTCCTTGCTCACCATGTGTATTGCAATAATATTCAAAAAATTCAATTATGTGTTTATCAATAAAGAAAAAAATATTTAAAAAGAAATAATTGTTATTTTACATAATACAATAGGTTATGTATGTACTCACAAACATGATGATATTGTAAATACATACCTAACCTATCGTATTATTATTTACATATTTGTTTTATTTCGAATATGGATTAATAAAAAGAATTATTAAAAATTAACTGTTGTTTTTATTTTGTTTTACGTGAAAAGTTTACATTGTCTCAATTTAACTCTTAAACTAATATATGCAGCTGTTAAAATATATAATATAATGCTTATAAAAATAATGATTCAAAAACGATTGCATTGATATGCAGAGTGTTGTAGTTATTTTTGAGTTCATTCAAATTGATCACCAAATATTCTCCAGGATTTCTTATTTGACTTGTATCTTGAAATTCGAAGATGGTCTCATAATATAAAACCAGTTTATCATTCTGAATTAATAGTGGGTGTGTGATAATGTATTGATCACTTTGCATGATATCAGTGGACATTTTATCAAATTTTCACAATGTTTTATTGGTTCCGCAATATCCAGATATTGAGTGCAAATCATGGCGTTTTTTAGATTTCTTGGACATGTCAATGTAATTGTGTTGTTCCATATCGCTGCGATGAAATAAATTAAAGTTGAATTCATTTTTTACTTTATGTGTTTGCTTGCTTTTTTTTTACACACATCTACTTTGTTGGAGATACTAAGTGCTAATAAGTAAAACATTAAATACACACATAGTTTTATAATCATTTTTTTATTATATATTATTGTTATATTTCATCATTAATACATTCTACTAATTTATTTTCTATTACTAGTCCATAAGGCAGAAAATCTATTATTTGACTTATAATAAATTTAAAATTTTTATTTCTTAATATTGTACAAAATGCTTCTAATGTTATTAACTTTTTTAAAAATTTATCACATAACTCTACTTGAATTTCATACTTCTCCGCCATTGCTGTAGCCTCCTGCAAGTTTGGATACCCTGATTTCATATATACAGCGCCATGTTCGATATCGAATGCCATATCTGTTAAAGTACTCTTCGTTCGTTCGATGGATGAATTTAAATCTACAGCTTTTGGATAATGTTGCTCAGCGTAAGCCATCCACATCCTACAATTTAATTGTATTAGCAATTTCTACATCAACTCTAATTTTTTCAGGAATGAAATGTGCTATCTCCATAAGTGTATATGCTTTGATTCCACCAGTTTCCATATTGATAAATTTCATAATATTATCTGGGTTTGTTAGTTGGTTCACATTATTTTTAATAATGTCTGAGTAAAATATATCAAACGCTTGTTTATGTAATACTGAAAAATATGCGTTTATTAAAGCAGTTAATCTCCATAACCCAGTGATAGTTTCAACCCCCAAATAAACCCAAGTTTCATTATCTTGATACAATTTGATAAGTTTCTTGTTTTAAAATT
Organism: Lycocerus yunnanus; assembly: GCA_036346125.1. NCBI lineage: Eukaryota > Metazoa > Arthropoda > Insecta > Coleoptera > Cantharidae > Lycocerus > Lycocerus yunnanus. Next base: position 79,760 of record JARFIX010000278.1, read on the forward strand.
ATGAAATTCAATCGTAAACACATCATATACTGCACACAATTTTAAACCATCTTCATTAAAATACGATGTTAGCATGGGTTTGTAAAACATAAATCGTTTCCAACTGTCCTCACATAAAACCGCTTTCTGTTTTACACCGGTAATTGCAATGCTAGGTTGTAAATTATATTTACATAAACCGATTGATATATTCTTAGAGTGAGATTTGTTTAGTGGGTAAGATTTTCATTTAACAATTCCACTGTAACAAAGTACTTATCATTTATAATAATAATAAAATAATTACTAATCTAACTTACTTGTTTCAAGTTGATTTGATATGTGCGTTGAGTTGATTATGTATGTAGGTATACACTAAATATTATAAGCAATGTGAAGCCAATATATAGCAACTGTGAAGGTCAACAATAGACCTTGAGAATAGTTAGAATTTGTCCTTGAGTAATAACCTCATTCGATGACCTTGGATTACCGCGGATGCGGATGAAGAGGGTGTATTTTGTGTTTAACCTTGAAATGTTTATCCTTGAAATTTGACCTTGAAATTTGACCTTGAAGTTTGACCTTGAAGTTTGACCTTGAGGTGACCTTGAAATTTGACCTTGAAGTTTGACCTTGAAACTGTGGGCGTGACTGACCTTGGAAATTGGGAGGAGCTTGTAGTCAGTGGTGGGGAAAAAGTGGTGGGGTTGTCTCTCAATTTTTCACTACTATGTTGATATTTTACATTTCTCCGTAGAACCTTGTCCGCGACTGCTTATTCGAATATTCACAGCTGATCAAACACATTTGATTGTTCCCCTATCCGCAACCCGGGGACGCGCCACGCTGCTGGTTAGGCACCGGGATGAGAGCAAAAATCTGCGATTGCAAGCTTACACCCTGGAACGTGGAAAAATAGTGAACGCTTCACGAATATGCGTGTCATCCTTGCGCAGGGACCATGCTAATCTTCTCTGTATCGTTCCAATTTTAGTAGATGTACCGCCAAAGCGTGTACGGTTTTCTTCATTCACGGTTTTATTTATATAGACAAAATTTTCAGTTGGTACTTTGTAAAATACAGAGTGGCTCAAAAATTATAAAAATACAATACAAAAATTAATCGCAGTAATCCGGCAAAAATGAATTTTATCATTTTTGTTTCCAAGAAATGCTATTGTTGCGGATATTAGCTCAGCGTAATTTTTGTCAATTTAATTAATTATTTTTTATTTTTAATACTACCTTCAAATCAACAAAAACCACTTAGACCTTGAAATATGTACAAATCAATAATCCTATGTAGTACAAGGTAAGTCACTCGAGGATCATACAGATTAAGCATCATTAGAATGCGTTATTAACAGATCTGACGGGTTTCTCATAAATTATACGTCTACACTTTAAAGTTCGTATACTTTTTGCGCTACTCTATGTTTTTATAAAGTACCAACTGAAAATATTGTCTATATAAATGAAACCGTAAATGAAGAAAGCCGTACTCGCTTCGGCGGTACATCTACTAAAATTGGAACAATACTACAGAATATAAGAATAAACGATACAGAGAAGATTAGCATGGTCCCTGCGCAAGGATGATACGCATATTCGTGAAGCGTTCACTACTTTTCCACGTTCCAAGGTGTGAGCCATAGATAAGAGAGACCCACCTTTTTGTGACTAAGTAATAGTTCATCCCATGGTCGCCAACAGCGCTGACGATTGGCAATAAAATCGGCGGGAATTCAAATACGCATTTACCAGCTTTTCAATTTATTGTGAATGTCATTGAAATTTTTTTCCCGTAATTTTTAATAAAATTATACTTTAATAATTTTATAAAAAATTTATTGAAAGACTTTCCACTAACATTTACAATTTTCGAGTAAACCTAGAATATTTAGTAAATTTTAATTTTATAAAGTAAAAAACGATAACATATTCTTTGATTTATGATTTATTGATAACAACATAACAAATTGAGGGTAGAGTCAAGAATCCCGAACTCAAAGTTCACTTTTCCCCAAATTGATTACAACAAAATATTCATAATAAAACTATAACTAAAGTAATAACAAACAATAAATAACAACATAAAATAGCAATAACCACTACTAAGAATAAACATTTAACAACACTAGCATTCATAATAATAAGAAATCAATTACAATTCCACAAATGAAAGATAAGATGTGGTATTTACTGCAGTTTCTTTAATTTTCTATCGTGCTGCTCTGTACCTTAAAAATTTCTTTTGGCTTCTTGTTTTATCGGATCATTTAATACGGTGTTTCTGCTTTCGAGCCCTTTTAATATTTTATTTACATTTTTTACCCACATGTGGATGTAAAAGAATACAAACATATTGGTCAACATTTTATATGTGGAATGCCTGGGGCAAGTGAAATTGTTTGGTATCGGTAAATGTAGATATGATACCAAACTATCCTTAATATTTTTTCCAACAAACCTTTAGAAGAAAATAATGTAATACATCATTACACTTTTGGAAAAATTGTACAAATTCAGTATTAGGTCTTGTCAAAGCTTTAGGGTTATATGCCCGGGCCTCTAAAATCGGATAACGTTCATCTTGCGAACTTCCCACTAGATCTTGGCGACAGTCCTGGCAAGCACCAATTTTTTTAAATTTTTCTAGCCATATAGCCTGCAATATATGTGGATGACCATTTACAGCAGAAACAGCAGAACTGAAAGTAAAATCCTCATGTGGTGGAATTGGAATTAAATTAATTTCATCAGTCTCATTATTAGTTGGTTCTGATGACAGAAAACCCTTCAGAGTGCTCAAAGATCCCACACTGTCATCTACTTCGCAATTGGCCTCTGGTGAATGGCTCGACATATAATTTGTCACAATTATCAAAATAAATGAAGTTACAAAATAATGACAGGTGGGATGTATAGTGCGCTCCGTGACTCTAATATTGCCGAAGAAGTTTTCCAATGAGCATCGAGCCGTCCTTACATTTTAATAGTAAAACAGATTTGATTGAATGTTTTGAAGATACTGGTAACCACAAAAAAGCCAAATTTGCAGATCATGCTATGGTATTTATGGCTGTGGTATTCGTCGCAAGTGGAAGCAGCCAGTGGCATACTATTTTACTGAAGGTGGTATGTCAAAATTTTAGTTGAAAACTGAATTAAAGGCAGTAATTCAGGCACTGCAAGGTATTGGTCTTATATACCACGAGCCATAAATACCATAGCATGATCTGCAAATTTGGCTTTTTTGTGGTTACCAGTATCTTCAAAACATTCAATCAAATCTGTTTTACTATTAAAATGTAAGGACGGCTCGATGCTCATTGGAAAACTTCTTCGGCAATATTAGGAGTCACGGAGCGCGCACTATACATCCCACCTGTCATTATTTTGTAACTTCATTTACTTCGTTAATTGTGACAAATTATATGTCGAGCCATTCACCAGGGGCCAATTGCGAAGTAGATGACAGTGTGGGATCTTTGAGCACTCTGAAGGGTTTTCTGTCATCAGAACCAACTAATAATGAGACTGATGAAATTAATTTAATTCCAATTCCACCACATGAGGATTTTACTTTCAGTTCTGCTGTTTCTGCTGTAAATGCTCATCCATATATTGCAGGCTATATGGCTAGAAAAATTTAAAAAAATTGGTGCTTGCCAGGACTGTCGCCAAGATCTAGTGGGAAGTTCGCTAGATAAACGTTATCCGATTTTAGAGGCCCGGTCATATAACCCTAAAGCTTTGACAAGACCTAATACTAAATTTGTACAATTTTTCCAAAAGTTTAATGATGTATTACATTAATTTTTTCAAAAGGTTTGTTGAAAAAATATTAAGGTTAGTTTGGTATCATATCTACATTTACCGATACCAAACAATTTCACTTGCCCAGGCATTTCACATATAAAATGTTCACCAATATGTTTGTATTCTTTACATCCACATGTGGGTAAAAATGTAAATAAAAGCATGCTACCGACTTTATTTAGTCCGGACATCCGGACACCACCCTCCGTTACACTTTTCGTTACACGTTACCGATTTTAAAGACGTATTCACGTCAATATTAAAAGGGCTCGAAAGCAGAAACACCGTATTAAATGATCCGATAAAACAAGAAGCCAAAAATAAATTTTTAAGGTACAGAGCAGCACGAAAGAAAATTAAAGAAACTGCAGTAAATACCACATCTTATCTTTCATGTGGTGGAATTGTAATTGATTTTATTATTATGAATGCTAGTGTTGCTAAATGTTTATTCTTAGTAGTGGTTATTGCTATTTTTATGTTGTTATTTATTGTTTGTTATTACTTTTAGTTATAGTTTTTATTATGAATATTTTGTTGTAATCAATTTGGGGAAAAGTGTACTTTTGAGTTCGGGATTCTTGACTCTACCCTCAATTTGTTATGTTGTTATCAATAAATCATAAATCAAAGAATATGTTATCGTTTTTTTACTTTATAAAAATTAAAATTTACTAAATATTCTAGGTATTACTTGAAAATTGTAAATGTTAGTGGAAATTTTTCCAATAAATTTTTTTTATAAAATTTTTAAATTATAATTTTATTAAAAATTATTTACTTTAATTTTACGTGTCTTGTAACTGAAACAAACTTTCAATGAAAACTTAAAACAAAAGCTCGTTTATTCTATAGATTTTCAAGCGACACGGTCAGTGTCGTGTTTCATGATGGACCAAGCGGTTCAGACCTGTTTTATGTGTCAGTTTCCTGTAATCCCATCATTCTCATCTCATTCTATTGAAGCTGCTATTGCTGCTAGTTACTTAAAAATTCAGAACAATTAAAATTATTTTTTCTACTTCCTGTATATTAGGTGATTAAAATTTTAAAATAAAATACAATAGATTCGTAAACCTTATGGAAATATTAGAAGCAGCTGCAATTTTAATATCTATCAATGGATAAGTACTTCATTAAGGGTCAAGAATGCATTGTCACCAAAAAAGTGAACAAGAATATGCTTAAATATAAATAAAAAATATAATATTTTCCTCAACTAAGTTTTTCTCTAATAGATAATGAACAGCAAAAAATAATAAAAAACAATATAACAAAAATTGTTCATCTTTTGACGCTGAATATTTTTGGCCTCCTATATATTTTTGATATCTTTCGCCGTTAAGAAATTATTCAATAAAAATTAAGCTGAACTTCGTATTTATTACAGTAGATACGTAAACCTTATGGAAATATTGGAAGCAGCTGCATTTTAAAAATTTATTAATGGATAAGTACTTCATTAAGCGTCAGGGATGCTATCTCAGCGAAAAGGTAGACAAGCATATGCTTAAATATAAATTAATTATAAAAATATAATATTTTTCTCAACCAAGTTTTTCTCTAATAACTCGTGAACGGCAAAAATATAAAAAAAACAATATAACAAAAATTGTTCATCTTTTGACGCTGAACATTTTTGGTCTCCTGTATATTTTTGATATCTTTCGCCGTTTAGAAATTATTCAAGTAAAATTAAGCTGAACTTCATATTTATTACAGTAGATTCGTAAACCTTATGGAAATGTTGGAAGCAACTGCAATTTAAATACTTATCAATCGATCAGTACTTCAGTAAGCGTCAGGCATGTTATCTCAGCGAAAAAATGGACAAGCATATGCTTAAATATAAATTAATTATAAAAATATTAAAAATATTCTTGGAAAGGTAATTATTATAAAAAGGTAAGGGTTTTATGCAACGCTAAAATGTAACGCGCAGATGCATTTTATCCGATTATCCTGATGTATTAACCGATGAGCAGATTCATTAAATGCATATATCCACCCTATAATATAATAGATTTGAAGAATTGAAAATAAGAAGAAGAAAGAAAGGTCGGTCGTGGTATCGCGGTTATTGAGGCCATATTCTGACATGGCGGAGAGGTTTTACGTGAATACGTCTTTTACCCGGTACATCCATTTTGCCCGGATTCACCGATTGGAGAAAAATTTCTAGTGACCATTGAACGACTTTAACATTGGTCGTGCATATTTTTTTACACACCTACACACACTTTTTGTTACATATTTATATTAAATTTATCAACATGCTACCGACTTTATTTAGTCCGGACATCCGGACACCACCCACCATCCGTTACACTTTTCGTTACATGTTTCTTTTAAATTTATCAACATGCTACCGACTTTATTTAGTCCGGACATCCGGACACCACCCACCATCCGTTACACTTTTCGTTACATGTTTCTTTTAAATTTATCAACATGCTACCGACTTTATTTAGTCCGGACATCCGGACACCACCCACCATCCGTTACACTTTTCGTTACATGTTTATATTAAATTTATCAACATGCTACCGACTTTATTTAGTCCGGACATCCGGACACCACCCATCCGTTACACTTTTCGTTACACGTTACCGATTTTAAAGACGTATTCACGTCAAAAATTTACTGGAAAAATTTCCAATGACATTCACAATAAATTGGAAAACTGGTAAATGCATAATTCGAATTCCCGCCGATTTTATTGCCAATCATCAGCGCTGTTGGCGACCATGGGATGAACTATTACTTAGTCACAAAAAAGGTGGGAGTTGAATATCTATACTATCTCTCTTATCTATGGTTGACACTATCTCTCTCATCGATGATTTTGTTAGACGAGGCAGCGCCATCCTTAAAAGTAGTATGAACTACACCCCCTGCACGGATGATGAGATAACCCCCCTCGCCATAAGTTGAACGTCTATACTATCTCTTATCTATGGTGTGAGCTTGCAATAGTACATTTCTTAATCACGTCCTGGTGCCTAACCAGCAGCGTGGCGCGTCCCCGGTTGCTGATAGGGGAACGACCAAATGTGTTTAGTCAGCTGCGAATAATCGAAGAAACAGCCGCGGACAAGGATAAAAGGATAAATCTAAAAATTATTTTAAAACAACCGAACTTAGTTTAAATATTAAAACAATTAAATTTAAAACAATTTTTAATCGATGTTACAATTAATTGTACGATAAACCGTGAAGATGTTTTTCTATAATATTTTGTGAATTATTGTACCCAAGAACTTTATAGAAAATTCTTTCATGAACTGATTCATACCTTGGTCGTTTTCGGGTAGTTTCATGTTCAGCAACAATTTGTGCGTAGTCTACATCATACAGCTTGTTATTTAATATAGTCCACAAATCTTCTATTGGTTACAGGTCCGGACTCTGTGGCGACCAATTCAATACAAAACTTTATTTTTCAAACCACTGCATAGTAGCCTTTGATTTATGTCAAGGGCATTGTTTTGTTGAAAGATATACTCCGGATTATCTTCTGCATAAAGTTTTACCACGGATGCCTCAAATGTTCTTCTATATTAAATTTCTTCCTTATTTAAATTTTATTTAAATAAAATTTAGAAAATAATTACATTTACATTAACAAAATATTTAAGATTTTATTACTGAACTTAATATTTTGTAAAAAACATTTCTTTGTACAATTTATTTAACAACTAACAAATACAACTTTCAACGATTCAAAACACAATAATTTTATTGACGAAACTTATCGGATTTTCTTGAATTGCTTTTACATTAATTATTTAGCAAGATATTTACGCTACATGATATTATTATTTTTAAAATTTTATTTGGTGTATGTTCTTCACAATTTATACAATTGTGCCTATCAAAAATACAATTTTTGATAAATTTTGTAAAATAATAGCAGAAGCTATCATCTTCTGACATTTTTGCTTAAAAAACGCTTTATGATCCCCAGACAATAATTGATTAATTATGATATATGAATATATAAGAAATGGACACAACATCTGGACAGAAGGAGACAAGAAAGAATACCAGCACAAGTCAGAAGATATAAGGCAGAAGGGAAAAGAAATGTCGGACGACCTAGAAAGAGATGGGCACCGTGACAGGCCTTAAAGCCTAATGCGAAAAGTGTAGAAGGAGAAGAATATATAACACATTAAAATTTCGTTAAAAACAATAATCATTAAAATTTTGATATATTGTGTAGGTAATGTGATAATAAACATTAATAAAATACTGAAATTAATGTCCATGTGATGTAAATAACTTACCTTTGAATACTTAGTAGGAACAAAATCTTCTCGGCGAATTGCTTTTTCTGCATGAAAACAATACTTCCTCATATTACATAATGATAAAGTAATATTTAGTTTGGCAAGCAATTTGTTTTGCGGATTAAAATGAATAGCTATTTGAACCAATCCAATTGGTACTTAAAACAACCAATCAGAGGTGGTAGAGGTAAACACTAATAACTTTCTTGTTTTAAATATTTTACGAAAGGGTTGGAATCTTGAAGATATCACTGAGATTATATTCAGAAATTTCAAAGAAGAGGTATAAAGAAACAAATACTATGTAGTTCTCGAATAATTGCACGAACGCTGAAGCAGAAAACTTATATTTCAATTCATTTGTTCGCAAACTCAATACAAAATTATTTATGATTTTCACAAGCAACTTACTCGGAGGTGTAAAAATTTGAAATATCCATAACTATGAAACAAATTAAATTACAATTACGAACATAGTAAATTTTGATTTTAATTTTGTAAACAATTTTTATTGACTGTATTAGAAGATGAAATTTATAGATTTGTTAATACAAATTTTACCCACCAAGAGATGGGTCCTCTGGTTTAAACAAATATTTTTTACTTATTTATATGTGATAAAGGGCAAAAGAGATGCGTGGGTATTTTGTTGTAAATTTCAAATTACCTGTGAGTGGAAGTTTTGTTGTTTGCGAATTTAGCATCATTAATAAATTCTTTCATTTAATGTAATTTATCTTGTTATCGAATCGAGATGTATAAAATACAAGTAACAATTTTAACTGGTATTGATTTACTTTTAAAAATTATTCTTTCAAAATATAAATGCCTTGGAAAAGTTATTCGATACGCCCATGGTATAGTAATTATTATATCATGAGATACGCCTATGTTTCTATATTGCCGATGCGTCTTTTCTTAACCTAAAAGTTTTGTTCACTGTGGTTTTGTATTTGTGCTGTTATTTTCTGTAGTGTGCTATGTACAAACGTGTTATAAAGCATTTACGGATTTGCTTTTCTTTTCCAAATTTTTAGGTAATTACAACTTAAAATAATTTTCCGATTTTAACAAAAATTGTGTGTTTTTATAAATTAAATGTTGGAGGTATCGCGATGCACATCGGGGAGTAGAAATAAGCTTAAAATCTCTTTGTTTTTGGGAAATCATGTAATCTTAAATTTGTTTGTATACATAGTAAGTAAATTACGTGTTGTTAAATCATTTGAAGTATTCGAACCTTATAATTCGTTGCATTGATACACCAAATCAAACACTATCATTTTTGAGAAGCAGAAGCTGCCTTTCTCTTGAATAGAATTTTGTAGTAGGTATCTACCAGCAGTATAGCGTAAAGCATACACGGTCCAACCGACTAGAAATCGGTAGACCACGATTCGAGTCCTAGTCGTGTCGGATACACTGTAATCAAATATCAATATGTGGACCATGGGGAAGGGCAACGGAAACCACCCCATTAATTAAATCCCCAGTAAAGTCAGCTTGGCTTCAACTAAGTTGACACCAACATTCAAGCGAATGGGCACCGAGAAAGAAGTAGGTATCTAGGTCACTTCATTGCTGAGGTGGAAGCACATCTTTCTTTGTACCTTTCTTGGTGAAAGGTACCGTGCTTTACCCACTGCGATTGTACAATAATACATTTAATAACAAGTTTTTTAACTCATTCTCATGTTCCGTCCATTTAAATTTTTCTCAAGAGGTAAATATATCAAAATTTTGTTTTCTATTGAAATTACCCCAATTATTATTTAATGCGTATAGCAGCTGACTATAAACAAATATGGAATGAACTGCCAGTAACAGTTTTCTGTTTTTATTTCTATAATCGCGTTTCTATATTTACTTGGTCTTGTTTCGACATGCTCAAATTTCGACATCATCAAAATAGACCAGTGTGGCATCAAATATTGTTTTGAATGTGAGAGTTGTCCAGTCGCACACCCATCTTGGAGTGTTCATAACTAGTAATCTCACGTGGCATAGTCATGTTAGCAAGATTTGCAGCAAATCAAAACAATGTTTGTAAAAACTTGTAGGGACAAGTTAAAGTATATCTACGCAATGTGATGCATCCGGCGTACCTGTGTTATAATTATTCAATTTGCTCACTTAATGAATATATTTGTGGCTAATAAGTAATTGCATGATGTTTCTTTAATATTAATATTATTTTCAGATCGTCATTGGAACAAACATGGCCGCCCTTCAAGGAGATGAACGACCAGTCGATGGCATACCCGTGGAAGTGAAGAAGGGTAATAGCGGTTATTACGAAGTATGTTGAAACTATTATTATATTTTTAAAAATCATTTGTTGATTTGAATCACGAACGGCGATTTCAATAATTTAGCAGGTAAATTTTAAGCCATATCGAAATGACAGCTCATTTGTGTTGCTTAACTACCCACTATGTCGATACAACTGGGAGTTACGTCCATGTTTCCTTTGCAAATGCTTAACTGCATGTAATTTTTAATGTAAGACAATATTATTTAAAAGTTTTAAAGTTCTAAGCTGAACGGATAACCAAAATTGTTATATTTCATTTCATGTCAAATTCATTGTTTTAAAAGTTATTTTAAGGTGATCCAATAAACTTTTGTTGATCAATATTAGATAAGATCAACAACAATTAAATGAGAGGAAAAAATTCTAACGAGGATTACTTTAAATCAGTCTTTCCCAAAACAATTTTTCTGAATTTCCACCCACAATCCTTGTAACTATGCTATTAGCTCTGTAATAAATTCCTTAGATAATATTGTCAATCCTTGTAATTTTGTATTTGCTGCCTTTAGTAGATAATTTAAAATTTCATGATGAATCTTATCATGTTACTCATAGAGCTCAAAATGCTTGGAATTTAATAAAAAATTGATTATAAACAAACAAATAGGTAATAAATATCAAAATTCTTAAGCAAGCAACAAAGTTTGCATAGATACAGTGTAAACTTGAAAAATGTCCATGGGTATTTTCATTACGTGAAAAATAATAACATTTAGACGCTTCATGATTTTCTTTTTCACATCCAAACTACGCCATTCCACTCTCGGGAAAATTATTTCAAGAAAAGTTACTGGAATCCTTATAAATTTTTTTTTTATTAAAATTTTTATTTCAAAAGTATTTAATTTTATATTGACAATTTACATACCTCCTAATTATTCGAATTATTTATGTAGTAGGTATAATCCATTCAATTAATAAATTTCTATCTGACTCTGTCTTTAGTATATGTATAAATATGAATTTTACGAGTCATTTGATATTAATATCAAAATTTTGAAAAATATTTTGTTGCTTGGCCAGTTTTAGGTTAATATCTTGTCAACTTGTGTAGGAAAAACAAAATTGTAATTGATTCGCAAACTTAATTGTAATTATAATGAGTAGGTATTGATACCAAAAACTGGGTAAGTGCGATTGAGCAAACACAAATTGAAATTGAAACTTTTCTTTAAATACGATACAATTTAGTACTGAAGTTAATACATAGAACAGCAATAATTTCCACCAGAAAAACATTCCGGTATATCGCATCTATAGACTTTGATACTCTGGGCTAATATACAAAAATTTTTACAGGCTTTGCTTATGAATATTTGCCAGAACGAGGGAGTGATTTATTTTCCTTACAGGTAAGCTTATTATTATATTATTTTTTTTATATTAAAAGACTGTACTGATAATAAAGCATTATCAATCTTTAGCATGAGATCGAACAAAGTGTCAAGTCATGTTTATCGATTATTAATTCACCAAATCGGCCAAGGAAACTTTCTATTTGATAGTTAATTATTATTTTATTCTTACAGTTTGAATCCCGAAGTAAAGTATCCATTTTCAAGTATACGTTTTCCTCCTATAGAAGCTACAAAGCACTCCGATTTGCAGCAAAATATGATTGCAGAAGTCTTGGTTGTAAAAGATAACGCACTTCATTCCGGTGGTTCAAATGTTGTATTAAAGTAAGCTTCATTATACACGTATTTTATATTTAAAAATTTCGGGATTGATTGAAGAAATTCCATGTTATTTAATGCAAAGAACCAAGTGCTTTGTGGCACTTAATATTAAGATGAAACACTCAAATTTGGATATCGTTGTTGTACCTTTAAAATGCGACATGTGAATTTTGTACAAAATGCTTTAAGTGTAGATTTAGATATGATTATTTATTATTTTATAAGTTTAATGAATATTTGAGATGCCCATTAACCAATATAAACAGTTAAATTAAATAAATGTAGGTGTTTTAGAAAAACAAAACAGTTTTCTTCTCTTCCAAGATAATTTATTAAAATGCACATGCGCATTTTAAAGGTGCAACGACAATATGTTTGTTTCGGACTTATTTGGAGCCGTTTTGGTGGGCGATACAACTTTTCGTTGTTAAGCACCACCCTGATGTTTGCACATAATTATGTCAAGTTTCAAGAAGGTAGAAACTTGTTTGATGTCCTATGCTATTTTCGGTGGCCTTATTATTATATGCCCTCAATAATTTAATTTTTTGCAACCAACTGTGGCACTCATGTTTTTTCTGTTTATTTTGTAGGCGTTTAGATCGGACTTTTGTGAATTCCAATTGTTAGACAACAAAGATAACGTCGATTTTGTCAAAATATCTGCTGTTCGCAAACTGAATATGAATCCCACTATGTCGATGGATATGTTACATGTTCATAATATAACCATTCCAAATAACTTCGTGAATAGTAAGTTACCATAATCTTTATTTGATATTTTAAAATAACTCATTTTTATTTTAGTGCTAAACAAAAAATGTCCATGATACATTTAAATCTTCATTTATTAAAGGTTCTACCTTGATTAATTATGATGCCGATCGTGATGTTCTCGTTATCGTTTCTCCCAATGAAGAAAGTATTGAAACTTCGAAAAACCTAGAAGAGGCTTATTTGAGCGCTTTAGCTCAAAAATTTACATTTACAACTAAGGAGAATAGAAGTAAAAATCAACAAGAAATACTAAAAGTGGTGGCAGGTAAGCTTATTAAATTATATCGGAAAAAGTATACCATTTTTGATTTTAACTCATGGACGTAAGTATAGGTAGTTTAAAGCTTCTTTTTCTCAGATTCACTGTGGAATTTACAATTCCCGAAGGTTTTATTGAGCTTCATTAGGAAAATATAAGATAAATTTCTGGACGGCAAAACGAAGAGAAGGGATTTATAATGTGAAATTAGATATAAGTTCAAATAAATTCATAATACAGGAGAGGTAACAAAATTGCATTATGTAAAGTTATTTATTACATTTTGAATATTTTAAGAGCAAAGAAGCGGTGAACGAAGCTCGAAAATTGCTGGAAATTAAAATTGATTATTATCCTATACCCAATATTTTCATGAGCGAATTCGTTGGAAAACAATCCAAGAATATTTATTCCATCGTGGTAGCAACCGGAATTGTGAGCTTAACTACATCCTTTAATTTATAAAAACCAAATTTTTTTTTTGTAGTTAAGGATGTTTGTAGCCAAAGCTGAAGAAGCACCAGAAAGCGTTATAATTAAAGAAGACGACGTTATTCTTGCTATTGTTGGTTTTAAGGATGCAGTTCAGAAAGCTAAATTATTTGTCGAGTTTCAAATAGCTCACATTCATGTAAATAGTACCTTTTTTAAACATTTGCAAATTGATGAAGATGCATATTTTAGGAAATGCAAAGTTTGAGACTGACAAAATTTAAGATCCACGAAAAATGATTGCTTATTCTAAAAGCCGTAGTAAACTATCGAGCAACTCATTTCCTACTCAGACCAACAGTACCAAACAAGATTCTGAGATAGGGCAATTGACACCACAAACAAGTGATAACTATGACAAAAGCGTCGTCAATCTAGAATCTAGCCAAATAAACTTGGATATGTCAGGCGCAATCGAACGAAGAACCTGTAATACCAATTACAGAAACGCACAAGTCTGATTCTGATATGGATTCTTCTGATGGATGGTCAAACTTAGATTTCTCAAATTTGGATATTCCTGCTTCCACGGAAGAATTATCAGAAGAGCTTATCATTTCTGATGATGGTATAAGATCAAGATTGTCTCTCGAGGCAGATCAAGAAGTGACTATGAAGTAAGTACTGTTGCATGGGTTGTAGTACGTTTTGCCAGACTTTTGTTTGTAGACATTTTTTTAAATTAGTTAGATAATATAAAATGAATCGAATTACCCTAAAAATTGATTTTAAGTTTTAAATTTCTCAAAGGCATGCAATTCTATTATAAATATAAAAAGCTATCGATAATAATTTTAGCTTTACAGTAATTTTATAATAATACTTCTAACACATCGTCCCGATTCAATATTTTATTTAAATAACAGCAATCTCTTACTGAATCAATGTTGCAGCCAACGTAAAAAGTAATTTTATCTCGTGACTTTGGTTTAAATGTATACTTCTGCATTGTTTTTAATGTTAATCTTCTAAAATGTCCTTAAAACTCTTAGTGCATCTAGGGTATTGTATTGTATTGTATTGTACTTAGGGGTCGATTGGCTATGTGTGCCTTACAGAACTGCGACCAGTTTTGATCTTTTGTTCATAACCCTTCTAATTGGCTTTTAGGAATTCAATCTTGCTAGCAAAACAAAGAATGGTCCTAAGAGGCTTGCTTTTCACCTCCTTGGTGTCAGTTGTGTTTGTCCCAAATATTTTTGCCTAAGTCTAGTTAGTGCAGTGCAAGTGCAAAGAATGTGCTCGGCCGATTCAATTTCCGATTCACAGAGTCTGCATTCATTATTTTCTTCAAAACCCATTTTTGAGGTGATATCTCACCTGGCAATGGCCAGTGAGCAGCCCCGTAATGAGTCTAATTTCGTTCTTTGATAAGAGAAGAAGCTTTTTAGCTTCTTCAGTCGAGTACTCTATGAATTTCTTCGCCTGTCTCTGTCCTGGTGCATTATGCCAGAGGATATTTTTGCTCTCTGCCTCCCACCTCTGGACCGCCTCCCCCCTAAGTGCTTTGGATAGCCCACAGAAGGGTTCGGGCCCAATAGGGGTAGCATTTGAGCCCAGTCTGGCTAGCTCGTCAGCCATCTCGTTTCCCTCAATTCCTTCATGCCCTGGCACCCAGCGGAGGGCAATTTTATTGCCCCTTGCCAGTTTTTGAGGATTGTCTGCATTCCCAGGTGGACAGGGACTCGAAGCTATTGGCTTCTAGTGCCTTTATCGCAGCTTGGCTGTCAGACATTATGTTTATTTGCTTTCCCTTTACCTTCCTTTGCAGGCACTCATGGGCACATAATGCAATTGCAAGTATTTCAGCTTGCATGATTGTTGGGTAGGTACCTAAGGCTATGGATGCCTCATATCTTGGGCCATATATGCCTATGCCTGTTCCCCATTCAGTTTTTGATCCATCTGTGTACCAGTTGGAGGATTTTGTGTCCGTTTGTATTGTTTGACTTTTCGCCGTAGCTCGGTCCTGAATAACAACTTTGTACGGCGTCTCAAAGTCAAAGGTTTTTGGAATTATGTCCCAAGGTTTTTCAAGTAGATCTGGCTTTAAATAGTCCAGTATCTTTAGGTGACCTGTTCTGTCTCCCGGTTTGAATTTCCTATTTTGGGTGATTTTTATGGCGGTTTGTAGGGCTTCTCTCTTCACCCGTAGGTGAAGAGGTGACAGATCTAAGAGTGCCTCTATAGCCGCGGTTGGGGTTGTGCACATAGCCCCTGTAATACCCAGACACACTAATCTTTGCAGCTTCTGTAATCTGCTTTGTGTCGTTATTTCATTGGTTTTTGTCCACCATACGAGTGATGCGTATGTGACAATGGGTCTTATTATTGATGTATATGACCAATGGATCATTTTTGGTCTTAGTCCCCAGTTCCTTCCAAAAAGTTTGCGACAGGCCCAGAAGGCTCCCGTTGCTTTGGAAAGAGTTTTGTCCACATGAGGTTTCCATGTGAGTTTGGCATCCAGGGTTACCCCCAGATACTTCACTTCTCCGGAAAAAGGTATCAATGAACCCCAAAGCTGCGGCGCTTTAAGGTTCATTTTTCTACGCTTAGTAAAAGGAACTATGATGGTTTTTGAAGGATTCACTGTGAGCTCTTCCTTTACGCACCATTCTTTTATCTTGTTTAGGGCAGTTTGCATTAGGTTTGATATTATGCCTTCATGCTTGCCCCTAATTGTAACGACAATGTCATCTGCATACCCCAATACGCAGAATCCATCATCAGTTAATTTCTTCAGTAGGTCGTCCACTACGATGGACCACAAGAGTGGTGACAACACCCCGCCCTGTGGGCATCCCCTCGCCGTGGCCATCGAGATTTCCTCCCCTCCTAGTGAGGCCGTTACTATGCGGCTTTTTAGCATTGATTCTATCCAGATTATCGTGGGTAGCTCAATGCCATGTCTCGCAGCAGCGTTCTTTATAGACTTATTTGAGGTGTTATCAAAGGCACCCTCTATGTCTATAAATATTCCTGCAACGATTTCTTTTTCTGCAAGAGATTTTTCAATTCCTCTTACAAGGTGGTGAAGTGCATCCACCGTACCTTTGCCTGGTTGATAGGCAAATTGCTTAGTATGAAGCGGCGTCCTTTTAAGCGATTCGCCTCTAATATAATTATCTATAATTTTCTCCATTGACTTAAGGAGAAAGGAGGATAAGCTTATCGGGCGATATGATTTGGCCTCTTCGGGAGGCCTCCTGCCCGATTTTGGTATGAATACCACTTTCACTTTTCTCCATGATGTGGGTATATATCCCATTGAATAACTGGCTTTGAATATTGCCGTTATGCAAGGAGCGATCAAGTCTATGCCTTTTGAAGTAGGGCCGGAAAGATTCCATCCCATCCAGGTGACTTGTAGGGCTGAAAACTACTAATAGCCCATTTTACTTTCTCTAAAGTAAAGATTTTTCCTGCTAACCTTCTGCTATCCCTGCTGGAATGTGATCCAGGGACATTTCGTGCGTTAGGTTTGTTGTCGCTATCATCGTAGATCCCGGAAAGTGTGTTTTTAGTAACACATTTAAACTTTCCCCGATACTATCGGTGTAAGCACCATTGGGCTGTTTTATGAGTCCAATGGTATTTGAGTGATCTTTAGACAAAGCTTTCTGAATGCGCGCTGCTGGGGCCGTTTTATCTATCCCCTCGCAGAAGCGCATCCATGATTGTCTTTTTGATTTTCTCAATTCAATATTGTACCTTGTTAGGGCTTTTGTATATTCTTCCCATAGGCCTATCCTTTTGGCCTTATTGAATGCTTTTCTGGCTATGACTTTAAGTCTCTCAGTTCTGCATTCCACCAAGGTACATCTCGAGAGATGTTTCTTTTTCAGTGGACAGCTGACCTCATAAGAGTTCATTATGCACTGACTAATGTGGTTAGAGGCTGATTCCAGGTCCTCCGTGGTGGCTACTTCGTATCGGAGGCCTTCTAGCTCGGTCCTTAGTGTCTCTTGATAGAGGCACCAGTCCGTCTTTTTCGGCACTCTACATTTCACCATTTCCACTTTTGTGCTCTCTATGTCGAATGTGATAGAGGCGTGATCAGAGAAGGATGCCTCCTCCATCACTTTCCAGTTTTTATGATTTGACTTATAAACGAAGTGGCCAGTGTGAGGTCGATTACCTCTTGCCGAATCGCGTTTATAAAGGTGGGCTTTTTATCTTTGTTTATAATGTCTAAATTGTTAGAACAAATATATTCAAGTAAGTCCTTACCTCTGTTATTGGTGTCTGTGCTGCCCCAGATCTCGTTGTGTGCGTTTGCATCGCAGCCCAGAAGTAGGTGTTTGTTCCCCTTTCGACACCAGCTTATGAGGCGTTGTACTTCCTCTGGTGGTACCTTGGTCTCGTCTCCCGGAAAGTAGGCTGAGGCTATTACTATAGACCTCTTGCCTCCCTCCCTTGGGAGTTCAACCACGGCAGCTGCCAGGTCCCTGGTGTTGAATTCTGGAATGGGAACAAAGTTAATGTCTTTCCTGAGCAGTAGTGCTGCTCTTGGATTACCATACCTGTAATCAGCTAGGACGTTGGCCGTCCTTTCAGGGAGACCCCTGATTTTGTCTCCATTTATCCAGGGCTCTTGTATTAGCCCTATGGAGAGTTGTTTCTTAATAAACCTCCAATATAAGGCACTTGAAGCTGCCTTTGAATGGTGGAGGTTTATTTGGATGCACTTTGTGCCTTTGATGGCTTGTTTTTAGCCCCTCGTTTCTCCGATAGCTTTGCTTTCTGCTTCAAGGGGCCCTTCCCAGCTTTCTTCGCCTGTGAGGGCTGCACTCTAGAAAGCCCAGTTGTGCTCTGACTCTTTTCCCTGCCCGTACTGGGCACTTTGGGATTTTCACCAGAGCACCCTGTTGCCCTTGTGAGTGGAGATGAGTGCATCTGTACTAGTGCTAGGTGCATTGGACGTTGAGGCATCCTCACTAGCACCTGCAGTAGTTGTTTGGGCCTTGTCTGGTTTGCCCTTTTTCGGGCGTAGCTGGACTTGCCCAAATCTGTAGCCGATCTTAAAGTTCAGCTTTTTCAGATTTTCAGCTGACTGAACATCAACTGAGAGAGTTACCTCTAAAGTTTGGCCTATTTGTACTTTTCGTACAATTCGCCAGTTTGAGGTAATGAGATCCTCATTCTGGGCTTCTATGAGACCCAGAATTTTCTCATTATTGTATCTTGGCTCCCGGGAGATATGCCACAAATATTTCCGTGTGAGGCATTTCTGCCTCTGACACGACTTTCAATGCGGCATTTTCCCAGGGTTTAAGTTCGGCCTCTAGGCCCTTTACCCATTCAGCTGTGGCTGTATTGGTACATGTAATACCGAGCCAGCCTGGTCTTTTGTGGATTTGGTGGAATTGAGGCTTTATATCAGCCGTCTTCCTTTTCTCCATTATTTTGTCCAGTATGGCTTCCTGAATGGCTTCAAGTTGTTCCATAGTCAGGAGCTCTTTTGGATATAAGGAATGTATTATTCCTATCTTTACCCCGGTTACGGCCTGGCTGAATGTCGGCTTTTCACCCTTACTGGGTGCAGCCTTACCTTCACCAAACTTTACCCGTTTTTTATCACGGGCTTCCGGAGTACTGCCATCAGATCTATTTCTTTTGGCAGCTTTCTAGGATTATATCCTTTGAGGGCAAGTTCCCTGGCTTTGTCAGCCGGTTGACCCTTTTGGATGAGATATTTCATCCTTTTGCGAGCAGCTCCACTTAGTCTAACCCTTTCAGTCTTCAATTGAAGACTTTGTAGGGCTTTGTTGACATCTTCTTCGCTGCTCGCGAGGAGTACGTCCTCTGTATTTTGATCTGGACTTTCATCCAGTACCATGGGCTCCGTATCCTTAGCCTTTTGGTCAGGATTTTCATCCTGAACCATAGGCTCTTGGATAGTTAAGATTGGGTTGAGGCTTTGGGGAGCCTCTGTTGTTGACTCTGTTAAGGGCGAGTCTCCCTTTAATTTTTCTGTGTACATTCATTTTGTTCCCACGAGAAGCTAGGATAAAGAGTCACTTGCAGCAGAGCCTGCTTACCACAAGAAGGCTATTGAAACCGAGAGGTCGCCTGGTATCCGGAGTTCGCATATTATTAACTGGAATTACCTTCCCAGCCATACAGTCTTCGGCATATGCTGTTCCACCTTGACTTTAGGGTTTTTTATAGAGGTTTTTCTCCTCGCAGGTCAGGCGGTTAAGCCCATCCCCCCGCGATGTTCTCTCTGCAGCATACCAACACTACGCCTAATGCTGGTTGTTGTTGCAGAGTAACTATCCTACGGTATTAATAGACGACTGGCGTGTATCGTCTATAGCTAGGGTACCTCGGTGTGCCATACCCGTACTTAGGTTGTTTCAGCCTAAGCCCCTGAGGGAGTGCATCTAGGGTAATAGTTAAGAATATCGAGAAAAGGATTATGCAGATTTAGAGTAAATTTTCTAAGGAAATTTTGAACATATCTTTGTAAACTAAATAAGTTTGAGATTTTCTAGTTTGTCTTCATCTTAAAGTACATTTATACTATTATTTTGAAATTTTGTTAAATGACGTTTTAATGACGTGAATTGTTTAAATACATGGGCCCTAAAACTTCTCATCCTTTTCGGTACCCCAGTGCTTGCAAGAATCTACTCTGTTTAAAGTTTTTATAAATCTGTCTAACCAATCAAACTACGTTACTTGTAAAGAAATCCATTTTCAAAATTACTTGTACCGAAGTGTAGTTTAACTAATATATTTTATTATTTACAGGCCAATCAAGACAACTTAGCTAAAAGAACAATTAAATACTTCTTCAAGTTCTTTGTTTCAAATTTATTACTTTTTAGTTTAATTTTAACTTTTGATTATTTTAGATTGTAAATGTATTTAAGAATAAAGTACTTACTTCTTCATTGTAATTATACCTTTTATTATAATTATTATTCATATTTGTATATATTAAATTTACTTAGGCCTAATTAGATTTGATAGACATGACATGACATGCCTGCCATAATCGTTTGTGGCTACCATAGGTTCAGTAATTCATAATTTCTGTTTCTCTTCAGGTGAAATACACTTCATTGTGTTAGGCGATCAGCTTAGCCGAAGCCGAGCTGACTTTACTAGGGAATATAATTAATGAGGTGGTTTTCTGTTGCCTTACCCACAATCCAAAGATTGATATCGGACCTTTGATCACAGCAGCGTGTCCGATGTGACAAGGGCTTGAACCACAGTCTTCCACTCTCTAGCCGGTTAGTGCATACTTTATGCTACACTGCTGCAAGTTTTTTGCGATTTACTCAAAACTATCAAAAGCGTACTTACTGCCTTCTTCTTTATGACGTCAGTATAGATGTGGTAATAAATCCTCACGTTATATTTCAGTACTTAAAAAATATTACCTAATTTGAATACAAAATTTATTTATTATTAATTCATTTTGTTAAAAATAAAAATTAATTAAAAATAATGCAAAGTTTAGAAAATTTGAGATCATCTAAATTTTACATTTTATTATACTTCATGATTGAAAATGTTAATTCCGAGTTGTAGGTGAGGACGTTAAAGCACCCGAGTCTCCTCTGCGTGAATGTGTTTCTGTTTTGGAAACATATTTTAAAAATCTAACTTGCTAATATTAAATTAACTTGGAATGGTTTGAAGAAGTAGACTATAAATTTTTCTCAAGTAATTCTGTAAAGACATCAGTTATATTTTGTAGTTCGAAACATATTCGATGTATTGTATACCCTAACAGATGGCTTATATTTGGCTGTTTATTAATTGATCAATGCAAGTTTCCTACCTCCTCTTTTTATCTTCCTTTAATAAAAGTGTTTCTAAACAATTTCAGAAATTAAATTTGGATTTCTTAAATAATTTAAAAATAAAAAACAAACTTAAAAAAAAACAATTATAGAAATTATGTAATTAATAAATTTTTCTAAATAAAAGTGTACTTTTTTGCTTTGAAGCTTTGTCAAGAACAATTTAACTAGTTGGTTTGCAGATTTTTTTCCCTTCTAAATGCCCATTTTTAACTCTTGTCTATTTCATAATTTTACATGGTTAAAGTTTCCGATGTGATCAGCAATAAAGCATTCCCATGAAAGCTCTAAAGTTTTTATACTGCGGCTACATAAGCTGCATGTCAAGTTCACACACAGACCGAGTCAGTCGCTCTCTGATATCCATCGAGTCAACTTCCACACTTTTTCGAGTTGGATCGTCTTGGGGATGTTTTAGTAAGTAAAGAGCGTGTCAAAACCGCTTGTAGCGCTGGGAGCGAAGCGGGTGGTGTGAAACCGGGTTTCGACAAACGCAACTACGTCAAGAATCTGATTCACACAAAAGTGAAGTTTTCCGAAATTTGTCGTCCGATCACAAATTTAATTTTTTATTAATTAATTAGACCTTCATAATTTGTTGTAAAACGAGATTATGATATCTTTACTGTCCCTACAACCTATTTTAAATTCGGTGGGCAGGGTTACAGTTCAAAAGAGCTAATGACTAAATTAAGATCCAATATAAGATATTTGTAATCGTGACTCCAAAGCAGCAGGTAATAAAGATGATCATGATAATATGCAATGTAACCCTGCAATTGCAAAAAGATTATTACGTTTTGTAAACTTTTTCCATGTTGGTCTGCTATAATCATCCCAATTTTTGGATATGGAAATTTAACAGAAACCAACATAACCTCGAAAAGTTTATTCAACAGAGTTTTCATTACGAAACATTGCCAATACGAGTAAATGATTTCTTAAAGACGCATATTATTACAGAAATTACTGGATCTATGATTATTTTGAAATCGAAATATAATACTCAACATAATCTTTCAGTGAAACATATCGAGGATTTAACATGCGCTGGTGAACTAACTACTTTCGAATCCAGAAGTTTCAGAAGAAGTTTGTATCTTTGCGTAGTAGTAGTCCAGAGGGGCCTGAAAGGGCACGGTGCTTGCAAAAGAAAAATATAAAATGAAGAAGACGAAATCGCAAACAAAAATGATGACCCAATAATTGAAACTGCAATAGAAAATTTTCGTGTTCTTGGTAAAAGCAGCAAAGCAAAAAAAAGAAAACCCAATTATTTAGATAAAGATCCTATTCTTTGAAATGTAATATCGAAAGTAAAACGAAGTCTTCGGTAATAGTATTGCTAAGAATTTGAAACGTATTCGATTGGAGAAAGTTCTAGGGCTTGGTACTAAAAGAGCCAATGTCATATAATTGTACAATTGCAAAATTAACTTTCAAGTTTTAAATTTTATTGTATTTGTAGAGACGTTGACTGGTAATACATACTTATGGAAAAAATCAGTACTTACAGGAGTATGCGGAAATATTTAAAACATAGTTATTACATCGTCAAAGTTCGGAAAACTCACAACAGCTTTGTGAAAATATTTTAAACGGATGTTTTGAAGCCATACGTGGCAGAGGAAAACTTTTTTGCTTATTGATTCTTGGGAAGGCCAAACGAACTCAGTTTTATACGACGAGGTTTTTCAAGATGAAGAGAGTTTTAATTGTACTGGGTGGTCAACTAAGGAATTTCGATTTACAAGCGCTCTAAAATTGTTTTGAATAGGAATAGAGAAGTGGAGTTGGTCTTAAACGAAGGAGGGCTCATGGAAATTCAGTCGCCATGGTTCGCTGGACGGGTGAGGAGCGTTCGTTCTGTGTGCGCGCTTATTACCAAAATCAAAATTCTTGCATTATTGTGCGTCGTCGTTTTCGTGCACATTATGCTTTGCACAATCTTAACCAATGTCCGAGTGCTCAACTCATTTGGAAATGGGTCAGAACATTCGAAGAAACTGGTTCGACATTGCCCCAGCGAGTGATAAACCGTCGACGGTCTGTGAGAAACGATGCAAACGTAGAGCGAGTGAGAGCATCTGTTCGCAACCAACCGGGCCTCTCGACACGCCGGCGCGCGGCCGCTCTAAATGTGAAGAGATCGTCATTGATAAACATTCTTCATAAAGATTTACAAAGCACCCTACAAGATCCAATTAGTGCAGGAATTAAAGCCAGGGACCATCAATTCAGGCGCTTTTTCCTGAAAAATTGATTTCTCGGCGTGGAGACCTTCCATGGCCCCCCAGAAGCCCGGACTTGACACCTTGCGACTTTTACTTATGGGGATACCTCAAAAGTGTAGTCTACCGCAACAATCCCCGCACTCTAATTGCGTTGAAGGAAAATATCCGCCAGGAAATTCAAGCCATCGGTCCAGAAACTTTGCGACGTGTTTTTCTAAATTTCGGGGTTCGACTCGAAGAGTGCCAGCAGAAAAACGGTGGACATTTGGAGAGCGTAATTTTTAAGAAATGAATTTCCAAAGAGCTGAACATTATTTGTAAAAAAAATTAAAATTGACTTGAAAGTTTTTGTTTTATTTCTCTTTTAAATCGGAATTCCTTAGTTGACCACCCTGTATCTTGACACAATTTTTCTAAAGGTTATTTCTCAGTCCTCTTCAATGATGTAATAACAATTTTGAATTCTGGGTGCGGTTCGAATTACCGGAACGGGATTTTTACCATTTTTGAAGTGGATTATGAAAGATGAGGGTCTAATTAGCGTATAAAAAAAATAAAATTTGCGGTCGGTTCACACAATTTTGAAAAAAACGGCTTTAAAGTTAATTTGGAATGCAATTTTATCATTGGCTCTTTTGAACTATAACCCCGCCCCCAAAATTGAAAGAGGATGTGGCGACTGTAAATATACCAGAATCTCGTTTTTTACAACGAATTATGAAAGATAATGGTGTAATTAGCTAATAAAAAGAATTAAATTTGTGATCGGACAACAAATTTCCGAAAAAAAATCACTTTTTGTGTGAATTCGTTTCGGAGGTGGTTGCGCTGTCAAAACCTACTCTCCGCACCGCCCTCGCCCTCCGGGGCTCGTACGGGCTTCGAGCGGTTTTGACACGCGCTAAACTCATTAAAACATCCTTAAGCGGTTCCAACTCGAAAATTTTGAAAGTTGACGCGACGGATCTCTGAGAGCGACTGGTATCTCCCACAACTAGTCACTGTCGACCCAGGCACAGCACACGTACCGCCAACAGAATAAATGATACATTTTCATTTTAATACACTTACATGTATTTCTTATGGGAAATTTGCAATTTTCAAAATTAAATTGTGGCCTTATTACAAGTCCGACAACAATGATCCTCACCTTAAAAGCTTGTATTTTGTGTTCTTTCGTTTTGTAAAGCCATTTCTATAGGAAAAGTGTATTTTCGAGTCCGGTAAATCGAACTCTACCCTGAATTCTTTTGCTAAAGTTCTTCACCTACTGGTAGAAATATACGTTGCATGGCAGCACTATTTAATTACTTTAATGGTGCACGTTAGCAGACCTCTTCATCTTAAAAACTTTGTAGTATACCAGTAATAAACTGGGGTTACTTGACCTCCTCAAAAATCAGTGAACAAAAGAAAGTTTTCCTCTGCCACTTATGACTTCAAGACATCTGTTAAAAATATTTGTATGAAGCTGTTGTGAGTTTCCGGCTTCGAAAATGTAATAACTACGTTTTATATTTTCCGCACACTTTGTACTCATTCCGTCACTTGTGATTCAAATGAGCCAATGATCTCTTGCAAGTAAACGAAAACAGTCGGTAGTACTATTCGACGGAGCTTCCCAAATGCACTCTATTAATGCAGCCGTGCGACGTATATTTCTACCGATCAATATTTAATTATAATATGATAGAATAACGTTCATGAACATGTTACGGTTCTGTTTTGCCAATGGATACTTTTGTGACTTTGAAGGTTCCTTTATAGTAATTTTATAAAACTCCAATATGCGGCAACACAGTTTAAATTTAATTTTCTAAATATTAGTTATCGCCAAGTGTTAGATTGAAAATTATCAGCTGTTGATTTTGCATTCTAAAAGTTGTACGTATTGCAATTTTGCACAAAAATCTAGTTTTTGGACGTTACAGTGATCCAATTTTGATTGAACTTTGAGTTTTTTCAATCCAAGTTGTTTGGGATTTATATTGGTCATTGTTTTGGATATATTTTCTGTACCGGCTTTTGTAAGCGATTTTTAGGGAATTATCCGAACTTCGTTTGAAGGATTTATTTGTCCAAGTTTTAACATCCTGGAAGAATTAGAATCATCGCTGAAATTGTTGAAACCCTCCAATAACATCTTCGAGGTATATTTAATAACTATTATTATCGCATTCTGCTAATTTCGAGTTTTAGGGGTTTTTTTTGTACCCGTTTTGGTTTCTTTCGTGTGCGAAACCATATCTTTGCATTACCGATCAAGTTCTTGGGTTATTGACGAAAGGAAGCATTTGGATTGCCAATCGAGTTTTTTGAGCTATCGATTGAAAGGAGTCTGGGCAAAGCTCTTTTTTTGGATCTATCACAACTCGTCAATACGAGGTCCGCTCGAATCCTACTCCCCATCACTATCAGATTCGTCCAGCTATCAAGAACGAAGACTCTCCAGCAAGATAAAATCTTTGTTTGTGCCGTTTCAGATTTTATTTGTTGATGTTCATATTAACCTTCAGTTTTTTTAATTTTGCGCAAAGTATTTTATTGAACTTGACTCTGAACGTTTTTGCTATACCGATAAGATAAATAATTATTTTAACGATCAAATTATTTAAAATTTGTTTATTTAAGAACTGTAACTTTGTTACACCCAGTATACACGGTATTACATTGATAATTATTAACGCTGTAATTTCCTGAAATATTTAAGAGAAAGTAAATCAATATTGCGCCTGATCGTTTTTTTTAACTCAATTGATTGATCTGAGATTTTACAAATCAACCTTCTTGATACTTGCGCGTTAGACCCGGTTAGTTCTTTTTTCCCAGTAGATACGTTTCGCAGTTTCTTGGGTGTTTACTGTCGCGTTGTTTACAGGGTGGTTTTAAATTGCGTGGTGCCCAAACCATATCTTTACGGCTTGCTCTTTCGAGCGTATCGCTTAGCACACCCTATACAACTCTACGTCATCGAAAAAAGGAACCGGCTCAGTGCTTTACCGTTGGCGTCTCCTGCTCACGAGCTAGCAAAGGGGGCAAGTCTTTTTTTGCCAGCTGCCCCTGAGATTAGCGGCTGCAAGGTTTTAGTTTATATTAACATCTTGGCATTCCAACGCCCGACAAAAACTGTAACAAACATTCACTAAGTTTGCTTCGCCGTGGACTTTTGGAAATACCTTGCGAATGCAATACATTAATTAGGTGTTTCAGATGTTGTGTTAATTACTGTGTTCCTATAATAAAATTATCCTACAGTACAAAAAACCTATCCTATAATAAATAAATTTTACAAAAATGAAGATTTTTGTAAGCTATGTATTCAAGTTAAATTTGATCAATGTATTGAAAAGGAGCTGCTACGGTGCAAAATTCGTTCGTTCAAATGTTGATATTTAAAATTTTTCCATTTAACCTTGTCCGCGGCTGCTTATTCGATTATTCACAGCTGACCAATCACATTTGATCGTTCCCTATCCACAACCCAAGGACGCGCCACGCATCTGGTGAAGCACCAGGGACGGGAGCAAAATCTACGATTGCAAGTTCACACCCTGAAACGTGGAAAATGGTGAACGCTTCACGAATATGCTTGTCATCCTTGCGCAGGGACCATGCTAATCTTCTCTGTATCGTTCCAATTTTAGTAGATGTACCGCCGAAGCGAGTACGGCTTTCTACATTTGCGGATTCATTTATATAGATTATAATAAAGATACAAAACAAAAATTAATATAAAATAATCCGGTAAAACGAATTTTATCGTTTTGGTTTCCAAAATGCTATTGTTGCGGGTATCAGCTCCCCGCAATTATTGTCAATTTAATTAATTATTTTTACTTTTAGTGCATTATTATACGTTTTTAGGTTTCTATACTCTTTTTGGGTTAAAGTAGCAATTCTACCCAAAAGCAAATACATTGGAAAGCTACTGATAAGTATTACTAACTTCAAATCAGTGAAAAGCACTTAGATCTTGTAGTCTCTATAAATCAATAACCTCATACACTAGGTAGGTCACTCTAATATCATACAAATTAAGCATTATTAAAATGCGCTATTAACAGATCTGACGGTATTCTTGTAAATTTTTTGTTCTCACTTAATGTTCGTATACTTTTTGCACTACTCTGTATTTTTATAGAGTAGGTACCAACTGAAAATGTTGTCTATATAAATGAAACCGTGAATGATGAAAGCCGTACTCGCTTAGGCGGTACATCTACTAAAATTGGAATGATACAGAGAAGATTAGCATGGTCCCTGCGCAAGGATGACACGCATATTCGTGAAGCGTTCACCACTTTTCCACGTTCCAGGATGTGAGCTGGCAATACTACATTTCTTGATCACGTCCTGGTGCCTAACCAGCAGCGTGGCGCGTCCCCGGGTTGCGGATAGGGGAACGACCAATTGCGTTTGGTCAGCTGTGAATAATTGAATAAACAGCCGCGGACAAGGATAAAAGGAAAAATCTAAAAAATTAGTTTTGATACAACTGAACTTTTAAATTTTAAAATAATTTTAATCGATGTTTCGTAGTTGTGTATTACTCCTCTAAATAATCCATAATATTTATTTTTATAACTCATCTATTAATCTTTTCGTCATTCGAATATTTTTTAATTTGAATTTCCAAATAGTCGAATGATCTATTCAACTTACTGAATTTGGCCTGGTATGAGCAGCTTTACATAATTATTCGTACGAGTTTGTTGGTTGAACACGCCTATCACCTTATTTATTTCAATTTCCGGCGGAAATATTGCAGAGTTCTACGTTTCCATTCTATTCATTCGACCAACGTAATAGTCTTCAAACCATTTTAATAGCGATTGAACTTCTGGCGGTAGTTTGGCAAAAACACAAAAGTTTGATCAAGATCTTGTATAGTATGAACGATAATTTTGTCTCAGAGCAAAATCTGCGTAATTCTGTATTTTCATTAATCCTAACTTGCAGGATATGTTTATTTTTGTGCAGATGAAAAAACAACCATGTATTCTTAATTCCATCAAATCCCCTTCATGGGTTAAATTGAGCTTCAAAATCGTACGCTTTATCAAATTGTGATTAAGGTGATAAACATAGGTGGAATTTTTTATTGGGCAAAAAAAGTGAAATATGAGATGAGTTCCACAGTGTCCTTCAACTAATTCGCATAAATGTGAGCAAATAATGGATGCTGATTTAAATGTCCTATCACCATATCATTTTTGGAATTTTCAGAATTTGCTTAAAATTAAAATTTTATTCGCATCGCCGAACTTGTTCTGTCTGAAAAACTTTCTGTAAAACGATGATTCAGAAAAATTACTTTCGAGTGAGTTAGAAAATGGAGATCTTAGATGAGAGCAAAGTCAAAGAAGAAAACCAATTATTTAGATAAAAATCCAATGGTATTGACGATAACGATAAAGTAAGACAAAATCTTCCATTATTGGATTCTAAGAAATGGAAATTCGTTAGATTTGCAAGTGAAAGATTGGCAAAACTTATTAACACTAACAACACATGCGCATTTGACAGTCATAATACATGTCTATGTTCTCATATGCGGAAAGCAATTTCAAGTTATGTGAATGAAAACAAGAAACTTCCAGATACGAACTTATTGCCCACGCTACGCGAGATAGTATCAACGCAAAAACCTATAAAAGCGTGCTTCATATTTCAGCAGACTATTTTGAATGTGAAAGTTATAAAGTTTGTGCAACAGAAGCAGCATTAGAATATTTTAATGTGACAAAAATCGGGCAAAAATCTAAGTAGTAAAATTATCGCTGCAAACCGAACTCAACAAGGAGTGCAACAGAGTATATCTAATTATTGTACAACGAATCATAACACTTCGAATCAATTGTCTAAAATTTGTATAGACAATATCAATTTGTGTAAGCAAGACGATAATGAAAATATTTTGGGAAATACCGACAAAATTACCGCATCTGAGTCCCAAACTTCTTCTGAACTTAATAATATGGAAGTTCAAGAGAATTTACTTTGGAATCGGATTCGGATTTTCACTAATGCAGGATAACGATTTGATAACAAAGATACAAAGATAACAAAGATAGAAGGATACTATTTTGTTTTAATAACTTACTTATTTCATCAACAGGTTTAAAATAATTTGTTATTATAGGTTGATCAGTAACTTTTTCTCTTTTTTTCCGATCTCTTCATGATCTGGAGTACTTCTCAAAGAACCATTTTTTTGTTGAGGGTGTCTTTTGCGCAGGATTTGATTCCTCAAATCGTTATCCTGCGTTAGTGAAAATCCGAATCCGATTCCCAAAAATAAATTCTCTTGAACTTCCATATTATTAAGTTCAGAAGAAGTTTGGGACTCAGATGCGATAATTTTGTCGGTATTTCCCGAAATATTTTTATTATCGTCTTGGTTACACAAATTGATATCGTCTATACAAATTTTAGACAATTGATTCGACGTGTTATGATTCGTTGTACAATAATTAGATATACTCTGTTACACTCCTTGTTGAGTTTGATTTGCAGCGATAATTTTACTACTTAGATTTTTGCCCGATTTTTATCACATTAAAATGTTATAATGCTGCTTCTGTTGCACAAACTTTATAACCTTTCACATACAAAATAGTCTGCTGAAGTATGGAAGCCATATTATGAACAAACCGCAACCAAATTTTACCAACAGGGTTTCAAAAAAATTGTTGGACATTTTATCAGTTTTAACTTACGTTTTATTTAAATTATTGTTGCAGCATTTACTTCAATGTGATTTTTGGAAACCTTTCTTTTAGCAGTAACAATATCGATTAAAATCTAAGCACGCTTTTTATAGGTTTGTGCGTTGATACCATCTCGCATAGCTTTGGCAATAAGTTCGTATACTGGAAGTTTCTTGTTTTCATTCACATAACTTGCGAAATTAGCGCTTTCCGCATATCACGAACATAGGATATGTATTATACTGTCAAATGCGCATGTGTTTGTTAGTGTGTAATAAGTTTTGCCAATCGTTACAATTTGCAAATCTAACGAATTTCCATTTCTTAGAATTCCAATGATGGAAGATTTTGTCTTGGTTTCATCTTTATACGTCAATACCATTGGATTTTTATCTAAATAATTGGTTTTATTCTCTTTGACTATGCTCTCATCTGCAAGATCTCCCCAATTTTCTAACTCAAACTCGAAATTTTTTTTTTGGGAATTTTTTTCTGAATCATCAGTTTTTACAGAAAGTTTTTCAAGGACAGAACAGAACTTCGGCGATGCGAATAAAATTTTAATTTTTGGCAAATTCTGTAAAATTCCAAAGAATATAATATGGTGATGGTACATTTAAATCAGCACCTAAATTATTTGCTCACATTTATGCGAATTAGGAAACTGTGAAACTCATCTCATATTTCACCCTTTATTGCCCAATAAGCAGCAAATTACCTACACTAATTTTTAGTATGATTAAATTAATTCAGTTATATCTTAATCACAATTTGATAGCGTACGGTTTTGAAGCTCCAAATTTTAACCCGATGAAGGAGGAATTTGATTGAATTAAGAATACACGGTTGTTTTTTTCATCTCGCACAAAAAATGCGAACATATCCTTGCATGTTAGGATTAATGGAAAAATACAGAATTTACACAGATTTTGCTCTGAGAGCAAAAATTATCGTTCGTACTCATACAAGATCTTGATCAAACTATTGATGTTTTAGCCCAAGAACTACCGCCAGAAGTTCAACCGCTATTAAAATGGTTTGAAGAATATCACGTTGATGGAATGAATAGACATGGAAACCATAGACGCTCTGTAATATTTCCGCCGGAAATGTGAAATATATAAGGTGATAGGCGGTGTTCAACCAACAAACTCGTACGAATAATTATGTAGAAGCTGCTCATAGCCAGGGTCAAATTCAAGTAGAAGTTGGAATAGATCATTCGACTATTTGGAAATTCAAATTAAATTAAATAAATATCGAGATACGGACGAAAGGATTTTATATAGAGTGAGAGTATAAAATAAAATTTTATGGATTATTTGGGAGGTATACCTTATAACTACGAAATGACTGAATAACCGTTAAAATATTTGTTGAATTATTTAGTATTACATTTGTTCATTATTTAGATAAGTTAATGTATGATTTAGACTATGTAGGAATTGTTACTGAACATAAAACTACTCGAAAACGACCAAGTTATGAAACATCGATTAAAATTGTTTTGAACTTAATTCTATCCACAACCCGGGACGCGCCACGCTGCTGGTTAGGCACCAGGACGTGATCAAGAAATGTAGTATTGCCAGCTCACATCCTGAACGTGGAAAAGTGGTGAACGCTTCACAATATGCGTGTCATCCTTGCGCAGGGACCATGCTAATCTTCTCTGTATCGTTCCAATTTTAGTAGATGTACCGCCGAAGCGAGTACGGCTTTCTTTATTGCGGTTTCATTTATATAGACAACATTTTATTATAGGTTGACCAGTAACTTTTTCTTTTTCTCCGATCTCTTGATGATCTGGAGTACTTCTCATAAGACCATTTTTAGTTGAGGGTGTCTTTTGCGCAGGATTTGATTCTCTAAAATCGTTATCCTGCTTATAAAATCTGAACTGATTCCAAATGTAAATTCTCTTGAACTTCCATATTATTAAATTCAGAAGAAGTTTGGGACTCAGATGCGGTAATTTTGTCGCTATTTTCCGAAACATTTTCATTATCGTCTTGCTTACACAAATTGATATCGTCTATACAAATTTTAGACAATTGATTCGAAGTGTTATGATTAGGTGCATGTCGCCAGCCCCCCCCAATTCGAATTTTTTATTCAAAAAGGTCTAAATCGTTTGTGCATCGTTTGTGCATGATTGTGCATTCTTTATTTTCGTTTGTACTTTTTTCGTTTTAGAATTATTTGAAAATTTAGTTGGGGGCTGAGACATGCTAGCCTCCATTCAGAATTTTGTTTCGAAAATAGTCTTAATCGTTTGTGCATCGTTTGTGCATGATTGTGCATTGTTTATTTTCGTTTGTACCTCTTTTGTTTCCGCGTAATTGAAAAAGTATTGGGGGCTGGAGACATGCTAAATTTAAACTTTGAATTTTGGGTTCAAAATTGTTCAGATCGTTAGTTCTTAGTATGTACTCGTTTGTGCAAACTTTTTTTTCGTTTGTACCTCTTCTCGTTTCGAGATTTTTAAGAATACAAAAGCTAAATTGACGCGCAGCAAGATTAACGAGATTCTCATAATTTTTTTAAAGCCGAATAACGAATCTTTAGATATTTTGATGTACAGGGTGTCCCCGTGACCGTGAAGAAGCTTTGACGTGGTGATAGATGATACTTTTATAAGACAAATTTTCAAATAAAATTTTGTCCAAGTTCAAACCCTTGGGGATACTCCTTTTAAAGCAATATTTTAAAGTTCTGCTTTCAAACGGCAATTTCACCGTAAATATTGATTTTATCTAATTAATAGATTAATGATTTTTTAAAGACAATGTACTTATCTACAAATTAGTTTATAACCTCCTATTATCTAGGATGAACGGAATTTGAGTTGTGAATTAAATTAAGAGAATAAATGTTTGTTTGCACTATTTCTCGTTTTGAGAATTTTTAGAAATACGAGTGTTAAATTGACGTGCCGAAGGATTAAAGAAATTCCTCGATATGAAATTTCTATTAAAATATTTACAATGTATATACAAGAAATTGGCAGTTAATTTTTCTGATAACTGCATAGTTTTCATTGAGGTCTGCATATCATCATATTTTCTCCATTTATATTGTTGACTTCTCCAGCAATATGCTACATAGTGACCTATTGCTGATAATTGTTTACATAAAGGTGGCAAAAAACTAATTACACCTCGTAAGCTAAAGGTTTTGTTAGAAATTTTAATTCTAACGGTATGTTTTAAGCACAATTTCGAATTCCTGATGAACAGAGTCCGTCAACACAGGTTCAATAAATATATGGTTTCGAAGTAAAGGTTCGTTCTACTATAACGGCACCGCAATTTTCGCAATTAATATTACTTTCCACATTGTAATTTAATGTATTCTGTAAAATTGTAAATTTTCCGCTGCTAAATTCACACTTAATGTTTTATAAGTGCGGTTACCTATTTTCTCGCAAAAGTGCATTTGCGAATCTCTTGGTAAGAAGGGTATTCTTTCAATAATTCGTTAATTAGATAATGCGCAGTGCAATTACAATCCAATATTACACAGTCTCCCACTTGCTTTGATTGATTTTAAATAAAGCCGAAAGAATTATAGCCCTCTTTCGATAGCATTGTACTGTTATTCCGTCTCTAGCAGCATTTTTATCATTTCAAAAATGTTGAACTATCGGTGAGAATTGACAAAATTCAAGTAAGTGTTACTGTCGATGTAGCTCGAATATAAAATTTGAAAAATCGTATCAAACGTGCAAGTGTTTGTAATACTGTAACTATAATTACCGAGAGTAACCGATTTTAGACTTGAATTATTTCCGTTTAATAATAAGCCTATTACAGAACTATTACTTTTACTAGTTGAATTATAAATATTAAATTTTGGATCTACGCCTAGGTAAAAGATGTTTTGATTTTTTAGCTGTATTTCCTTGAGAATATTTTTCAACTTGTCCATGCCAGTTCTCTTCGGATTGTTCTGAATCAATATCTTCTAAATTTAAGTTTTCGGCATCGTCTTCATCTTGGTTGGCAATGCTGTTTAACTCTTGCTCCTCTTCCAAATCCATGTTTCTATTATTTAGTTTAGATCCAACAATATTCGTTGATCCTAAAATACTTTCTATATGGATGGGCAGAAACACATCTAGTCTTGCAGGTAAGCTTTGGTGTTGAAAAACTATTTTTTTAGATCTTTGAACATACTTTCGGAAGATGCTGACGTTTCAGTTTCATCTCCATAACCAAATATAGGTACCATAACGGCAGACCACAGTGGTAACAATTTGATAAATTTTAATAACTTTTTCCCAATGTCGCGACTGTAATGAATGTTATCGCGGTTTCCACAATTTTCAGGGTTTTCGCGGTTGCGAGGCAGTTATTATATATAATTTCTATTTCCTCAAAAATATTTGTAGGATTAACTTCTTCACATTCTAAATCAATATTATTGACATCTATTTCTGCAAGGCTCTCATTTTTTTCTTCCCAATTCCCAATTTGATCGAAATGATGAGGATTATACGACGAAAACCGATCATTAAGAAAATTTTTGCTAATTCGCATGCCGTTAAAACCCGATATCGTTGGATCCTCTTCTTCGTGTAGAACAACAGTAAAGATATTTTTAGTAAATTTTAATATCATCAAAATCGCTATTTGCAATTACCAAACTTATAGCTTTCATATAAAAATTTTTACCGTGGGCGAGCTGTTTTAATATCTTTCCATGTACTGATTAAATGCATCGTATGATTAAAATCTAATCTAATCATGCAATTAGAATTTCGTACCCGGATTCTTTTCTAATGAGTCCGGAACAAACCTTGATGTACATATTTAGGGTCGAGTATTGGGTGAAGGCTTTTACTACTGCCATCATCAATGCCTTGGATTGGTCTGTGATAACTATTTTCGGGAAAGGCAAATCGTTGTTTGCCCACTCGCTAAGCCATGCGGATATAGCACGGTTGCTATGTTGTTCGGATAACATACGTCCCACTGAAAATTGGCTTTGGCTGTGCTTTCTATCCATTACAACAATTTCATATAAAAATATTGGGCCAGTTTGTCTTCCAGAAAGCAATGATATCCGCTTAACTACTCCTCCGGTTGCATCAATCGAAATGCGAGGAACTTTTGCTTTCTTAGCATAAATTCTATAAGCATCTAATTCTGATGGTGTCCAGTAATTTACTTTAAATCGATCGTACGAAATATCTCTAATTATATTATTGTAGGGTGAACATTCTTTCATTCTAATAATTGCCAATATAGGATCACAATCTAAGCGAGTTTTTTTTAGAGCCTTGTATTTCATTATTCGCAACGCGTTTGCTGATGGCAAATGGCTTGGTTCAAGTTCTCCAAAATTCATACATTTGGCCGATTCTTTCCTTTGAACAAATGCAGGCGACATTTTTTCATTTAACATCTTTGATTCGTATTCTATACGCTTTTACCTGTAAGTCGTCTTTTTTTCCCTCCGCTGCACGAGTTAAAATCTCCAGTAAAGGTGCAATCGATAATAACTCTTGAATTTGGTATTGGAGGATTTTCTACCACACCTTTAAACTTGCTTCCACAAACTGTGCACTTTCCGATTATATTAAGAAATACTGCTCCGTTTGGTAAAACCTTATTTCTTTTAAATGATAAGCAACACGGTTTTCTTGTTAATTCAAAAAAATGTTCTTGTATAAGTGAAGTCCATTCATTTGGTTCAAGGATTGAAAATATCTACAATCTTGACGATCTGACCTTTTATATACCGCTTGATGCTCTTCGTTGTATATTTCTGACCACTCTTTAGCTGACAAAGTAATTTTAAACATAAATTCTTTTGTTAATTTTTTTATAAAACTATTATCATCCGAGGTATCATCTTGATCTATTTTTTTAAAAGTATCTTTTTCATTTCTTAAATTGTGCTGTAAAGGTATACCTAGTTTTTCTCTGATATTATGTCGATTATTTTTAACTATTGTGTAGATATATTTCGAATTGATATTAAAACTTACACAGTTTGCGATCTCTTTCCAAATCGGATCCGTTGTTT
Source organism: Lycocerus yunnanus (assembly GCA_036346125.1). NCBI lineage: Eukaryota > Metazoa > Arthropoda > Insecta > Coleoptera > Cantharidae > Lycocerus > Lycocerus yunnanus. Next base: position 116,177 of record JARFIX010000278.1, read on the forward strand.
TAGCAAATTCATTTTCTACTTCATCGTAAATTTTGTTTTAAATTTATTTATGATTTCAAATAACTCTTCGAAATTAATTTCTGATATTTTCGGCATTTTCTAAATTAAACTTTGTTGATATCTTAGTACGGCTTTCACTTGTTACTATTTTGTTTACAGATCTGTATGTATGTGTTTAAATAAAATACTTAAATATTTATAATTGGTACTGATAAATATAACAGGAATCTCGTCTGCGCGTCAATTTAACTTGAATCCGAAATTCAAAGTTCAAATTTAGCATGTCTCCTGCCCCCCTAAAACTTTTTCAATTACGCGAAAATAAAGAAGGTACAAACGATAATATAATAACTATATATAACTATAACATAATAATAACTATTATGATTAAATATTATATAATAACAATTTATGCCATTTTCGATCTAAAATTTACAAAGGGAGACTAGCAGGTTTTCTGCCCCCCGCCGACTAATTTATATAATTCTCAAACTGTGTGTGTACGTATCCTTTACTCCTCTGATTGGTTAGTTCATTTGTTTATTACCAACCAAAACAAAACTTCACTATCAATGAAATAGCCGAATTAAGGTATCAAAGTATTAAGCGTCTATAAAGGTATCGTACGTGATGTAAGAATTGTTTTGATTCATAACTTATGCAACACCAATCCCTCCTCTAGAATAATTCCCCCATTTTCTTTCTTTTCTTCTCTGCCTCTATTCCTTTTCATAGTCCACCCGCTGTCTCCACCGACTTCTCCCATCTTCTACTCTACCCTGTATATTCTCTTCTCGCCACTCCCCACAGATTTAGCACCCACTCGGTATATTATACTTATCTAATCTCTAATCACTAATCTATTAATTCAATAAAATAAATATTTACGGTGATATTGCCGTTTGAAGGCAGAACTTTAAAATATTGCTTTAAAAGGAGTATCCATCAAGGGTTTAAACTTGGACAAAATTTTATTTGAAAATTTGTCTTATAAAAGTATCATCTATCACCACGTCAAAGCTTCTCCACGGTCACGGGGACACCCTGTACATCAAAATATCTAAAGATTCGTTATTCGGCTTTAAAAATTATGAGAATCTCGTTAATCTTGCTGCGCGTCAATTTAGCTTTTGTATTGCTTAAAATCTCGAAACGAAAAGAGGTACAAACGAAAAAAGTTTGCACAAACGAGTACATACTAAGAACTAACGATCTGGACAATTTTGAACCCGAAATTCAAAGTTCAAATTTAGCATGTCTCCAGCCCCCCCCAAAACTTTTTTCAATTACGCGGAAACAAAAGAGGTACAAACAAAAATAAACAATGCACAATCATGCACAAACGATGCACAAACGATTAAGACTATTTTCGAAACAAAATTCTGAATGGGCTAGCATGTCTCCAGCCCCCAACTAAATTTTCAAATAATTCTAAAACGAAAAGGTACAAACGAAAATAAACAATGCACAATCATGCACAAACGATGCACAAACGATTTAGACCTTTTTGAATAAAAAATTCGAATTGTGACTATATATTTATTTGTTTACAATATAAATACCTGTATTGTATGAGATATGTTCACGATAATTTTACTATTAGATTTTCCTAGGTTGGACTTCTTAAGTGTTTTGTAATACAAAATTTGATAAAGCCATGATATTTTATTTGTAATTTGATTTGAGATCGCAAATTGTTGATTCAACCGACACACGGACGGTGCGGATGTATTCGATTTTAGTTTTACTTGAGAAATTTTACTCAAATAAATAATTCTTGATCGGTTAAGAATTTCGAGTCAAATCAGAACGAAATTTTCAGTTCGAACAGTATAGTATTTTATATTGTATTTTAATTAAAATGAAATTGAATATAAAAATTTCAAATATTTAAATCTATGTTGAATTTATAAATCAGATTATAGAAAACATTAATTTAATTTTGTTAAAATTAATGAGTTTTAAATAATTTTAATTATTAAATATAATGATACATAATGTTTTTATTCAATAAGAATAATTTATATTAAATAATTATTAGAAAATTATGTTTTAATCGTTAATTTGACTGCAATTTTATTTTATCTCAAAAACTAGATCTAGTTCTTAACTCTTTTGGTTTACAATTATATAATATTTTGTAATTATTTTTAATTTAAATTTATAATTTTTCTTTATCTGCACGATCATCAGATTATCTTAATTTTTAGTTGGTAACAAAATTTTCTATATAAGAAATTGATTACATTTTGTAAGTGTTATTTTTACGTTTTACGTAATTTTACTTTCATCTTTCGCACCTTTAATTAGTTAGTTCATTTATTACCAACCCAAAAAGTGTAAGATGAATAAAATAATCTCATAAACAATTGAAAAAGCGTCCACAACTCTGTGTGTTTGATCTCAATTAATTATTTTGAATCTTGTTAATCCATTCACGCGTTTGTCCATCTACCCACAAAAAGTAAAATTTAGTGCAACTTTGTGAGTGACTTTGAATTATGCGGACGGACGGACGGACGACGGACGGACGGACAGACGGACGGACGGACACGAAGCCAGATCATAAGGCTTCTTTCTATACTATGTATAGAAGCCTAAAAGGTAAGGGTTTTTATGCAACGCTAAAATGTAACGCGCAGATACAACGCGCAGATGCATTTTATCCGATTATCCCGATGTATTATCCGATGAGCCGATTCATTAAATGCATATATCTACCCTATATAGAAGACGGTCGCGGCCTAGCGCTTAAGTGCGTCAACTGCTAAACCGAGATCTCCGGTTCAAATCCGGACGGAGTGAGAATTTTCTGACCGTCTTCCCTCGGCAGGCAATGGCAAACCACCGAGGTGAAATGCCAAGAGAACTCTAAAAAAATAGAGTCACCAAACCCTCTTTAGGGTAAACGGACCGAGAAGGACCCTATAATATAAAAGGTATGTATTAAATTTCAATTAACGAAAAACATGAGATCATCTGATATTGAACATGCAAATTGGTTATTGAATATTAGCAATGGTAATATAGACGTATTAAAAGTACCGGATAACTGGGAATCTACAAATATAATTCATGATATCTACGGCAAGTCCATTTCTTCTAATGCCACTCTCTTGGACCGAATTATATTAGCTTGCCACAATGATGATGTTCGCACATTAAATAATAAAATTCTGAATTTAGTCGAGGGCGAGGTTCATACCTATTTAAGTGTAAATACAGCCAAACATCGAGGGCTCGATCAAACAGATGAAGACATTCAGTTGGAATATCCAGTCGAATATTTAAATTCGTTGAATTACCCTGGATTTCCGGTACACAAGTTACAACTCAAAATAGGAACTGTTGTTATGCTAATTCGTAATCTAAGTATTAAGGATGGCCTCTGCAATGGTACGCGTCTACAAATTGTTAAATTACATAAACATTCAATAGCTGGTAAGATTATGACTGGTGATCATATCGGCAATGTTATATTTATCCCCCGAATTAAATTGGATACAGGCGATACATCTGCAAGCAGATTACCATTTGTACTGCATAGACGACAATTTCCGATAGTGTTGGCATTCGCTATTACTATAAATAAGTCTCAAGGGCAGAGCTTTGACAAAGTTGGTATTTATATCGATAGGCCTTTGTTTAGTCATGGACAGTTATATGTGGCGTTATCAAGATGTCGAGTAAAGAATGGCATACAAATTCAAAGTACAAGCAATATAACAAATGTCGTATGGAAAGAAGTTTTGTAACTCGAAGGTTTATTCCTTTATATGGAAAGGTTATCCACTAGACTTCTATTAAACTACAAAAGGACAGCCAATCAACGAAAAGAAGAAACAAATCACGAAAAGTAAATCTTCCCATACGCCAGAAAGACGCAATGCAAGCATGACACGTTAGAACCAATCAGGATAACCAAAACAAGATCCAACACTCAAGCGTTGCCGTTGGATCAACCTCACAAAAACCGAAATTATACCAAAGACGATCCTGTACAAGACTTAATCACAGCACTTGACACCGGCGAACAACACTTCGCTTTTTCTATATTGGTATTTTGTTTCTTTATTTTTTGTTTAATTAATAAAGAAATTTCAAAAGGTGGCATGGATGGCGACATCTGCGGTGAAAGTCAGTAGTAGGTGATGTTTGCTGAATATGGTTGATTTATGATTCAACAAATGTCGTAAGGAAAGAAGTTTTATAACTTGAAGGATTTTCATTTATATACAATTACAAGCGGGCAAAACGTGAGCGGCTCAACGAAATTGGCCCGCAAAGCGGCAGGGGTTGGGTCATGAGGCCAGGGGCGGAGCCCCCTAGTTTATAAATAAATTATTAAAACAATTTCAAAACGCGCCTCGAAAAATTGTCTTAAGTGGCATTCACATAGGGTATTGTATTTGGATGGTAGTTGCATGGTAAGAATTCTTCCACCAGATTTTTACACAGGCGAACTAGCCATTCACATAAACTTATGAATTGATGGAAAATTAAGCGAATGGCTACATTCGTCTACATTCGGCTACATTCGTCATCTTCATAGAGATCCATGTTGCAAGCACAATAAAATAACGTTTTTAAAAATTCCTTGTAAGTGTTGTCAAAACAGAATTACGTATTTCGTTGTCGACCCTTTGTCTTAATTATTGTGTTTTTTAAAGTTATTATATTCAATCATTTAGTCAAAACAGAATTAGGTTATGTATTATAAAATATGAAGTGACAGTCGCAAGCACCGCCCTTCGCGCCGCTGATTGGCGCTTGTAAGGATTTCTTACCCTGTGTATTGTAAAAGTTAAAAGTTTGTTAACTTTTCCGGCGGCCGTTACAACGCTTCATGCACCGCGCAAGCAAATAAGTGTATCTGAACGCTTCTACCTGAGTTAATGCTTTTTAACTCTTACCTATTCTACCATACCCCTACCATACCCTATCTGAATGCAGCTTTAGTCACTGCTTTATATTTTTGTGCTAAAACTTTCACCATTATCGCTTAATACTGATAACCATAAATTTGAAAATTTATCTACCACAGTTTGAGTGTTCCTAGGGGTTTTCCGCATCTTCCGTTTTCTACAACTTTAATTTATAATTTGGGCTAATTGGAATATTAGTACTTGAGTGTGACTTGTTAAAGTAAGAATTAATTAGTTTTTCTAGAGATTTTTCTAGATCGATTATGCCGATGCCTTCAATTTATTACTAATAAAAATAAATTGCACAAACCGGGGGTCTGGGGGTGTGGAACATCCTCCAGTGCCTCACTGCTGAAAGTTAAAACATTCAATGTTTACAGATTATCAGTAGGGTTTATTATAGCGCTATGGTTTTCTTGAGAACGATGACATAAATTATACTGGAGGAATTAATAATCAAATAAATAAAAACAAATTGGCAGGAAGTGGATGCGATCCCACTACCCTTTGCATATGTTTTATTTTTTGCAATCTTACGCAATTCCATTAACAACTTACCAAATTTATGTTAATTTTATGCAGTTCATCAGTAATATATATTTATTTAAATTCAATTTTCTCGAAATTGGCAAAGTAGCGTGCCCTTATACTTGCACCTGTTGAAGTCCAATACAAGACCTAGAGACCATAAAATGAATCAATTCAGTGAGGGAAGTTGCCGGTCTTCCCTTGTAAGTAAAGATATAAAAATAGAGGAAAGAATATATTTGATGTGGTACCGTGGTTTTGTTCTACGCATTTGGCGAGAATGGCTAAAAAGAACCAAATCTTGCTCAACAACAAAAAACTTGCTAACATTAAATTGTTACTTGTGCATCGAAATCAATGCCCACTTGATGATAAAATTAATTCAAAAATATCGAGAAAAGAAACATTATAAAATGGCAGATTTTACCATTTGGCTGTTTAGTTCGCAACCCTTCAGCAGGTATTCCGTTCAACTAGATCAATGATGTCGACTTTCTCAACCACAGTCAATTTTAGCCTTCAAGATTGAAACATTGGTAAACACATCAAACGTTTGAGCACCAAATTTATTTTCCTGGAGAAAATAATGGAAGACTATGCTTATCACAAAGAGAGGGTTAAAAGTCAAGAATCATTTCCGTATTAGTCTTCAAACCATTTTAATAGAGGTTGAAGTTCTGGCGGTAGTTCTTGGGCTAAAACATCTATAGTTTGATCAAGATCGTGTATAGGTACAAACGATAATTTTGCTCTCGGAGCAAAATCTGCGTAAATTCGGTATCTTCCTATTAATGCTAACTTGCAAAGATTTGTTTTCATTTTTGTGAAAGATGAAAAAAACAACTTTGTATTCTTAATTCCATCAGATTCCTCCTTTATCGCGTTAAAATTTGGAGCTTCAAATCGTACGCTATGAAATTGTGATTAAGGTATGACTGAATTAATGTAATCATACTAAATATTAGTGTAGGTAATTTGCTGCTTATTGGGCAATAAGGCGTGAAATATGAGATGAGTTACTCAGTGTCCTCCTAATTCGTATAAATGTAAGCAAATAGTGGGGGGACTGGTTTAAATGTCTCATCACCATATCATTTTTTTTGGGAAATTTTTCAGAATTTCCAAATTATGCAATCTGCCAAAATTCAAATTTTATTCGCATAAGGTCTAATATGTGCCAATAAAAATTCTCTCTTACACCAGGTTGTGTTTCTTAATGTTTGTATAGCCCTTGAATGATCAGCGTATCCAAATTTAAGGGTTTGGTAGCACCGCGTTTGTTTAATTCCTTTTCTTTAAACGGCTTTACGAGGTGTTCCATAGGTTGTCGTGGGCTTCTTAGGCGGCTTGAGATAATCCAGCTGTACTCGTTTACAACTTGGATAGTGGAAAACTTTAATATTTATTTTGTTTTTGGGCTTTTTAACAAAAGTGATTTTAATTATGAGCAAAACCTTGATTGAATTGTTTATAAGCGTTCCAACCACGGCATTTGGAAGTGATGTTGAAACACAATTTCATACTAGTTCCGAAGCAGATAGTAACAGGCACGTTTCTATTACCAATCAATAATCGCTTTCAGAAACGCCAATGTCAATCAAATATATCCAGGGGTAGGCAGAATTAAAATACATGTTGTACAAAATACAATTTGTATTTTTTACCTTTGTATTTAATTTTTTTTTTTTATTTTTATTTTTATTTTTTTATATTACAAATACATAAATACAAAATACATTTTACATGATAAGAAATTTGTGTGTGTACCTGTATTATCTATATATGTATAATCTGATTTATTATTGTTGGGAATTGCACGGAGTAATAGCATAAAAGCAGATATTTTTGGGCAACTTCGTAGATAAATTTGAAGAATAATATTTAAATTTAAACGGTGGTGTAATCCTCTAAACAGGTACCAATTCAAAAAATTTTAAAAGTACTAAATACATATAAACGATAATAATAATATATAAACGAATTAACTACTATTGCATACTGATAACTACATAGTACATAGCTTCAACATCAAATAGCGTTCTAGAAATGGTGGAATCTTCTGCAGGTTCTGGTATTCTTCCAGCAATTTTAAATGGTATATAATTTAAAGTATCTCAAGAAAATCAGCGCAAAGTAAAGGCTATTTTCCAAATTTGCTTGAAAAATAAAAATAAGAAATGGCATTAGTGGATGATGAAATCAACTACAAATTTGAAAACTCATTTAAAGAGATTACATCCCAAAGCATTAGAAGAATATGAAAATTCAAAATTGACCACAATGTTTCTGGTTTCAGAAATAAAAGAAAACATGACGGCAATCTGGAAGATCTCGATGGCAAATTATTAAAACAACCAATAATCTTAAACTATGGTAATTGTACAAAACAAGATACACAACAAAAACAAGTAAACTTATAAAACTTCTCAAATGGTCGGGTAGCTAGCGTTCCTCGGTTCACTAAAAAGAACTGAGGCTAGGTTTGAAAATTGCTTACTCTTGCTAGGCAGATTATTAATAAAAAACAAGATAATAGATTCAAAAAGGGTCAGCTTTTATAAGCATTGATGCAACTGGTGGAGTTGTAAAAAAATTAAGCCGTGGTTCGCAATTAGCAGAAAGTGGATTAAAATTTGGTCATATCTTTATCTACTTAATAGTAATTAACTTTAACGGATTTTCGGTATCAGTTAATCAAATGTTAACTGAAAAACATGAAACCGAATTTATTGAATTTTGGTTAAAAGTGTTTCAGTGACACCTCCAGAAGCTGTGTGTGATTATTCAAGAGCACTTCTGAACGCAATGTCTTTGGCTTTCAACAATCAAATGTTATCAGAATATATTAATACGTGTTTCTTGTATTTAACTGGTGCTCAAAATATTCGTGCAAAACGCCCGGAGACGTTTATTAGAGTTGACGTCGCACATTTAGTGCATTTGGTGGCACGATGGAAATGCTTCTCTCAAATTAAGCACGTACAAATTAAAACATTTTTCTTAAGATGCATAGCTCTAATGATAGATTGTGAAGAACTGATTCATTTTGAAAAAATTCTTAGGTTAACCAGCATTGTTGCCATGAGCCCATGTAATGAAACAGCTATGCCTGCAAGAAAACAATTAGAAGATTTAGTGGCAAATGAAAACTTTAAAAACATGATGAAATTCATACCATCAAATACTTCAGAATATTCGAAAGAAAATGAGGAAGAAGATGAAATGTTGAATATCGATGGCAATTTTTTTGGCACTCACAAAGTTAACGGCAATGATATTACTTTGTGGATAACAAATATTCAAACTCAAGCTCATGTGATGGAAGCTTCTGATTTAATAAGTGATGATTTAAATCCGTTTTATTTGCCGGAGTTTCATAAGCAGCTAGGACGGATAGCAAAAGAATTCCCGTTGTGGACTGCGGTTATGAAACCGCATTTTAATTCTGTTTATAAACATGCATCAAGTAGTTACGTTGAAGCTTTATTCAACGACCTGAAAAATGGAGTTCGAAAAATCATGGAAAAACTCAACGTGTCGATAAATTTCTCAAAATGCATCTGGAAGACATTAAAGGAGGTACCAATCTATTTGCAAATAATTTATTAAATTTTAATATAGATACTCAAAAACAACTCGAAGTACTAGATTACAATGAATACGATTCAGATATATTTTCTATTGAAAATTGGAGGAACAAAGCATCGCCATCGGTTAACCATGCCAGAAATAAAGAGATTGTTAAAAAGAGCAAGTATTTCACACCATGTCCCGAAATTGCTCATCAAAATAAAAATTTGTTTTTAAAAACCAATTACTTGTTACCAAATGGCAATAGCAAATCAGGTTTGGTAACAATACAAAACTATTAACGAAAGATCATAAACCAATGTATCAAAAACTTAGTTGCGTCAACACTTGCTGCTTTGATTCAATTTTTCAAGTTCTCTTTACAAGTGCTTTGGATTGTAACGAATATAAGGAATACATTTCACAAACAGAAAATAGAACTTTAAAACTTCTTCTTAAATTCATTCACTCTGGAGCTAGTAACGAGGTTTTAAAAGAAAGAGCGTTAATTTTGAAAGACATATTCCCTGATACCTCTTGCATTACGGAAATAAAAGATGGTGTTTTAATTGAAAACATAAATGCTTGGGACAATGTTACAAACATGTGGATGAAATTAATGAGAAACGAACCTTGTGGACACACAATGCAGGAATGCTCCAATCATAAATGTGAAAAGGTGACTTCAAATATACCCCATTTTACAGTTAATCATATTATTATTGCAAATGAGGGTTTCCAATCATTGCAAAAAACCCTTTCGTTCAGTTCCTATATAAAAAGCGTAAAATGTTCGAACAATGGTTGTAATAATCGATGCACAATAAGTCAAAGTTCAACTAATCATATATTTATAGAACTTGACATTCGGGCGGGAAATCACTGATACATCTGAATTAAGGTGCAAATTAAAAGATATGCCGACGAGATTAGATATCAGCAATATACCATATCGATTAAGTGGCATTATACAATATGTTCCGGGTCATTTGATTAATTACGAATTTTGATTGATTAATTACGAAAAAACAATGAACTGCCAAAACTTTTAATTAAACTACCAATCGATACCTAACGATTACCAAACATTTGGCGTAAAAAAAAGTTAAAAAATCGATTGAAGGGGAGCTAACTTGATGGAGGTCGCTTATAGGATATGCAGCATGCCTTTCGGGCGCGAATAAAAACGATTGTGAATTACATTTGTCCATAAATACGATGTCAATGTTTCGTAATCACGGTAATTGGTAATCCATTCAGAACGTATCTTTGAATGGCTGCGCATAATTATTTCCATACTTCCGCAGATAACGTAATTTTGAATCTAATTTCATTTTCCTCTTCTTTGCCACTTTCTACCGAATTACTTGAATTTGATGAAAACAATCCTTCAGAAGATTTCGGAAAAATATTTAAATTTAAGTTACCCAACAAACCAAATGTGTTAAATATAACGCGAATCCAAATATACTTTCCATTAATCCATTATGTATTCAAGTTATATTTGATGTATTGAAGAGGAGCTGCTACGGTGCAAAAATAGTTTGTTTAAATGTTGCTATTTTAGATTTTTCGATTAACTTTGTCCGCGGCTGCCTATTCAAATATTCGCAGCTGACCAAACACATTTAGTCGTTCCCCTATCCACAACCCGGGGGCGCCACGCTGCTGGTTAGGCACTAGAGACGAGAGCCAAAATCTGCCATTGCAAGCTCGCACCCTGGAACGTAAAAAAATGGTGAACGCTTTACGAATATGCGTGTCATCCTTGCGCAGGGACCATGCTAATCTTCTCTGTATCGTTCCAATTTTAGTAGATGTACCGCCGAAGCGAGTACGGTTTCTACATTTGCGGATTCATTTATATAGAAAAATCTTTTGGTTGGTACTTAATAAAGATAAAAATCAAAAATTAATCTAAAATAAACCGTAAAAAATGAGTTTTATCATTTGCGCTTTCAAGAAATGCTATTGTGGTGGATATCAGCTCCCTGCAATTTTTGTCAATTTTATTAATTATTTTTTTACTTTTAGTGCATTATTATGGGTTTTTAGGCTTCTATATAACTCTTCAGGTGACAGGTTAAAGTAGCAATTTTACCCAAAAGCAAATACATTGAAAAGTTACTGACAAGTAACTATCAAATCCGTGAAAAGCACTTAGGCACAACGTGGTGTCTGCAAATCAATAACCTCGTACAGAAGAATGCGTTATTAACAGATCTGACGGGTTTCTCATAAATTTTACGTAGTTAAGGTTCGTATGATTTTTGCGGTACTCTATATTTTTATAAAAGAGGTCAGGGACGGCCTAAATGTTGGCCCCATTAGCCTAATTGTTAGAGCAATCTACTGTTAATACTGCTAATGTAAGGCGCTCTTCGAATCTGGGTAGAGCTCATTTTACAATGCCGTATCCGTACTTCGGAAGGTACGTAAAGACGGTGGTCCTCTCAAGGTGCTGGTAACATCTTTGAGGTATTAATTGTTAGTGTGCCCTCTTGAGGGGACGGGTAAACGACTTCGGTTCTATTCTTACATAAGGACGTCCGTTTCTTTACAGGGTATCGGACAACGTCGCAAAACGTTTAAAACCGATTGTATACATAGGTACCAACTGAAAATTTTGTCTATATAAATGAAACCGTGAATGAATAAAACCGTACTCGCTTAGGCGGTACATCTACTAAAATTGGAACGATACAGAGAAGATTAGCATGGTCCCTGCGCAAGGATGACACGCATATTCGTGAAGCGTTCACCACTTTTCCACGTTCCAGGATGTGAGCTGGCAATACTACATTTCTTAATCACGTCCTGGTGCCTAACCAGCAGCGTGGCGCGTCCCCGGGTTGCGGATAGGGGAACGACCAATTGCGTTTGGTCAGCTGTGAATAATCGAATAAACAGCCGCGGACAAGGATAAAAGGAAAATTCTTTTACGTGGATAGATCACGTAAGTGAAGGGGGTCTAGTCAAACCTTCTGAAGATTTTATGCAAGACAGACAAAGATTAGAACGTATCTTTGAGGAATTTAATGGAAATGAATTTTCCATTAATTTTCAAATAATTTTTTGAAAAATTTGCTAAAGAGAGCTGAACACATTACTTGTTCTGATCAAGCAAAATTGTTATTTTTTCGTTCAAGACTTTATTTTAGAATCAAAAGTTTTAATAAAAATTTAGTAACCGTTTCTCTTGCTAGAAAAAGAAAACTAGTAAAAAACGGTAAATTAATATTGTAATTTTAAAACTGTTGCGTTATTATTATTAAATCATTGTAAAATTAGAGTATTTTTAAACTACTATTGTTTTAAAAGTAAATGATCGATCATTACGAGCAAAAACGCAATTTTAACGTTTTTTCATTTTCCGTTCTGGTTCAAATTTTTATGCGAATTTGGTGTCAATCAATAGAATTTCGTTTGAGCTCAATGAGCTTCTGTTATCATACCGTTAATTTCATTTTTTACGAAATTACAGATATTTGAATTTGCGGTAGCTCCGAACAAGTAATGCGTGCTACCATTCAACTTTTATTCCATTTTATCAGTTTTAATTTAAGCTTTTAAATTATTGTTACTAAAATATGATTTTTGGAAATCTTTCCTTTAACAGTAACAATATCGATTAAAATCTAAGCACGCCTTTTATAGATTTGTGCGTTGATACTATCCCGCACAGCGTAGGCAATAAGTTCATGTACTGTACAACAATTGTACAACTCAGCGTTGTTCCATTCATCCATCCAACCATTCCAATCAAAATGAATAAAATAGTAGGTTAACCCTCGGTCTTGGTTTAACTTACAATTGTACAACTCAGCATTAGTGTCGAATAAATTTTGCCAATCTTTACACTTTGAAAATCTAACGAATTTCCATTTCTTAGAATTCCAATGATGGAAGATTTTGTCTTGCTTTTATCGTTATACGTCAATATCGTTGAATCTTTATCTAAATAATTGATTATCTTATTTTTCACTTTGCTATCATCTGCAAGACCTCCCCAATTTTCTAACTCATTTTCTGACTCAAACTCGAAATTTGTTTCTGGAATTTGATCGCATTTTCCTTTTCCATTTTTCTGAATCTTTAGTTTTACAAAAGTTCTTCCAGAACAGAACATTCCGTTGAATATAGTATAAATATAAATCACAGTTTGGTACTTATTCGTGTTTTATTTTTTAAATTTTACACTACAACATATTTCGCCCTCTGTTGGGCATCACCAGGTAGTATAGGCACATAAGGACACCGCCCGATTCCACCGATGGTCAAAAATTAATCCCTATCCCAAAATGGTCAACGTTGAGCAGTAGACGATTCCACCGATGAGGGTCAGGGTCAGCTTATAGGGTATTAAAGGATTAATGTATAAGAAATAATACAAGTATTATGTATGATCATTAATATTAATATGAGTAAAATGATTGAAATCTTTTTAAAAAGACGCAAGACGTCGAACTCATTGGGTGCCAATTCCATTTGAGTCAAGCCTAGTATAGAAAATACAAAAACTGGGCTTGGTTCCAGAATACAGAGATAATGGGTTCAAAATTGGCCAATGGTTGCGATATATTTCGGTTTACAATACCTAAACGCAAACGAAATTGATGCCGCTTATAGCGAAGATTTAATTGCAATATTGCCAAACGATGCAAGGCTAGACCAGTTTTCGGATTATATATTTCGAACCTACATATATCGATGCAAATTCAATGTTTCCACCTAAGCTCTGGGCAGCGCACAGCAAGTATGTGCCGGACAACCAATGCATGCGAATCATTCCATAATTAATTTAATTCAAAGTTTTACAGCACCCATCCATCGCTATACATATTTTTAGAAAAATTATTAAATTCATAAAAATAAATTCATATAAGTATTAATTTGCATCCCCTTTAATTTTTCTAAAAATATGTATAGCGATGGATGGGTGCTGTAAAACTTTGAATTAAATACATTATGGAATGATTCGCAAGCATTGGTTGTCCGGCACATACTTGCTGTGCGCTGCCCAAGCTAGGTGGAAACATTGAATTTGCATCGATATAGGTTCGAAATATATAATCCGAAAACTGGTCTAGCCTTGCATCGTTTGGCAATATTGCAATTAAATCTTCGCTATAAGCGGCATTAACTTCGTTTGCGTTCTAGTATTGTAAACCGAACATATATCGCAACCATTGGCCAATTTCGGACCCATTACCATTTGGAACCAAAGCCCATTTTTGAATATTTTTTATAAGGCTTGTCAAATAAACGGCACCCAATGAGTTCGAATGTCTTGCCAAACATGTTTAAGATCTAATAGCCTAATTCAAAACAAAGTAACAGTTTTTGGGTCGAAAAATTAATTGTTTTTAAGGAATTTTTAAATTTAAGCGCGTGATAAGTTTCTTGGTTTTCTTTTAAAGACAAAACACCAATGCTATATAATGGCCTTTTCCCAAAATTAAAATTTTTAAAAATTTGGGTCTTATTAATAATCGGTAATTTTACAGGATCCTTTCGAAACCCAGGTTTTTAAAAATTTTGGCTTTTTTTGAAAAAGGAAGTTTTCTTTTTTTGTTTCCGGGAATTTTTGGGTTTTTAAAATCTTCCCCCCAGGTGGTAAATGGGTTTTTTTTCTCCTTGCATTTTTAAAAAAATTTTTAATTAATTGAGGCGGGTTTTTTTGGTTACAATTTTATTTGTCAAATTTAATAAGTATTTCGTTTCAAAATTTATGATTTTTGATGACCAAAGGCTTTTTTGGCAAAAAAATTGTTTTTTTTGCTTAATCCCTTTTGGATTTTTCTTTTCCAAATCAATTTTCTTTCCCGTTTTGGTTGTAATTTACCGAAATTTTTTTGAAAATGCTTTATTTTGATTCTTTAAAAAAATGTTTTTAAAAAAATTAAACCAGTTTTAAATTTTTGGGGCTTATTGTTCAATATTTATTTAAATTAAAATGAATTTTAGGGTTAATTTCGTAATAAACCCTTGTTATTTAAAAAGATTCACTTGATTATTCTTTTAAAATTTAAATTTTTTTTTTGTTGGACACTTTTGAAAGTAATTTCCAGGGCATTTTTGTTTTAAAAAATTTTTTTTCCTTTACAGAAAATTTTTATCGGGCCATTTTCCACTTCTTTTTAATTTTTTAACCTGGTGTTTGTTTAAATAATTTTTTCATTTTAAATTTAAAGACTTT
This sequence comes from Lycocerus yunnanus, assembly GCA_036346125.1. Lineage (NCBI taxonomy): Eukaryota > Metazoa > Arthropoda > Insecta > Coleoptera > Cantharidae > Lycocerus > Lycocerus yunnanus. Next base: position 131,399 of record JARFIX010000278.1, read on the forward strand.
TCCCCCCAAAAAAAAAACCACTTTTACCTATTTTCAACCAAAATTTAAAAATAAGATTTTTAAAATAAAATAAGTTTTATTTTTGTTCCAAAATTTTCAAAAGAAAAAATTTTTCCAAACAAAATTTTGAAATTTAAATTTCCCTTGTTAAAATAGGAATTTCCCTTTTACTTGGTTAATTTTATTTTTAAAAAATGAATCCTTTTCCGGAAATTTCCTTTGAAGAAAACTTTTTACCAAACCTTTTAAATTTTGAAAGCAACATTAAAAATTTTTAGAAATTTTGTAATCAAAAGGAATTTTTTTTTTAAAAAAATTTTTTTTTAAAGACAAATAATTTTTTATTTTTTAAAAAAAACGGAAATAAATTTTCTTTTTGGGAAAACCTTTAATTATACCGGTTAAAATACAACAAACACCTGGACTTAATATTTTAACCCCAAGGAAAAACTTTAATTTTTAAAAAATTTTTTAAAAATTCTTTGCTTAATCAAATTAAAAAACCTTTTTTTCCCGTCAAAATAAAATTTCAAGTTAAGAAAATTTTGAAATTTAAAATAAAATTGGGTTAAAAAAAATTTCCCTGTTTTTATAAATAATTAAAAATTTTTAAAAATTTTTATTTTTAAACAAAAGGGTAACCAAAGGTAACAATTATAAAACAAAAAAACCTTAAATCTTTATAGTGGGTGATCAGTTAAAATAAAAACAAAGCTGTTAAAGAAAAAAACCAGACCATCCTTTTTTTTAGAAAAAAAAAAATTATGGAATTTTTTTTATGCCCAACCTACTGAAGAATACAAAAATAATTTATTAAGAATTTCTTTTAAAATCAAAAAAACATAAAACTTGGTCTTCTTAAAAAATATAAGTTTCCCATAAAACGGCCCGTGCTTTAACAAATTAAACGTTTAAACCTAAATTTTCAAAAAGGTGCTCAAATATTTTCACGTTTGTGGGAACTAACAAACCCAAAAAAGGTTTTTGAAAGAAAAGCAAGGATTTTTCCTTTTTGGGAAAATAAATATTATTTTTTTTGAAAATTTTTGTCAAAAAACCATTTAACAAAACCGTTAGCGATGCTAATGTTGGAAAATTTTTAACAGAAGGGGGAAGAAAATGCCCACTAAAAAAGTTTCGTGCAAGGGGGGAAAACAAAAATTTCTTAAATCTTTCCTGGATATTCTTTAAAAAGCATAAATGCTAAAGGACAATAAATTTAAGAATTTTGTATTTAATTAAAGGGAGAAAAACGACCTTTTTAAAATCAAGTGGTGGTTAGAAATTTAAAAAAAAAGGAAAATTTTTGATTAATCGAAAATAAAATTTTTTCCGGGTTTTCTTTTAGCTCAAAAAATATCTTGGTCTTAAAAAAAAATTTAAATTTAAATTGGAGAAAAGGGAAAAGGCTTTGTGTTTTTCTTTAAAAAGACAAACTAAAAATTTTCAAATTTGGTTGGCCCAAAATAATTAATTTTCACAAAATGTTGTGTTGATCACCAGTTTCTTAAAAAATTTTGGAAGACAAAATATTGGGGACATTTTAAAGAAAAAATTTAAAATTTTTTTAAATAAAATTTTTTAAAAAAATCATTAATCGGTTTCAATTAAAGGAATAGCCTTTAAAAAGGGGAAGCAAAAATTTTGGAAAGGGAAAAAACAAAAATTCTTTTAACCAGTTTTGGGAAACGTTTAAAACATTAAAATGTACCCAAAGAAATAAAGTAAAATTTTTTTAACTAATTTAAATAAAAATTTTTTGGGGGAAAAAACCCAAAAGACCGGGTGGGATCCCGGGAAACCCCGTAAACCTTCAAATGTTTAAAAAAAATAATTTTTTCTTTAGTTAATTAAGCTCTAAGAAAATTGGAAAACAAAATTTTTTTTTAAAAAGATCTTTCAAAGGGATATAAGTTTGAAAAACAAATCTTTTAAAAGACACTGAGTTTAAAGCAAAATTTAGCAACCCGGGAAGCGCTTAAAGTGGCCCAAAGGTAATATTTTTGGATTTTTGGGAAAAGAAAAAAATTATAAAAGGAAATTTGTTTGGTTCAATTGAAAAGGGAAAACCAAATCTAAAACAAAATCAACTTTGTTTTGTTCCGAATAAAGATAATGCTTGAAAAACCTTTTTGCGAAATTTTCTTTTTATTCCCCGAAGTATCCGAAAAATTGAACTCACCCCAAAAATTAAAATTAAAAACCCCTTTTGGAACAATAATTTTGAAATTTGAAAGTAGCTTTCACAAAAAAAGTTTAATTTCAGTTTTAAAGATTTTTTTCATTGGTGAAAATATTTACAAAAAAGAAAACTGATGAATAGAAATCATTTTTTCACTGATGGCGATACTGGGCTAAACAATAATATTTTATCTCCACAAAAGAACGAAAAAGGGGAACTTCGGAGACCTAAAAAAAATTTTAAACGTTTTTAAAACCCTTTGATTTTAAAAAAAAAAAATTGTTTTGAGCAGTTTGGCCCCTCCCCCTTTTAAAAAAATCCCATTTGAATTTTAAATAAAATTTCCCCCAAGTTTTAAAATTTTTTAAAAAAAATTTTTACTTTATTATTTTTATTTAAAATTTTTCATTGATTAGTTTCAAAATAAAGGAAAAAATAAAAAGGGGTTTTTTGGTTCCAGATTTTCAAAATCCAAATTTGGCCAAAAAATTTCAAATTTATTTTTCTTTTTTAAAATATTATAAAAAAGAAGTTAAAACATAAAACTTTTACCATGGCGGTTTGGCAAACCCCTTGAAAATATTCGGGTTCCAAAAATTAAAAAATGGCTTTTGTTTAAAGAAAATTGGAAAACAAAAAACGTTTTTAAATTTATCCCTTTTAATCAAAATAGTTTCACCCCAAAAATTAAAAAAAAATTTCCCCAGTTTAAAGAGTTTTTAATTTTAAAAGGTGAAATATTTAAACAAAAAAGAAAAAGGCTGGTAAAATTTATGGGTTTTTTTAATGGAAACCGGCTCTGAAAAAAAGAAAAAATCCCGACAAATTGGGTAAAAAAGGGAAATTTGGCAGAACTTATTTGAGAATGCCTATTTATAAAAAAATTTCTTTTTTTTAAAAACCAAGGGTTGAGTTGTCATTTTAAAAATTCCAGAAAAAGCAAAAATTTTCCCTTGGAAAACCCAAAACTTTTTTAAACAAAAATAACAAAATTTGGATTTAAAGCATGAAAATTTTTAAATTTTTTTAAAATTTTAGAACCACCAAAAGAAAGCCCCTTCGTTCCAAAATGTTTGGAAATTTTGAATTTAATTTTTCCGTTTAAATTTCTAAATAAAATTTTAAGGAAAAATTTTGTGTTACCCCGGGGGAAACCTTTTGAAAAGGCAAAAAACAAAATCCCTAACAACAAAAAACCTTCAAAAATTTTCTTGGCAGGGAATAATTCTGTAAATGTTCAAAAAATACAGGATAAGGGCTTTTAAAGGCAATTTTAATGCTTTTTATTCAAAAAAATTAAAAATCCGTTAAAACAAGAAATAAAATTTTTAACAATTTTGCCAAAATTTAAACATTAGAAAACAAAACAAAACTTACAAAAAATTTTCCCAAAAAAAGCAAACCCGGTTTCAATTAAAACAAAACTTTTAACAGTTTGGAGGAAATTTTTCAAATTTTAATTAAAAGGTTCATTAAATTTTAATTAATTTTAGGCGGGCGGAAAATTTTGGCTCCCAATAAACATTAAGCAAATTAACCAAAGCTTTTAAGGAAGACGTAAAAAATTTTCAAATCTGAACAAATTTAAGGAAAACAAAGGGAAACCTTTGGCCAGATTCCCTTTGGGTTTGGAAACCTGAAACTTTAAAAATTGAAATTTTTTTTATTTTAAAAATAAAAGGGAAAGGGAATTTGATTTTTAAAAAAATTTTTTAAATTTGTATTGGGTTTTGTAAAAAAAAAAAATTTCCAAGGAAAAAAAAAGGGTTTTAAAAAAAAAATAAACATTGGTTTGATTTATTTTTTAAATTTTAAATTGAGTGTGACTTGTTAAAGTAAGAATTAATTAGTTTTCTAGAGATTTTTCTAGATCGATTATGCCGATGCCTTCAATTTATTACTAATAAAAATAAATTGCACAAACCGGGGGTCTGGGGGTGTGGAACATCCTCCAGTGCCTCACTGCTGAAAGTTAAAACATTCAATGTTTACAGATTATCAGTAGGGTTTATTATAGCGCTATGGTTTTCTTGAGAACGATGACATAAATTATACTGGAGGGAATTAATAATCAAATAAATAAAAACAAATTGGCAGGAAGTGGATGCGATCCCACTACCCTTTGCATATGTTTTATTTTTTGCAATCTTACGCAATTCCATTAACAACTTACCAAATTTATGTTAATTTTATGCAGTTCATCAGTAATATATATTTATTTAAATTCAATTTTCTCGAAATTGGCAAAGTAGCGTGCCCTTATACTTGCACCTGTTGAAGTCCAATACAAGACCTAGAGACCATAAAATGAATCAATTCAGTGAGGGAAGTTGCCGGTCTTCCTTGTAAGTAAAGATATAAAAATAGAGGAAAGAATATATTTGATGTGGTACCGTGGTTTTGTTCTACGCATTTGGCGAGAATGGCTAAAAAGAACCAAATCTTGCTCAACAACAAAAAACTTGCTAACATTAAATTGTTACTTGTGCATCGAAATCAATGCCCACTTGATGATAAAATTAGTTCAAAAATATCGAAAAAGAAACATTATAAAATGGCAGATTTTACCATTTGGCTGTTTAGTTCGCAACCCTTCAGCAGGTATTCCGTTCAACTAGATCAATGATGTCGACTTTCTCAACCACAGTCAATTTTAGCCTTCAAGATTGAAACATTGGTAAACACATCAAACGTTTGAGCACCAAATTTATTTTCCTGGAGAAAATAATGGAAGACTATGCTTATCACAAAGAGAGGGTTAAAAAGTCAAGAATCATTTCCGTATTAGTCTTCAAACCATTTTAATAGAGGTTGAAGTTCTGGCGGTAGTTCTTGGGCTAAAACATCTATAGTTTGATCAAGATCGTGTATAGGTACAAACGATAATTTTGCTCTCGGAGCAAAATCTGCGTAAATTCGGTATCTTCCTATTAATGCTAACTTGCAAAGATTTGTTTTCATTTTTGTGAAAGATGAAAAAAACAACTTTGTATTCTTAATTCCATCAGATTCCTCCTTTATCGCGTTAAAATTTGGAGCTTCAAATCGTACGCTATGAAATTGTGATTAAGGTATGACTGAATTAATGTAATCATACTAAATATTAGTGTAGGTAATTTGCTGCTTATTGGGCAATAAGGCGTGAAATATGAGATGAGTTACTCAGTGTCCTCCTAATTCGTATAAATGTAAGCAAATAGTGGGGGTACTGGTTTAAATGTCTCATCACCATATCATTTTTTTTGGAATTTTCAGAATTTCCAAATTATGCAATCTGCCAAAATTCAAATTTTATTCCATAAGGTCTAATATGTGCCAATAAAAATTCTCTTACACCAGGTTGTGTTTCTTAATGTTTGTATAGCCCTTGAATGATCAGCGTATCCAAATTTAAGGGGTTTGGTAGCACCGCGTTTGTTTAATTCCTTTTCTTTAAACGGCTTTACGAGGTGTTCCATAGGTTGTCGTGGGCTTCTTAGGCCTTGAGATAATCCAGCTGTACTCTCGTTTACAACTTGGATAGTGGAAAACTTTAATATTTATTATGTTTTTGGGCTTTTTAACAAAAGTGATTTTAATTATGAACAAAACCTTGATTGAATTGTTTAAAAGCGTTCCAACCATGACATCTGGAAGTGATGTTGAAAATTCCATACCACAATTTCATACGAGTTCTGAAGCAAATAATAACAGGCACGTTTCATTACCAATCAATAATCGCTTTCAGAAACTCCAATGTCAATCAAATATATCCAGGGTAGGCAGAATTAAAATAATGTATTTGAAATACATTTTGTATTTTTTACCTTTTATTTAATTTTTTTTTTATTTTTTATTTTTTTTTTTATATTACAAATACATAAATACAAAATACATTTTACATGATAAAAACCTGTATTATCTATATATTAAATCTGATTTATTATTGTTGGGAATTGCACGGAGTAATAGCATAAAAGCAGATATTTTTGGGCAACTTCGTAGATAAATTTGAAGAATAATATTTAAATTTAAACGGTGGTGTAATCCTCTAAACAGGTACCAATTAAAAAATTTTAAAAGTACTAAATACATATAAACGATAATAAAATATATAAACGAATTAACTACTATTGCATACTGATAACTACATAGTACATAGCTTCAACATCAAATAGCGTTCTAGAAATGGTGGAATCTTCTGCAGGTTCTGGTATTCTTCCAGCAATTTTAAATGGTATATAATTTAAAGTATCTCAAGAAAATCAGCGCAAAGTAAAGGCTATTTTCCAAATTTGCTTAAAAATAAAAATAAGAAATGGATTAGTGGATGATGAAATCAACTACAAATTTGAAAACTCATTTAAAGAGATTACATCCCAAAGCTTAGAAGAATATGAAAATTCAAAATTGACCACAATGTTTCTGGTTTCAGAAATAAAAAAACATGACGGCAATCTGGAAGATCTCGATAGCAAATTATTAAAACAACCAATAATCTTAAACTATGGTAATTGTACAAAACAAGATACACAACAAAAACAAGTAAACTTATAAAACTTCTCAAATGGTCGGGTAGCTAGCGTTCCTCGGTTCACTAAAAAGAACTGAGGCTAGGTTTGAAAATTGCTTACTCTTGCTAGGCAGATTATTAATAAAAACAAGATAATAGATTCAAAAAGGTCAGCTTTTATAAGCATTAATGCAACTGGTGGAGTTGTAAAAATTAAGCCGTGGTTCCAATTAGCAGAAAGTGGATTAAAATCTGGTCATATCTTTATCTACTAAATAGTAATTAACTTTAACGGATTTTCGGTATCAGTTAATCAAATGTTAACTGAAAACATGAAACCGAATTTATTGAATTTTTGGCTTAAAGTGTTTCAGTGACACCTCCAGAAGCTGTGTGTGATTATTCAAGAGCACTTCTGAACGCAATGTCTTTGGCTTTCAACAATCAAATGTTATCAGAATATATTAATACGTGTTTCTTGTATTAACTGGTGCTCAAAATATTCGTGCAAAATGCCCGGAGACGTTTATTAGAGTTGACGTCGCACATTTAGTGCATTTGGTCACGATGGAAATGCTTCTCTCAAATTAAGCACGTACAAATTAAAACATTTTTCTTAAGATGCATAGCTCTAATGGTAGATTGTGAAGAACTGATTCATTATGAAAAAATTCTTAGGTTAACCAGCATTGTTGCCATGAGCCCATGTAATGAAACAGCTATGCCTGCAAGAAAACAATTAGAAGATTTAGTGGCAAATGAAAACTTTAAAAACATGACGAAATTCATACCATCAAATACTTCAGAATATTCGAAAGAAAATGAGGAAGAAGATGAAATGTTGAATATCGATGGCAATTTTTTTGGCACTCACAAAGTTAACGGCAATGATATTACTTTGTGGATAACAAATATTCAAACTCAAGCTCATGTGATGGAAGCTTCTGATTTAATAAGTGATGATTTAAATCCGTTTATTTGAAGGAGTTTCATAAGCAGCTAGGACGGATAGCAAAGAATTCCGTTGTGACTGCGGTTATGAAACCGCATTTTAATTCTGTTTATAAACATGCATCAAGTAGTTACGTTGAAGCTTTATTCAACGACCTGAAAAATGGAGTTCGAAAAAATCATGGAAAAACTCAACGTGTCGATAAATTTCTCAAAATGCATCTGGAAGACATTAAAGGAGGTACCAATCTATTTGCAAATAATTTATTACATTTTAATATAGATACTCAAAAACAACTCGAAGTACTAGATTACAATGAATACGATTCAGTATATTTTCTATTGAAAATTGGAGGAACAAAGCATCGCCATCGGTTAACCATGCCAGAAATAAAGAGATTGTTAAAAGAGCAAGTATTTCACACCATGTCCCAGAAATTGCTATCAAAATGAAAAATTTTTTTTAAAACCAATTACTTTTACCAAATGGCAATTTGCAAATCAGGTTTGGTAACAATACAAAAAAATTAACGAAAGATCATAAAAACCCCCGTATCAAAAACTTTTGCGTCAACACTTGCTCTTTGATTCAATTTTTAAGTTCTCTTTACAAGTGCTTTGGATTGTAACGAATATAAGGAATACATTTCACAAACAGAAAATAGAACTTTAAAACTTCTTCTTAAATTCATTCACTCTGGAGCTAGTAACGAGGTTTTAAAAGAAAGAGCGTTAATTTTGAAAGACATATTCCCTGATACCTCTTGCATTACGGAAATAAAAGATGGTGTTTTAATTGAAAACATAAATGCTTGGGACAATGTTACAAACATGTGGATGAAATTAATGAGAAACGAACCTTGTGGATACACAATGCAGGAATGCTCAATCATAAATGTGAAAAGGTGACTTCAAATATACCCCATTTACATTAATCATATTATTATTGCAAATGAGGGTTTCCAATCATTGCAAAAACCCTTTCGTTCAGTTCATATGTTAAAAGCGTAAAATGTTCGAACAATGGTTGTAATAATCGATGCACAATAAGTCAAAGTTCAACCAATCATATATTTATAGAACTTGACATTCGGAAGTCACTGATACATCTGGATTAAGGTGCAAATTAAAAGATATGCCGACGAGATTAGATATCAGCAATATACCATATCGATTAAGTGGCATTATACAATATGTTCGGGTCATTTGATTAATTACGAATTTTGATTGATTAATTACGAAAACAATGAACTACCAAAACTTTTAATTGGGCTACCAATCGATACCTAACGATTACCAAACGTTTGGCGTAAAAAAGTTAAAAATCGATTGAAGGGAGCTAACTTGATGGAGGTCGCTTATAGGATATGCAGTATGCCAATAAAAATTCGTTAAGAGCAACGTAATAAATGTAACACGATTGTTGAATTAAACATTTGTTCATAAACTACTTGATGTGAAACAATAGGTTTCGGAAATAAAATTTAAACAACAACCAATGGTTAAATATGGTAAATCTTCATTCAGATCAACTGTTCAATGTAATGCTTTGGATAACTTGGCTGCATTAAACGCATGAATTTACTTTCCATATCATTCACTGCGAGCATAACGTAATTTTGAAGCTCTAATTTGCAAGCTTTTCCTGATCTTCTTTGCACTTTTCTACCGAATTACTTGAAAATTTGATTGAAAACAATCAAAAACTTGAATTATCAGAAGAATTTCGGCAATTTCAAATAATTATAAATTTAAGTTATATACCCATACAGTTAATCAATTTTACAAATGCGGTTATCAATATTAAAACGCGCAATTCCAAATGCGATAACTTTCCAAAATTTGTTAATCCATTATGTATTCAATCTATATTTGATGTATTGAAGAGGACTGCAGGTACAAAAATAGTTGTGTTAAAGTTGCTATTGTTAGATTTTTCGATTAACTCTTGTCCGGGCTTGTTATTCGAAATATTCGCAGCTGACTCAAACACATTTATTCGTTCCTCGATACGTACAACGGGGCGCTCAAGTGCTGGTTACATCTATTGAGAGCAATAATCTGTCATTGCAGCTGCACCTCTTGAACGAGAAAAGGTAAACGACTTCGAATTCTTTCTTGCAAAGGACATGCTCAATTTCTACATGGTATCGGAATTCCAATTTTAGAATGTACCGCTTGAAGCGATAGGTATTCCACATTTGCGAATTCATTTATATAAATAAATCTTTTGGTTGACTTAAAACCGATACTTAAGACAAAATTAATCTAAAATTGAACGTAAAATGAGTTTACATTTGCCTTCAAGAAATGCATATTGTAGATATCAGCGTCCTGCAATTTTTGTCAATTTTCCAATTATTACTAGTGCATATTATATTTAGGCTTCTATAAACTCTTCGGTGCAGGTTAAAGTAGCAATTTTGACAAAAGCAAATACACTTAAGTTGCTGACAAGTAACTATCAAATCCGTGAAAACACTTGGCTACAAGTGTGTCTAAATCAATAACCTCGTCAGGAATGCGTTATTAACAGAAAATCTGACTTTCGTCATAAATACGTAGTAAGGTTCGTAGATCGGTAACTTCTATATGTTTTATGAGGCAGGACGCAAATGTTCCCGCATACGTAATTTTAGAGGATCTACTGAATACTGCAATGTAGGCTCTTCAATTTGTAGATCATTTTTGAAAACTTTCGTACTTAAAGTACAAACAACTGCTCTATCAAGGCTAAAATCTTTATATTTTGTTCAAGTTGCTTTGACGAGGAAACGACTCTTCTATTTTACAAAAGTACCGTTTCTTTACAGTATGGAAAGTCGAAAACTTTAAAACCGTTGTATACATAGGTACCAATGAAAATTTTGCCTATATAATGAAACGTTGAATAATAAACCGTATGCTTAGCACATCTACTAAAATTGGACGAACAGAGAAGATCTGAGCAGTCCCTGCGACAAAGAACGCTATTCGTGAAGCGTTCCATTTTCCGACGGTTCCATGATTTGGCTGCAATACTACAATTTCTTAATCAGCCTGGCCTAACGAGCGTGGCGCATCCCGGATTGCGGATATACGAAATTGCGTTGGTAGCTTGAATAATCGATAAAGCCCGAACAAGATAAAGCGTAAAATTCTTTTACTTGGATATCACGTAAGTAAGGGGTCTATCAACTTCTGAAATTTTTGAGCAAAATATGATTAGAATTCTTTGAGGAATTAATGGAATATGATTTATCCATTAACTTTTCAATAATTTGTTGAAAAATTTCGCATAAAGAGAGCAACACATTATGTTACTGACAAGCAAAATTGTATATTTTCCGTTACATAACTTATCTTAGCAATCAAAATTAATAAAAATGTTAGTTAACCGTTCTCTTGCTATGATAAGTACAACTGTAAACGTCAATTATATGTAATTTTAAATGTTGGTCTATTATCTTTAATCTTGAAATATACGAATATTTTAAACTCTATTGTCTTAAGAATGATCGATCATTACGGCAAAAACGAATTTTACGTTTCGATTTTCCGTTATAGGGTTCAAATCGTTTTATGAAATTTAGTGCTCAATGAGCAATAGTAATTTCTTTGATTCTAATGACTTTGTATCATCTGCACCTTAATTTCAATCATTTTACGAAATTACTAAATTTGACTAAATTGATTTTGAACAATAATTGTAAAATCTACTTTATTCTTTTCAGTTTAATTTGAACTCAAAAGTTATGTTACAAATAAGTTTCTACACACTTTCCTTCAGAAGTGATAAATATAAATCTAACAGTTTGGTATTAAACTGTGCGTTGTCCTCGATTAGTCGTAGGCAATTTTAGTCACTTAAACAATTTCCTCCTTGAATTCAATATCGATCACGTATAGGAATACAAATAAGTGAATCGTCTGTTCTTTCAATTTTATCAACTGCAGATGTTCAATAAATTTTGGCAATCTTTATCCATTAAAATTCAATTGAATTTGCTAGCGAATTCTGTAGATCACTTTTTCCATTTTCAGTATTTTAGTTTCAAAGTTTTAGTATAAAATATCGTTGAATATAGTATAAATAATAAATCTAGAGTTTTATTATTGTGTTTCATTATATTGAAATTGAGTACAAATATTTCAACTCATTGTTTAGATCACATACGTCGAAGCAATTAGAGGAATGCCGATTTTCCATTGTCAATTTTCAATCTAGTTAATATCAACTTGAAACTAGATTCTTTAGAATTCCAGATATACATTGTCGCTTGAATAATAGTATAAATATAATCAATGTTTTGTATATTTATTGTAATATTGAAATCTTTTTAAATACCTAAACTCAAACGAAATTTTCGAATTTGCGCATACCATAGTAAAGGCAATTAGAACCACGATAATTCACTTGAATGGTCATATATTGAATCCCTACCATATGATTATTAAATTTACATAGCATTTCCACCTAAGTTGGGCAGCAAGTATTGGAAATATAAGAATCATTCATCGATCGCAAATTAATTTAATTCATACATAATTCATATCAGTATTAATTTCATCGCTTAATTTTTCTAAAAATATTATAAATTGCATTAATTTGAATTTTAAATACATATGGAATGATTCGCAAATTTGTCCGGCACATACTTGCTGTGCGCTGAGATGTGAAACATTGAATTTGCATCGATATAGGTTCGAAATATATAATCCGAAAACTGGTCTAGCTGCATCGTTTGGCATAAATAAATCTTGTAGCTACTTCGTTTGCGTTTGATTTAAAAACCCAACATATTTGCAAATTGGCCAATTTCGACCATTTTTTTCTGGAACCAACCAGTTTTTATTTTTATACCAGGCTTGACTCAAATGGGAAACGGCCCCAAATTCGACGTCTTAAACATGTTTAAGACTGGCATGAATAGCCAATTAAAATCAAGGTAACAGTTTTGGGCAAAAATTAATTGATTTTGAGAGGCAATGTCTATTAATGATTTGAAGCAGGGTGATAAGTTCCCTTTAGATTTGTCTTTTAAGAGACAAAACACCAATGCTATATAATGCCCATTTGCATAACCATGTATTGTAAACAGTTGTTTAAAAATTTGGTACAATATTCAAAAGTACCATCCACGTTAATTTTATTGTCTACAGGCATAAACATCGTAAGTTCGTAAGACAGGAAAAATAATTAAATTATTTTGGGTGTCATTAAGCATTAAGAAGTTTTCGTTGTTTCTGTTTCAACGACGATGGAAACTAACGCGGGAAAGAACGTCCACCACTGAGGTCGGTAAAAGGGGGCAGTTCTTTTTTCCTTGCATAATAAATACTTTTTTTAATTAATTGAGCGTCGTGGTGATCAATATCCACTGGTAAAATTTAGTAGCAGTGATGGCGCTTTCAAGAATATCCCATGGTTTTAATGATCTTCAAGAGCCTTTCGTTTGGCAAAACCGGCAACCGCTTGTCGTTTTATTTGTGTACATCTTCTTCGTGATTATGTTGGATTTTCACTAACAATTGTCCTCTGCTCCCCCCTTCCTATGGTGTACATATTTGCCGAACATGTTTTATTGAAACATCGCCATAACCTGCCCATTTGCAATTCAGATTTTAAAACAAAATGTTTTATATATAATTGAGGAACAGGTTGATTAAATTTTTGTGGCTGTATTGTTCCCAATATTTATCGATCACCTTCATGGAATATTTAGTTAATTTCGTCAATAACTTGGATGGTATTTTCAGATGCATCTCACCGTCTGTATCGTAGTTCTTGTGCAACAATAACAGTTGATTTTGTTCTTCAGATCTCAGTACCCATCAATTCGAGCCTACAAGTTTGCAGTCATATTTGTTTAAAGTTTTTACCAAATATCCAGCAAAATATACTACAGAGCAGTCTTCTAAGCTAGCTTCTTCGGTTGCTGAATTTTGACGAAGTCTCATCGGTGTCTGTTGATATAGATGCGTTGTCACTTTGATAGTCCGTGTTAGTAGAGTCGTTTTCACCAAAAGATTAATATCTTCATCGTTTTCACAATTTGATTCTTCAGGAGCTTAATTAACGTAATCAGGTATTCCATTTAAATAAAGCATGATGTTCTCACGGTAGGATTTCTGTTATAACCACCACGTTGTCTATATATAGAAAAGATTTTCCAAAGCATCTTGATTTATTCTACCTGTTAAATATACGGAAGTTCTTCACTTTTTTTGTCTTCGTGTAGCATCTTTATTGCTTTTATAGACTGAATCATTCCAGGAAAGCATGGTGGTATAGAATATTTTGTTTTCCTCCTTGCCCGAAACTTTTTAGTCGGCCATCATTTCTTCACCTTCTGTTAAAGTCGTAACTACTTCAACATTAGCATCGCGTAACGGTCGATTAAATGGATTTTTTTTACAAGGAAATTTGCTATTTAAAGCATCAAATAATCGATTAATATTTTCTAAAAACTTTCAGTATCTCTTGCTTCTTCTGGAAATTTTTTTTTTAATGTATAGCTGTTAGTATAGCAGCACAACACTGTGACTTAATATTTGAGCTGCAAACCAACACTCATTTTGAAAATTGTTAGGTTCTAAATGTCTTTTGCTTAATCGAGTTAAAGCACGAGCCGTTTTACTTTTGCGTCCAATCATATATTTCTTTAATGTAAGACAAGATATGTTTTTGATTGTCTAAAATGAAATTACCGGTTAATAAATTATTTCGTATGCTCTTCAGTAGTGTGGGACATCAAAAAATTTCCCTAATATTTTGTATTTTCATAAATAAAAAAAGGGTGGTCTGTTGTATTAAAAATTTAAAAAAATGGGTTAATGTTCTAAAATTCAAATTTGGGTACGTATTTGGTATTACTGGAAAATACCACCTCCCGATTTGGGAAAAAACAAAAATTTTAGGACGTCATCGGGATTTTGGGAAAGCGGTTCCTACCCTTTAAAATTCCCTTTTGGCCCCTTTTTAAAGCTTTTTTTGTAACGCAACTTTTTTTTTAAGGTTTTTTGTTTTAAATTGTTTTCCTTGGGTAAACACCTTTTATTAAAAAAAAATTTTTAGAAATTGCTTCGGGGTTTTTGGGGAAAGGGGGGTTTTAATTAATTTTTCCCTGTTTAATTTACAACAAATTTTAGGAACGGGGAAAAAAATTTACCCAAAAAGGACCTCAGGAAAATTCTTCACTTTTAGAGGAATCGATCACTTTTTTAAAAAAGGGTTTTGGGAAAATCTGGTTTTTTTCTTTTTTTTTGGGGGGTAAAATTTTCGTTTCTTGGATGTTTTATTTATTTTTAACCATGAAAAATTTTTTTTATAAACACTTTATTACCCCACAAAGAAGAAAGCCAAATACGCTGTAGCCCTACTGTTCTCCCAAAACAACCGAATTTTTAAAAAATGAGATTCGGTTGCTCATCAAAATGTTGAAGAACCTTTGCTTCTAACGTTACATAGAATGCCAAAGTGAAGATTTTCCAAAGTTACCTAGAATAATTGTTGATGAATTAAATCATGGACCAAGCTTTCCTGGGCATTTAAGTCATAAGAATCCCCAGCCGTACCATGTAATTTTAAAGTGAGATTCTTTAACGAGGAAAAATGATGTTTGATCTTCCTAGAAGGGGCAACGTGGATAAACAATTAAAATATCGTAATTAAACCCCAAAACCCCTTGGTAATTAGTCGGATCAAATGCAATAAAGATCAGAAGACAAAGTGAACTTTGTATATAGAAAATGGTGTATCCAACAGCCCTCCCTTTTTTTATGAAAAAAACGTTGATGGTAATTTTTTATGTCCTCCACCCCGAAAAGCATAGCGAAATGAATTTATTAACCCAGTAATTTCATTTAACAACAAATAATCTTGGATCATTGAAGATCTTAACTTTGTGAAAGAACACTATATAAGATTTGGGCTGTCAAAAGTAAAACGATAAGCTCGATGCTTTAACTCGATTAAGCAACAAGACATTTTGAAACCGTAGTATATTTTCATATTAAATTTGTATGGTTCAGTCAAAATTCAAATAGTACCGAGTGTATCGAGATCTGTAGAACAATCAGCTTAAATTAACACGGGTAAAGACCGAATGAATCGAAATCAGATTATGACGAAATTATTAGAAAATCCAAAAATCGATTTTTTGAAATACAGCATTTAAAAAACAACCATGTTCTCATGTAACAAAACCCTTTAAACTCGAATTGCGATGGCAGATGTTAAGATATACATATTAAAAGAACGGGGTAAGAAATGTTTACAAAAATAGTTTAGTGCAAAGGGGCATAAACGAACATATTCCATATACAACCATGACTTTCCGGTGATTCGAAAGTCTATGAAATCAGAATAAAACTGATAATGCTAAGACAATAAAAAGAAACAGTGTTCCATTATATTAAGCCATGGGCGAGAATAAATCGAAGATGAGCTTTTGGAAAAATTTTTTGAATATAGACAACGGGGGGTTATAACAAAAAACACTACAGGAAACATTTAGTGCTTTATTTAAAGGAAAACTTGGATTACGTTAAATTAAGCCATCCTGAAGAACATACATTTAAAACGTATGATAGTATATTAGATCTTTTGGTGAAAAACGACCCCTAACATAACATCGGACTATGGCGAAAATGACAACGCATCTGATATCAAAGCAGATGAGATTCAAACAAAATGATCAGCAACGCGAATGAAGCTAAAGCTTAAGAAGACTGACTCTAAGTAAATTTTGGCTGCGAATGTGGTTATGGCCCAGGTTCCAAATTACAAAATTTTTTGACGTATTTGGGAAAGTAATCGTTTGAATTTGGTTATTCGAGGATGCTTAACACAAAAATAAGTTTAATTCGTTGCTTATTAAGAGTTTTTCTTTCATAGGTGAAATATTTACAAAAGAAGCAAAACTGTATTGGAATAGAAATATCGGTTTTTCATCTGATGGCGATAAATGGTCCTGAAACAATATTATTTTATCTACGCTACAAAATTGCAACCGAAAAATGGAATTTTTTCATAGAATTCATATATGGAGACATTTTACGTGCGACACGGTCCAATTGCACTAAACAAAGATCTTTTTTCTTAAACCAGCATTGAGTTAGTCTGGAAAGCCAGACAAAAGCAACTACTTGACAAGTTTGATACTAGCGTATCTAAGGAAAACATCTACCACAAAACTGACATTAATAGCAATGACAAAATGAATTTTAAAGCCGTTGAACGAATAGCAACCACAGAAGTCCGCCAATTTTCAAAGAAAATGTGCCACAAAGTGATGGAACTATTTTGTACTTGAAAATTGTTCATTCAGTATTGAAAGCTTATCTAAGTAAAGATATAAAAATAGAAGAAAGAATAAATTTGATGTGGTACTGTGTTTTTGTTCGACGCATTTGTCGAAAATGGCTAAAAAGATCCAAATCTTGGTCAACAACAAAAAACTTCTCAATATTAAATTGTTACTTGTGCATCGAAATCAATGCCCACTCATGATAAAATTAGTTTAAAAATATACAGATAAGAACTTTATAAAATGGCAAATTTTACCACTTGGCTGTTTAGTTCACAATCCTGTGAGCAGGTATTCCGTTCAACAAGATCAATGACGTCGACTTTTTCAACCATAGGCAATTTTAGCCTTGAAGATTGAAACATTAGAAAACACAACAAAGGTTTTGAGCACTAAATTTATTTTTCCTCGAGAAAATAATGCAAGACTAGGCATTTCACAAAAAGAAAGGTTGAAAAGTCAAGAATCATTTCCGACAGATTGTGAAACGGAAATTGTTTGTATGCAAGCTTTAGACGATGCTAGAAACGATCTATTTAAGCTTGATATTAATTGTTATGAAAACAGCTGGATTGATGTTAGTGTCTCCAAATACAACATTAATGCACATGAATGATGAACCAGAAGATACTGAGGAAGACGTACAGAACAATACAAACACCTCGACAATCATCACACGGATAAACGAAATCGTGGAAAACCTAGGACACAATTCTTCAGAAGTATATGAGAATGTACCTAAACATTTAGCAAATATTGAATTATCTGGTTTCAATGAAGAACTCAAAATGAAGAATTATGAGTTGCTAAATATAGATGTCCAAATGTAAAATTGTTTATGTAAAGATCAAAGAAAAAATTGTCACATTGCGAAACACATCACTTTGTTGGCTTTTAAACAACAAATGCAACAGGTGTGTGCATTCTCATGTTTTTTCATGAAAATTTCTTCAATTGTCACTTTTAATTTTAGATTAAGTGCGGATCGACTTTTAAGAGTCTCTCTCTTCGATCCTTACTCTTAAAGAGTGTAGTGGAATTATTTTTGAACTAATTTTATCATTGAGTGGGCATTGATTTCGATGCACAAGTAACATTTTAATGTTGAGAAGTTTTTTGTTGTTAACCAAGATTTGGATCTTTTTAATCATTTTCGACAAATGCGTCAAACAAAAACACAGTACCACATCAAATTTATTCTTTCTTCTATTTTTATATCTTTACTTAGATAAGCTTTTTAAGAGTAGGAAGTAATAAAATCAATAGGATGAGATGGTTCGCATAAATAATGAGCAGCGATGAAGGCGCTATGATAAGGCAGATTACCGGATGAAAACTAATCGAGAGTCGTAAACAAGGAGACCCAATCTAAGATGGTATGACCAGGTGTCCGAAGACATTAGAAATGCACACATTTGCTAACAATTGCAGAAATTTGCAAACAATTGCAGAAATTTTCTAACAATTGCAAATCACTTACAAAATTATGTATGTACACCAAATATACTAAGTGGTCAACCCCCCGCGATAATTCTATATTGAGAAACAATAAACTTTTACCACCACGTGCCCGATGCAAAATACGTTGGCAGATTTTAATTGAAATGGTGTATCAATTGAAATGGCTTAAAGTAAGTTTGTAGGTCGGCGGTAAAAATTGGCTCGGTAATAACTATTATGATGCGAAATATAAACCAACCACGGTTTTTAATGGCACCCGACTTGCGGTGAAAAAATTAATGCACAACATCATCGAAGCCAAGATTTTGAAAAGGAAGTACAAAGGCGAAGACGTTTTGGTACCACGGATTCCTTTGATTCCGAACGACATGCCGTTACTTTAAATGCGACTTTAAATGCGTACAATTTCCAGTGCGGCTAGGCATTTCTAATTTTGATTAATAAATCACAAGGGTAGCCGCTAAGTGTGTGTAGCATTTTCTTAAAAATCCATGTTTTTCACATGGCCAGTTGTATGTCGCCTGTTCCCGTGTCGGAATACCAACAAAACTATATATATACGCACCAGAAAATAAAACGAAGAATGTTGTGTATTATAAAGCATTAGAATAATAAACACTATGTTTTTGAATAATTATTTTTTTAATTAATTAGTTATACCAATTCGAATTTAATATTCATAGTTAAAGACAGGACATCGTCTGTCGGGTCAGCTACGGTGCAAAATTCGTTTGTTTAAATGTTGACATTTTAGATTTTTCATTTAACCTTGTCCGCGGCTGCTTATTCGAATATTCACAGCTGACCGAAAACATTTGATCGTTCCCCTATCCGCAACCCGGGACGCGCCATGCTGCTGGTTAGGCACCAGGGACGAGAGCAAAAATCTGAGAAAAAAAATTGCAAGCTCACACCCTGGAACGTGGAAAAATGGTGAACGCTTCACGAATATGCGTGTCATCCTTGCGCAGGGACCATGCTAATCTTCTCTGTATCGTTCCAATTTTAGTAGATGTACCGCCAAAGCGAGTACGGCTTTCTACATTTTGCGGATTCATTTATATAGAAAAATCTTTGGTTGGTACTTAATAAAGATACAAAACAAAAATTAATCTAAAATAATCCGTAAAAAATGAATTTTTTCATTTTTCCTTTCAAGAAATGCGATTGTGGCGGATATCAGCTCCTAGCATTTTTGTCAATTTTATTAATTATTTTTTACACTTAGTGCATTATTATGGGTTTTTAAGCTTCTATATAACTCTTCAGGTGACAGGTTAAAGTAGCAATTTTACCCAAAAGCAAATACATTGAAAAGCTACTGACAAATAACTATCAAATCTGTGAAAAGCATTTAGACACAACGTGTCTCTGCTAATCAATAATCTCGTACAGAAGAATGCGTTATTAACAGATTTGACGGATTTCTCATAAATTTTACGCAGTTAAGGTTCGTATAATTTTTGCGGTACTCTATATTTTGATAAAAGAGGTCAGGGACGGTCATTGGCCTAATTGTTAGAACGATCTACCGCTAATACTGCTAATGTAAGGCACCCTTCAAATCCGGGTAGAGCTCATTTACAATGCCGTATCCGTACTTCGGAAGGCACGTAAAGACGGTGGTCCTCTCTCAAAGTGCTGGTAACATCTTTGAGGTATTAATTGCTAGTGTGCCTTCTTGAGGGAACGGGTAAACGACTTCGGTTCTATTCTTACATAAGGATGTCCGCTTCTTTACAAGGTATCGGACAACGTCGCAAAACGTTTAAAACCGATTGTATATATTGTGATGTAAATTTTTAGTTTTGTAAATTTGGAAGGTTTGTAATATGTGCGATAGTGTGGGAGACACTGCCAAGTTTTTGGATGAAAATTTTTGTTTGATAAATTGGTAGTATTGTTTGATAGACGGTCAAGTGGTGGACAGTGATTATTTGAAAAGAGAAAATTTTGTTATCGAATTTAATTTTTGGATATAATAAAGAGGTCGAAAAGAAAAAAATATTGAAAACTTTACTTGACCGCTGAGTTAGCTTGGGTGAATGACTGTAGTGGACTAGAGGGTGGAAAATTACAGGACAATATAGGTACCAACTGAAAATTTTGTCTATATAAATGAAACCGTCCGTAAATAAAACCGTACTCGCTTCGGCGGTACATCTACTAAAATTGGAACAATACAGAGAAGATTAGCATGGTCCCTGGGCAAGGATGACACGCATATTCGTGAAGCGATCACCTCTTTTCTACGTTTTAGGATGTGAGCTGGCAATACTACATTTCTTGATCACGTCGTGGTGCCTAACCAGCAGAGTGGCGCGTCCCCGGGTTGCGGATAGGGGAACGACCAATTGCGTTTGGTCAGCTGTAAATAATCGAATAAACAGCCGTGGACAAGGATAAAGGAAAATCTAAAAATTAGTTTTGATATAACCGAATTTTTAAATTTTAAGAACAATTAAATTCAAAACAATTGTAATCGATTAGCTTCATGTCCAGGAACAATTCTTACGTAGTCAAAATTATACATTAACTTATCTAAATAATGAACCAATGTAATAAATAATTAATATTATAAAACAGTTCAATCAAACCAATAATTCATTTATTACGCATTATTCTACAACAGCAAAAATAATTCAACAAATATTTTAACGGTTATTCAGTTCTTTCGTAGTTGTAAGGTATACCTTCTAAATAATCCATAAGATTTTTATTTTATGCTCACTCTCTCTACGTAAAATCCTTCTGTCCGTATCTCGATATTTATTTAACTTGATTTGAAATTCCAAACGGTCTAATGATCTATTCTAACTTCTACTTGAATTTAGCCATGGCCATGAGGAGCAGCTTCTGCATAATTATTCGTGCGATTTTGTTGGTTGAACACCGCCTATAATAATTATATAGTTTACACTTCCGGCGGAAATATTTCAGAGCATCTACCGTTTCCACGATGGTAAAATAACTACAAGGTAGGATAATATCTTACGTCGGCATAAAACCGACTTACTCTTGTGCACAGTTTTCTGAAGAACGTCGACAAGAAATTTACGACAGCTTCTGGAACCTGTCGTCATGGCAAGAGAGAAAAGTGTACGTGGCCGGTCAAATTGATGCCAAAGACGTCAAAGAAAGAAAATCCGATCCAAGTAACTCTCGACGATCTGCTTCATTATTTTATCATTTTGACTTGGATAGCACTCAAACTCGTGTTAAAGTATGCAAAAAGTTTTTCCTCAACACATTGTGTATCGGTGAGTAGTCAGCAAGAAGTTGGGCCACTGAAATGAAGCAGAAATCAAATGTTGACACATCGACTGTGAATACTGTGCATCCTATTAGGAATAAATTCTTCAAGAACAAAGAATTGGTATGAGAATTTCTAGCAGCTCTACCAAAATTAGAATCTCATTACTGCCGAAAAAACACCAAAAATTGTACCTTGAACAGCAATGGCAATCTCTAGCTCACCTTTACGGTGAGTACAAAATTATTGTTCGGAAAAATCCAAAGATCTGGTTAGTCGTCAGATTTTCAACCAGGTTTTTTAAAAACGAAAGTATTGGCCTCTTTTCCCTAAAAAGATGCCTGTGATATCTGTTTCTCCTATAAAGCCGGAAAATCTTGAAGAAAAGTTTATCAAACAAATTTAAAAAAAAAGACGAAGCCAGGCAGCAAAAGACTACGACAAAGCACTGACTACTGATGACATTGCTGTATTTACAATGGACTTACAAGCAGTTCTGTTAGCACCAAAACTTAACGCTTCAGCGCTGTACTATAGACCAAAATTGAAAATTCATAATTTTACAATATTTGATCTAAAGACAACCGATGCTTTTTTATTTATGGAATGAAAGTGAGGGAGGTCTTAATGTTGACGAATTTGCAACAATAATCTACAACTTTGTAAAATCAATGCCCCAGGTAAAAAAAAATAATTTTATATAGCGATGGCTGTACTTACCAAAATAGAAATGCAATCGTGGCCAATGCTCTTTTACTCGCGTCGGTGATTACTGGTGTAATTATCACTCAAAAAGATCTGGAGAAGAGTCACACTCCCATTTTTAGTGTGACTCATGCATTCAACAATAGAGCAAAAACTTCGAAACCGACAGATTTACGCACCATCTGGTTATTATGAAGTTTGCAAAACGGCAAGAATAACTCCAAAGCCGTTTGAAGTAAACGTGTTAGACCACACTTTCTTTAAGAAATTTAATTTATTGAAAGCTATCACTTCTTTGAGACCTGGCAACGCAACTGGAGACCCAACAGTTACCAACATTAGGGTAATCCAATACCATCCTGAGGGAAAGTTCAAGTGAAATTGTTTAATCATTCAGCGTGTTATGAAGAGCTACCTCGTAGAATTCAAAAACTCAAAACGAAGAACCGCCACCATTATTACAATCAACGCTTGAAAATCAAAACACAAAATTTAAACATCTGCAGGAACTAAAGTCGGTAATTCCGAAAGATTTTCATCCATTTTATGACTCCTTGCCGTATTAAATATATCGTCGGTGTCTAGTGAAAACCTCGTAAGTCCTAAAAGTAACATTTTACAGGAGACTAAAAACTTTCTAATTTCACTAGTACCCTGGCGAATGACTTTTTTAATTTGGCTTTTTCATGACCAATACACTTAATGGGATTAAATTTTTTGGAAAAATTACCATCCAACTTTGTATATAAGACTTACGAGGTTTTCAGTAGCGGTATCAGTAGAGATACGAGTTTTTCATTCATTCATAGTAAGAGATATAATTAATGAAAATAGAAAAATTATTGAAATTTTATTAAGAAAAGAATATATTTTCAAAATTAATTTAATAATATAATATATTTAATACGGCAAGGAGTCATAAAATGGATGAACTGCTTGTAAGTCCATTGTAAATACAGCAATGTCATCAGTAGTCAGTGCTTTGTCGTAGTCTTTTTGCTGCCTGGCTTCGTCTTTTCTTTTAAATGTGTTTGATAATCTTTTCTTCAAGATTTCCGGCTTTATAGAAACAACACATCGTTTTTCACAGGCATCCTTTTAGGAGAAAAGAGGCCAATACTTTCGTCTTTAAAAAACCCGGTTGAAAATCTGACGACTAACCAGATCTTTGGATTTTTCCCAACAATAATTTTGTAATCACCGTAAAGGTGAGCTAGAGATTGCCACTGCTGTTCAAGGTACAATTTTTTGGTGCTTTTTTGGCAGTAATGAGATTCTAATTTTGGTAGAGCTGCTAGAAATTCTTGTACCGATTCTTTGTTCTTGAAGAATTTATTCCTAATAGGATGCACAGTATCCACAGTCGATGTGTCAACATTTGATTTCTGCTTCATTTCAGTGACCCAACTTCTTGCTGACCACTCACCGATACACAATGTGTTGAGGAAAAACTTTTTGCATACTTTAACACGAGTTTGAGTGCTATCCAAGTCAAAATGATAAAATAATTAAGCAGATCGTCGAGAGTTACTTGGATCGGATTTTCTTTTTTTGACGTTTTTGGCATCAATTTGACCGGCTACGTACACTTTCCTCTCTTGCCATGACGACAGGTTCCAGAAGCTGTCGTAAATTTTTTGTAAACGTTCTTCAGAAAACGGTGCACAAGGGTAAGTCGGTTTTATGCCTTGACTCGATTTACATTGACAAGAAGGTTTCAATTCTCTTGATTTTCTTTTTGGCTCGATATTGAACTGCTTCCTGCCTAAATACGCTTTTCCATCCAATCTTCTTTTCTTGTTGACTTGAGCAACATTAATTTTTCTTATACCAGGTTGTCGTTTCCTGATGTTAATATTTATAGATTGAGAGTCTAAGTTCACGACTGCACAGTCCTGCGTGTCGATAGAATCGGATGCATTGGTAGAGTCATGATTGCAAAGATTATCACCATCTGGCAGAAAGCTAGGATCATCAATGGAGTCCGAAGAAATGTCCTGTGAATTTTCAGCATTTCCTTCAAGTTTATCAGAAAGATTATCTGTTAGTACATCATTATCTGGTAGTATATCAGATAACACAGCATCTACTTCAGCCGACAGTATTAGAGCAGGGCTTTCAATTGTTTCTAAACATTGATCAATTATATTAGATAATGTCAATTATATGATTTAATGTTACTTACGTGAGCTTCGCGGAGTTTGCTCGTAGGATAATTCCATAATCTTTTTCGTGCGACTGGATGCCTTTTCAAGTTATTCAATTTTAGCTTAAAAGTTCTACAAATTTTAAAATTTAATATTTTATTATTAACTTAGAAGTTCAAAATATAAATAAATAATATAATAATAAGGTAAATAAAATATAAAATATAAAAGCAATAAAAGTTTAAAAAAAATAAGAAAATTTACTTACCAATCAATTTACATACTATAATATCAAAATTTTATGTCCTTTTGGAATACTAACGTAAAAACTACGTCAGGAGTATTTTTTTATAGGTAAGACATTTACCTATTGTAGATAAATATTAATAAATAATTACCGTTCAAGTTGTTGTTATACACAGTCATTAGACTTACGAGTTTTTCATTTCAGTGTAAAATATACGAAGTTTTCATTTTATCAAATAAAAATATTAAGGGATTTATTTTTTAATGGTTTTAAAGCATAATCTTTTGAGTAACAAGGTTTTAAATTATATTTTCAAATAAAAATTTTTTTTCAAATTTGGACTTACGAGGTTTTCACTAGACACCGACGATTAGTTACTATGAATGAATGAAAAACACGTGTCTTTACTGATACCGCTACTGAAAACCTCGTAAGTCTTATATACAAAGTTGGATGGTAATTTTTTCAAAAAATTTAATCTCATTATGTGTATTGGTCACGAAAAAGGCCAAATTAAAAAAAAAGTCATTCGCCAGGGTACTAGTGAAATTAGAAAGTTTTTTTAGTCTCCTGTAAAATGTTACTTTTAGGACTTACGAGGTTTTCATTAGACACCGACGATATGCCTCCCGTTCTGCGCATATTAAGAAGGGGATGTCTACGTTATTTGTGAGTAAATAAAGTATACTCGCATTGCAATCTAACTAGTTTTGCAATAATTTGAATTTTTTTTTGTATTTCGACTTGTTCTTTAAATTTAGTTTATAATTCTTATTATAATTAATAATATTCGCGGTGTTTGATTGCAAATCCGACAACTGTCTTAAACGACTTCTATGGACTCATAGACCATGGGAAAAATGCTAACTCAAAACTTTTTTTTTACTCGATTACAATACTTTCCTTTACTACGTAAATGGGAAAGTAATAATTTAAAAATGCTAAATATCGGATTCGATAATGAATCTTGACACCTTTTTATAAAAAAGGCTGGAATACCGTCAGGGCCTGAACTCAAACTATCAGGTAAACTGATGATGGTCTCAATAACATCTTCGAGTGTTATGTTTAACAAATTATAATTAATTTGATCCGTTGCATAATGACAATAATTCTTAGCTATATCATCACAATAAACCGAAGAAAATTGCCTAGCAAATAAATCAACAGTATCTTGACCAGAATTGCTAACTTCATCCCCAGGAACATAGAGACAGGATACCCATTAACTTTCTTACAATTGTCAACGTATCGCCAAAATGCTTGAGGATTAGCAGCAATATCATCCTCAGTTTTAATATGTAGTTACGATGCAGTAATACATTAAGCTTTTTAGCTTCATCGCGAAGTTCACAAAATCGCTGGTAATCATATAAACTACGAGATTGTTTAAATATCCTGTGCATATACTTTTTATTGATAATTAAGGAAATTAATTCTTTGGAAAACCATACGGGATAACTAGTGATTTTTACTCTCTTGCGTGGAATTAAAGTATCTATTGCACACCATAACACTTTATAAAATTGTTCAACGACATTGTCAATGTCATCCAAATTCAATAAGTCAGACCAATTAATTCCTAAGAAATAGTTATTAATGGCACTAAAATCAGCCGATTTGTAATCATAGATAATAAGATTATCACCTGCTAGGTTTGAATGAGAGATGCTGCTGGTCGGAATACATACTGAATAAGCGTTATGATGAACCGACGTATTGGATAATAGGTCATTCGAAATATGTACAGAAAAGTTGTCGACATTGGTTAATACAAGATCAAGAAACACTCCCCTATTATTAGGTATTGAATTACGTTGCACAAGATTATGTAACGACATGCATTCGTTGATCGATTGACTTTTCAAGCATGAATTGACGCTATTAATCATTACAGCACCATCGATAGCCCATTTTGCATTAGGGAGGTTAAAATCGCCACAAATGACAAACTTAGATCGAGGAAATCGATCACCAATATCTTCAACAATGCAACAAAATTCATCATAGGCATTGACATTACAATCCGGTGGTAGATAAACTGCACCAATAACTATGTTATCAATTTCAATAAAAACATTTTCTACGTTATTTGCTGTGGTTATAGATACACACTTGTTCAAGCTTTTTCTTACTGCAACTAATACTCCGCCACCTCTTGTTTTGTGGCTTGAATTAGCAGAGCGATCACAACGAAAGATATTGTAGTTATAAAAATTTAGTTCGCTAGAAGCAACACCATTATCTAGAAATGTTTCAATAAATATAATTATGTCAAACAAACAGCAATTGACATTATTGCTAATGTCCTCCAATTTCGTTTTAATACCACCGCAATTTTGAAAGTAAACGTTTAGAGCCTTCTCATCATGTTGTAGTGTTTTAGAAACACTAATTTTCCTGTTCGCTGTAGAATTATTAATTATTTTCGACAAAGCAACCTCCTTTTGGTCCACGAAAAAAGTGAAAACGGCGTATCGTAACACCTTTGGGTCAGAAATCGGGTTTAGAGAATTTAACAACTATAAAGTTTATACCTCTATTTCACATTTTGATATTATACTATAGGTATTTATAATTAAAATTTATATTATGGAAGTAATAAATATATTAAATTATAAATATTTGTATACTATTATTAATTAGAAACAAATGTTTTATACAGAGGGTTGTAATTTTGCGTGACGTATTTTATGGACGGTCCCTAGTGAATGAACGTTGTGGATCTATATTTTCGCACAGTACAAAGGAAATGATTCGGATTAATAGTAATGAGTGAATGATATATGAAAAGTACTTTCCACACAGGAAGCTTAATCATGATAGTGTCGATAAATTGTAACTGTCTCCCCCCGTTTACAGACATACAGCTCCAAATCATATAATTTCAACATTTTAAGACATATGTATGTTCTGTTCATTCTTTTAAAAATTTAACTTTATTATTATTTATTTATCATAAAAAACTAAATTTATCAGCAAAATTAATCCATATTTTAATTATAAGACATACCACCAAGGTATTCAATTATATTGTTACGATCGTAACTAGTAACCTTATTCAATATTCTTTGATCAGCTTGCAATAACGCTCCTTTTGTTGCGATTGGTGACCAGCAACGTGTTCTTCATAATCAACATCGTATCCTTTTGAATTGATTTCAATTTGTTAATGAGTTCCACAAACTAGGATGAGAAATTCCAGTACAAAACCTAATTGTATTTTCGATGCATGCTTGCAAAATTATTAGTCCTATCACCTCCATTTAAAGTTCGTTGATATACGGACCAAATGTCACAGAGAAATGTGATATAGCTCGTGTCTCATTGTTTCCTAGACGTCCTATATACGTGTTAGTGAACCATTCCAAAATTGGTTCTAGCTCTTCTGGCAAATGGTTTTCTAAATGTGTTATAGCGTGTATAATGTCGTCTTGAGGTACAAATGCTATAGATGTTATCATTTTTGCTTGTAATTGAAAAGTAGCATCACTATTGTATCTTGCTAAAAGTTGTACGGTTGCCAAGTTGTTCCAAAGGTTTTTTCACTAAATGAAATAAACAGCCATTGATGATTACTTCCGGAAACACCGTACGGATAGCTTGATGGATGGCAAGTTTGAAATTTATATATAACACATAGCTATAACACATTTAGAAAATCATTTGCCAGAAGAGCTAGAACCAATATTTGAATGGTTCACTAACACGTATATAGGACGTCTAAGAAACAATGGGACACGAGTTATAGCAACATTTCCCTGTGACATTTGGTCCGTATATCAACAAACTTTAAATGGAGGTGATAGGACTAATAATTTTGCGGAAGCATGCCATCGCAAAATACAATTAGGTTTTGGTACTAGAATTTCTCATACAAGTTAGTGGAACTTCATTAACAAATTGAAATCAATTCAAAAAGGCTATGATGTTGAATATGAAAGACACGTTACTGGTCACCAAGTCGCAACAAAAAGGAGGGGTTATCTGCAAGCTGATCAAAGAATATTGAATAAGGTTACTAGTTACGATCGTAACAATGTAATTGAATACCTTCGTGGTATATCTTATACTATGTATTCAAGTTATATTTGATGTGTTGAAGAGGAGCTGCTACGGTGCAAAATTCGTTTGTTTAAATTTTGCTATTTTAGATTTTTCGATTAACCTTGTCCGCGACTGCTTATTCAAATATTCACAGCTCACCAAACACATTTAGTCGTTCCCTATCCGCAACCCAGAGACGCGCCACGCTGCTGGTTAGGCACCAGGAATGAGAGCAAAAACCTGCGATTGCAAGTTCACGCCCTGGAACGTGGAAAAATGGTGAACGCTTCACGAATGTGCGTGTCATCCTTGCGCAAGGACCATGCTAATCTTCTCTGTACCGTTCCAATTTTAGTAGATGTATCGCCGAAGCGAGTACGGCTTTCTACATTTACGGTTTCATTTATATAGAAAATTCTTTCGGTTGGTACTTAATAAAGATACAAAACAAAAATTAATGTAAAATAATCCGGAAAAAATAAATTTTATCATTTTTGTTTCCAAGAAATGCTATTGTGGTGGATATCAGCTCTCTGCAATTTTTGTTAATTTTATTAATAATTTTTTACTTTTTGTGCATTATTGTTGGTTTTTTAAGCTTCTATACACCTCTTTGAGTGACAGGTTAAAGTAGCAATTCTACCCAAAAGCAAATACATTGGAAAGCTACTGACAAATATTACTAACTTCAAATCAGTGAAAAGCACTTAGATCTTGTGGTCTCAACAAATCAATAACCTCATACACAAGGTAGGGCACTCTAGTATCATAGAAATTAAGCATCATTAGATTGAGCTATTAACAGATCTGACGGTATTCTCGTAAAGTTTTTGTCCTCACTTAAAGTTCGTATACTTTTTGCGCTACTCTGTATTTTTATAAAGTAGGTACCAACTGAAAAGGCTCATCATTGCAGCCTTGAGTTGCCTGTGGAAGCGTTCGACCATACCATTAGCTTGTGAATAATATGAGGTGGTTCTTGTATGAATATAAATAAATGGAATTCGGATGTTGCTTCTTAATGAGAAATTTGTGACGCAGGGGTCAATTTATTTGAACCCGAGAATAGGTGTCGAAATTGTCTAGGGGTACACTTTTCAGGTTTCTGTTTGAATGCATACACTAGTGGTTTGTGATCGGTAAAAAGAATAAACTGTCGACATTCCAATGAATGTTAGAAATATTTGATGCCTGAGTATTTTGTTTGTGCGGTGCTAAATTTCTTTGCAAAAAGCCTAGTGGTTGCCATTTGTCGTTTATTCTCTGCTGCAAAACACCACCCATTGCATCATTTGATAGATCAACCATTATCGATAAAAGAGCTTCAGCCACTGGATGAGCTAATAGAGTTGCCTTGGTTAATGAATCTTTTACCTTGATGAAAACGGTTTTAGAATCTTCGGACCAATCCAGATTGTCATTATTTGATTTCTTTCCTATAAGGAACTTGTTGAGTGGGGTTTGAATTGATGCTGCGTTGGGTACGAAACGCCGGTAAAATTGACCATTCCCAAGAAACTTCGCAGTTGCTTTCACGGTTGTGAGTGTTTCGTAGGATACAATTGCTTCGACTCTGTCTAGTAACGGTTTTGTTCTATCGTTGTTGATTAAATGTTCTAGAAAAGTAACTTTGTCTTTGCACAAAACCCATTTCGCTGGATTGATGGTAATGCCATATTTCTGTAATTATTCAAAGATATAGATTAGTGTAATTTTACTATATTTTTATTTTAATTCCTCTAAAAAGTAAAATATTTTATAATTATTTGCTCATGAAGTAAACTTCTACTGAACAACATCGCATGCGCATAACAATAATAACTTCGGGCATCATCGGTAAAATTTGTCGCTGATTTGAGTTGCTGTTTTCATGCAGGTTTTTAAGCTCTTTATGTTCTTTTATTGTCACTACTGCAGCTTCATCTGCATATTAAAATTAATTTGTTATTTGTGCTTGACCGTTACCCTACAGTAATAATTTTTTTCGATTCTTTCTGATTTTGTATATTTTTACTTTTCCAACGACTTTCTTCCTCGTTTCTCTCATTTTCTGTAGATGTAGTATTAGAAGTGAATGCAAGTGCAGTTTTAGGTATCTGTGAATGAATTTCTAATGTGGTTTCTTTTACGACAGAGTCAAATCCAGGTATTAGATATTATATTCAATCTTCCATGCTTCGAAAGGTATATAAAGCCGGTGGTCCTCTCACAAGGTGCTTGCAACATCTTGGAGATATTCAATGCTAGATACCCTCTTGAAAAACAGGAAATCGGAAGACGTAGAACGTCAAAACCGATCTATAGATAGGCAGATATTCATTCTTCCGCTTAACAAAACCCTGTTGATCAGTGAATTGGGTTTTGTAAGAATCATCGTTTAAATTAGCATTTATCTCTCTTTAATTTTTAAGAATCTTTGATTCCTCGTGACGATACCTTATATATCGTCATGTGAATGCAAACTAGCCTGACTTATCTTTACAATATTTTACAGGAGTGCACTTAAAAGGTTTAAGATTCTTTAATCCCAGATAGCACGTTAGGTTTTGACAAGATTGTCACAAACTTGACAAGCTTGTGACAACCTTACATGTTTCTTAAGGATCATACTGTTCTATGAAGATTTCTTACATTTTTATTGGGATTTTGGACTTGGAATTTTTCTGTATTGTAAAGAACATAACATACTATAATTTTCTGTAATAAAATAAAAATCAAGAATTTTGGACTTAGGTTCTTTCTGCATTCACATGAAGATATGATCGAATAGATGATTTAATTGTCTAGTCTCTTTTTTAGCTCGACTTTTATTTGCATTAGCTAAATTCGAAACTTAATTTGAGTTTCAAGGTGCAGAACATGACTGTCCTGAATTATTTGAGCATATTCCTTCATCTTCTTTTTCTGACCGCTACATATCTTGTTAATTGTTTCAAAATTTTCTTCAACTCTTAAATATGTTTTTCTGTTCTTTCTTCTTCTTTTTGTTTTGGATTTGTACTAGTTTCGGCATTTTTAAAATCTTCTTGGGTGAGATCTAAATTTGGATCAAAATCTGCGTCCAAACCATCTTTCCCATGAGGCATTCTTCTTTTGCCTCTAAATTGGCGGAATCTTTTTTTTTGGCATGTAAAGTAAAACAACAAATAATATTTTCAGGAGTTTTATGGAAGCCTTATTATTTTACTTCAGACTTTTCATTGTTGTTCTATCTTCACGTTGTGAAGAATTCTAAATGACATCTATAATTTGCTAATATCCATCTGGTAATTCCATTCTTCATATATTTTCGTACCTGAAAGTTGCAAAAATTAATTTTAAGTTTTACTTATTTTAGCTTACCCCAAGCATGCTCTTGTTATTGCATCTTTACAAAATTTTTATCCACTTTACACATTTTACAATCGATGAAAAGTTCAGAAATTTTTTTTTACAGAACTTCGTTTAATTTTATACCACAAAAATGTTATTGGTCGCAGATTATATAATCTTTTTAAAAGTTCCATTTCTTTCATTAAATTCAGAACACAATTCGTTTCTTTTAAATTATTAGAAGAACTTTCTTCGTATCTTTTTGGTAGGTAAGTTACTAGTTTCGCATTGAGAATTTATTATTCGTTTGTCAACATTCTCGTTAGAATTCTAAATTTTTCGAGTTTTTTCTCGACCAAGTACTTTTTAATTTCATCTGCAGATATTAAGTCTAAAAGTGTATTTCTTGCAAATGCTCGAATGTTATTAATATTATCCTTCTTTTTAAATGTTTAAAATTTTAGCGTGAAAATGTAATTCGTAATTATAGTATCCCGGTAAATAATAATAAATAATAATAACAGAAGACATAAAAATAGTTAAGAATTTAATATACCAAGAAATTGTAAAAATGTAAATATTACATTTATCAATAAATATTTTTCTGTAAAAAGTAACTAAGCAAATAATCTTGGTAAATTCATATATCACTGCTTTTTTTATTATTTTTGTCAACAATGTTTACAATGCTAATATAATATAAATTAAAACAAACAAGAAAAGTTAATAGATAAGCATTACTCGACAATAACTTTTATACATTTGCAAAAATCAAGTGATACCAAAATGTGTACTACAGAGAATACTCATACAACAAATTATGTAATACAAGATGACGTTCGTGAAATGTTAAGTTCTATTGCTGAAAAAAATGGCTTTAAAAAATTTTATTTCGATATAAGCGAAGGTACTTCAAAAAGGGGACGGTTATACCGGCTCAGCTAAAAATGTTAAAATATGTAATTCAAATAATCGGGACCAAATTTTAAGTTTACATGTTAAAAGCGCTTCGATGGACCAAGGCACACGAAAAATGTTACCCGTTGCAGAAATGTTCAGTACCGAAATTTATATGTATAAAACAATATTTCCAAGCTTTAAAGATTTGGAGATACGTCAAGGGTAACTCCGTCAACTTTTATGCCAAATTTTTTTGGGTCGATACTAACCGATAAAAACGAAGTATTAATTTTGGAAGATTTAAAAGAAATTGGTTACAGTATGCATGATTGTAGCAAACCATTGAATAGTAATCACATTCGTTTGGTAATCACGGAATACGCCAAATATCATAGTTTATCATTTGCCTTACGTGATCACAAACCTGAAGTGTTTGAAAGCGTACAATCAAAATTGTGTAATTCCTTTTCAAAACTTATAAGCGATGTTACAGACGCATCAATAAAGAATTGCACTAATCTTTTAAACCATCTTAATGAAACTGATAGCAAAAGGTTAAGCAATTTTCTACAAAATGTTGAATGTGAAATAAAGACATTATTGAATTCTCCCATCGATGAGTATTCAGTTATAGTGCATGGGGATTGTTGGATGAATAATTTCTTATTTCAATATCCAGTACGTACCCACGAAATATTTACTACATAATAGTAAAAGTTTATTTTTTTAATTTTAGGAAGGAAGTTGCAATCCCACTGATATTTGCATAATTGATTATCAATTATCACGTTTAGCACCTCCCATGATGGATTTTGCACATTTCTTCTTTGCTTGTAGCTCTGAAGAAGAAATTAATCAATGCAAGGATTATTTGAAATTATATTATCAAGTTTTATCTACTCATTTAGAAAAGTTGGGATGTGATCCAAATAAGTTATATCCTTATTCAGTATTTATGAAACAGTGGAATAAATTTGCGAAATTTGCTATAATAGTGACTCCCGTTATGCTTTTAGTTATGTTGCGTACAGAGAATGTCATAGATTTAGAGGAATCGGCCAAAACGTGTTTAACACTTGGAGATGTGTTTAATCGTGATACGAAAGATGATGAAGAATATAATAGAAGATTAAAAATTGTTATTTCCTATTTTCTTGAAAACGATCTTCTGTAAGATTAAAGTTGGTAACAATCAGAAACAATAAATTGCCTTTATCAACACTTCCAAGTACATAGTTGTGGTTTTGAAGATTTGGTAACTAAACCGATTTACAGTTTAAAAACACATATTATTATTGTGTATTGATTAGATTGATTACTATTTAATAAAATTTGTCCTACTTCACTTGGACTATGTAGTCTACTTATTGGACACAGTTTTAACTATTGTAATTAAACCTTTTATGTAAGTTCAAAATAATTTTCACTTTATTTTATAAAAATGAGGAATACTGAGTGAAGGTAAAGTACGAGTAAACCTCTAATTGACTCAATAACTTTTGAAAGTATTGAATTTAAGACATGATTATTACCTTGAAGAACCTCATCTTATTAATTACTATTTAAATTCAAATGATTATTTGTTTATACATATTCAACACTTGATCAGTTTATTGTTGTAACCCTCAAAATTTTGAAAATTTCCTTGTACATACTATTTCTGGGTTCCAAATGTCATAACT
Source organism: Lycocerus yunnanus (assembly GCA_036346125.1). Classification (NCBI taxonomy): domain Eukaryota; kingdom Metazoa; phylum Arthropoda; class Insecta; order Coleoptera; family Cantharidae; genus Lycocerus; species Lycocerus yunnanus. The sequence continues at coordinate 166,068 of JARFIX010000278.1, forward strand.
CACTCAGAAATATGCATAACTCAGATTTCAAAATTCTGAGAGTTATCCCAATTGACCGGTCACACCACCGGATGTAATTTAATAAGAAATATTTATGAAGGAATATTAAAATAATAAATTTTGAAATATTACAAATTATAAGACCTAAAACAAGCAGAAGAAGAAGAAATTATAATGAAATTTTAATGAAATTTGATAATTAGTGAATTAAACTTTTCTAAACTTACTTATTATTCCATTATATATGTATACACGCACATTTCATGTTTTCTGGCAATCGTCAGATGCATCCGAATGATAATTGAATAAAAATTTAAATAATTTTGGAAAATGTATTTATTGAGGTGCTATTATTTTATATTTGACGTTTTACAAAACTATGTTTTATTTTTACCTACTCACTTGACAAATAATTAGTATATTACAGTACTAGTGAAGAAAGCACGTGTTTCGCTCACGCATGGGCCAGTTTACACACGAGGCGCTAGCCGAGGTGGAATGGCTCATAAGTGAGTGAATTCGTTTCTTCACGAGTGCTGTATAGCGTTTTGTTTGATCCTGCGATTGAAACGTTACTAAAATTTATTAAATTTTATTAATAAAAATTATTCATTTAATATAAATATGTAAATCAAGGTACATAGATAGTATATATTGCGTTGCTATGGTTTGTGTAAACAAAAATAAAACATTCGGAAATTACTTAATTTGTAAAAGTTAAAATCGTTTTAATGTTTGAAAATATGAAGCAAGAAGACGATATTGTTATGTAGATTTTACATCGTAATTTGTTTATTTTCCTAGTTTTCCTAGTTTCAGCGAAAAAAGAACGGGCAACATTTTCATGCAGCGAGTGGGCGAAAGTAAATTACACTCACTACTTTCGCCCACTCGTTGTCATAGAAATAATTTGTGTGAGCAAAACAAATACTTTCAAGCAGCGTAACTAAGCAAGAAACAACATGTTTCTATGGCAGGATTAAACAAATGTTTTTAAATCAATTATTGTAAACCAATAGTTTATTTTTAAGAAAGAAAAATAACTTTTAATTCCATTGCTCATGGTTATGGACAGAATGGAACATGTAGGTAACTTCTATGTTTTCTCAAAAATTTCTTTGAACAAATGTAAAATGATAGAATTTTTGACTCTAAAGTAAATTCTATAAAATTAGTTAAAACGTGTAATAAAGTAAAATTGTGTGAAATTATATAATATAATAAATGTTTATTAACTTGAGAAATTATATTACAAGTATAAAATTTTCAAAAATTATATGAAATTTTAATTAAATTTGATAATTAGTTAATTAAACTTTTTCAAACTTAATTATTAGTGACTGATACGGGTGGTCACCCTGTAGTATGTGTACACGCATATTTCATGCGGGCATGACATTGATTTTGTTTGTTTCACAGTATTTTTTTAATTGATCCAGTACTTTCTGTTCTAAAATTTTCTCATACATGGTCACTATACTTATAAATCGGATCTTGATAGGCTGAGGTGCAAGGTAAACAGACGCTATTTAAATATAGAAAAATGCAAGCATATTCTGGCGTACTAAGTACCTATTCGATAGATGGTTTTTCGTTGGCGTCGGTTTCAAGCAGTTAGGATTTGGATATCACGATGAAGACCAAATTATTTTTCACTGAATATTAGCAGATGTTTGCAACGGTGCACTGAAAGTCGTTGACTTTATAAAGAGAAAAACAAGCAAATCATACACTAAAATGCTTGTATATTTAATTTGATAGGTCCAGTCTAGACTATACTTCTTGCGTCTGGTTTCCGTATTACCAATCTGATATCAATAGATTAGAAAGGGTACAGAAGAAATTTCTTAGATACCTTGCCGTCGAGTTGGGTATTTCGCAGCGCGATATCGGCTATGAGTGCTTATTGCAAAGGCTCAGTCTTACCCACGGACCACTTAACCCCTTCGGTACTGATTTTAATCTTTTTAAATATACAGTCTTATATGGTAAAATTATAATGTTGAGTACATAAGGACATTTTTAAATTTTTTCTACTGCCCGTTTGTTCAAAAAATCTCCGGAACGTATATATCTCTCTAGGATGTTTCCCAGGACAATAGAAAAGAAAACTACTTTTTAATCTTTTATTCAACTGAAAACAAACTACTTATGGTAATTCAAAACAATTTTTGCACAGAGCAACATCGCAGGATACGCAAACAGATTTAGTTCTCTTCTCAATTTTCTTTTTGGCGCAATAGTAACATTTACGTCGGTTTTCACTTCTGTTGGCAAGTGATCGCCAACATTAAACATTGCTTTTATCCTCTGCCAGTCGCTCACTGAGATCCGTCGCGTCAACTTCCAAACTTTTCGAGTTAGGGCTACTTGGGGATGTTTTAGTAAGTAAAGCGCTTGTCAAAACCGCTCAGAGCGCCCGAAGCGACCCGGGGTCCCGTAGGCTGCGGAGAGTAGGTTCTGACAGCGCAACCACATCAAGAGTCGATTTTACACAAAGGTGATTTTTTCCGAAATTTGTTGTCCGATCACAAATTTAATTTTTTATTATCTAATTACACCATTATCTTTAATAAATCGTTGTAAAACCGAGATTCTGGTATATTTACTGTCGCCATAACCTATTTTAATTTTGATGGGCGGGTTACAGTTCAAAAGAGCCAATGATAAAATTCCAGCAGTATAGCGCAAAGCATACACGAGTTGACTACGACGCGGTAAGTCGCGGTTCAAACCCTGCTCGCGTTAGATACACTGCTGTGATCAAAAGTCCAATATCGATCTGTGGACTATGGGGAAGGCAACGGGAAACCACCCATGAATTATACTCCTGGTAAATTCATCTTGGCTTCGGCCAAGTTGAATCGTCAACGTTCGGGGGACCGGATATAGCAAATGAAGAAGAGAAGGGCGGGGTTACAGTTCAAAAGAGCCAATGATAAAATTGCATTTCAAATTAACTTTAAAGCCGTTTTTCCAAAAAGTGTGAACGGACCGCAAATTTTATTTTTATACG